>PVIW01001627.1:0-278299 GCA_004026585.1 Noctilio leporinus | reverse complement strand
TTATAAAGGTCAGATACATGGTTCTTTTACTCCAGTCACCCCTTTTTCTTAGCTAGGATTCAAAATAAATCAATCGCTGTTTCAATGGCCACTTAGCCCAGATGACCAAATCAGCAAAGAGTGTGGTGTGACCCCTGCCAGAATGGAAACTTTCTTCTTAGCAGGAGGTATAGAATACCTCTTCTTTCTGTGATGCAAAGCTGATTGCTAATTTAGCAAGCTTTCATGTCTCTTAAATAGGCAAATCTTGTATCTTTCCAAATTGCCAAATAAATGATGGAATTGTATCTGTTGACTCAACCTTGAAAAGCACAAAAAGCAGGGTGACATCAGACATCAGGGTTGGATGGAAAGGGCACTGAATCCATAGTCCAGAGACCTGTACTTTGTCTCTGGCCTCACCGCTCATTCACCAGCTAAGTGGCATCACAAAAATCACTTAGCCTTCCTACAAAGATGAGGTATATCATTACTCAGTCCTTCCCATCAAAAAAATAAAGCCTGAGAAACTGCCGCAGCCAGAGTGGTTTAAGGAGAGATACGGTCACTAAATGTAACATGGTATACTGGATAAGATCCCAGGACAGAAAATGGACATTCAATAAAAACAAAGGAAATTTGAATACAAACTATGGACTCTAGTTAATAACAATGTATCAGCATTAGTTCATTAATAGTGGTAAATGTACCACACTAATGTAAAATACTAATAATAATGGAAGCTGAGTATAGGACATATGAAAATTCTGTGCTACCTACAAATGTTCTGTAAGCCTAAAACACGTCCAAAAATAATTTAAAAAGTAATATACAGAAAACAAAAATATTCTAGGAGAATTATGCTGAAGTAAAATACCCAAGATTTGCCTTAAAATAATCCAGTTTGGGGTAGAGAGGTAGGGGATGGTGAAAAGTGGGAGCAAATATAGATAAAACAAGATTGGCCTAATGGTGATCGTTGATTAAGCTGAGATTGTGGGTATGGCAGGGAAGTCATTATATTTTTCTGAGGAAAAAGCTGTGTTTTTATATTCCTAATAATAGGAACCACTGATCAGCATTTATTGATGCTATGCTGGGATGATAAATGAAGTCTGATTATTTCGGTCAAGGGTAGTCACATGTTTCTCAGTAAACATTTGGTATTCAGGGCCAGGGAGGAACATCTGAGTCTAATACATGAAACTTTTCCACTCAGCAGATCATGGTCCTGGTGCTCTCAAGCCGCACAGAGGGACCCTTCTACCTCAAGTAAATGGACGTTCATTTACTCTGGAATTTGATAGATACCCCAGGAGGTTTAGTGGAAATCAACTTGATTTTTAGTCTGTCAGAACTTTTATATCTTACCTAAACAAACACACTGTAACACATTCTGCAACATATATATTTTATAGGTTTCATTTTAACCCTTATAGTTAACTTCAGGTAAAAATAGTGCTATCCAATGACTATGCTACAGAGAAAACACTTCTGCTAATATGACCTCTGTCTGGACAGCTTTACAGTTCTCAGTTATAGAACTTCCTTATTCTTGGGGTATCAAATACTTAAGTAGCTTTTTTGTTGTTGCTTAATGATTTGTTACTGGTAGGGGAATAGCAAGTTGCTTTGTAATTCATGTAAGAGAATACCTTCTAAATAAAACAATATATTTTTATGCTACCTTCACTTATTCTCTCTTACATTTACCAGTTTTCTTTTTTCTTTTAAAAAGGGCATGGCTTAAAGTAGGTTTATTCTAGATATTCAGTGAGTATGTGTTTTTTCAATAGGGAATGGTAAAATTAATAAAATTTAGCACTGTGGTCTTTTGTCATATGCATAAGATAACGCATAAGTGACCTTTTAGGATGACACACCAGCAGAATCTGGGAGGCAGAATAATGTAGTGCTCCTTTGTGCAAAATGTGTTCCACATAACTCAAGTTCTGTGAAGTATTAATAGATATTATTTGCTGAGGTGGGGGAAAGCACTGAGGTCAAATAAGTTTAGAAAACATTGTATTAATTAAGTCCCTACTACAGGCTGACATACTATGAATCTTGAAAAAGGGGGGAGAGCCTACAGCATTTCTTAGATTGACTGAACCCCTTTTCCCCCCCGAGCCACCTTTTAGCACTGCATTTATAATGGGGAGAGCAAAGGCGACAGGTTGGGGAAGGGAAGTGAACACATGTTTGAAGGTATGGAAAGTCCAACCCGCAGTAAAATTCTGATTCTGTTGCTTACAAATAGGATGTTAAGCAAGTGATCCACTCTAAGTTTTCATCTTATTCTGCAAAATAAAAATAAAAATACCTATTTTGAATGGTATCCATAAGGATGACAAATAATTTAGAAATTATAGTTTAGTTATGATGTAAAAGCTCATAGCAGACCATAGTTCTCCAAAAAAGAGTAAGATAAAGGAAGGAAGAAGGAAGAAGGAAGGAAGGAAGCAAGCAAGGAAGGAAGGAAGAGAGGAAAAATACAAAGAAATTGGAAGAAATTACATTCTAGACAGAAAAGAACCTTTTCCTCCCTGGTAACATTTGCTTGACAATTTGGTAGATGACTGACCCTGCCATAAGAAAAGGGATTCTCCTGAAGGATAGGAGAATCTAACAAAGTATAAACAGCCAGAGGAAACCCCCCAAAAATGAGCCATCCTCCCCACCAATCAGTCTTCTCTCAGAAGCGTTTGCTGAATGATAATCAATTTGTGAAGCTGGTACACAAGGTTGGAAAGGTAGAAAGAGATCTCATAGTCTCATAGTGATTCAACCTCAAAGTCAGAGAAAATGGCTTAGGCACAGGACAGATCTCATTCTCAACACATTTGAAACCAGATGGGAACTAAAGCAACCTAAAATTGTAGGTTCCCATTCCAGCTCCATTCTTGATGGAATTGAAGTGACTAGCCCCCAACCTTGCTGCCTAGCAGAGGAAAAAAGTTCACCCTACTTGGAGAGAAATAAAATATATTTATATCAATAGCTGCTGATGGTTTTACACAATGTCCAGCATAAAATATTTAAAATTAAAAATAATATGCAAAGAAGCAGGAAAATATGACTTTTAATGAGGAAAAGAATAGAAGTATAGGTTTATAGATGACCCAGAGGTTGGAATTAATGGTCATATCAAAATAACTATTATAACTATATTAAAGAAAATAAAGACATGAAAATTCTAAAGAGAACCAAGTGAACTTTCTAGAACTATACAGCATAAAAAATTAAGATGTCATAGAAAAAGTCAGTGAATTCAAAGACAGTTTAAAATAAATTATGCAAAATGCATGGATAGGTAAAGAAAATTTTTGCATTGTTTTGTTTTGTTTAATCTTTATTGTATTTTTTCCATTACCATTTAGTCCCATATACCCCCTTCCCCCCAGCAATCACTACACTGTTATCCATGTCCACACCTAACATCCCCACCACTAGCTGTCATCTACTTTCTATCTATAAGTCTGTCCTCCTTTTCCTTGTAAGTTCAGTTTTTTCATATGAGTGAGATCAAATGGCATTTGTCTTTCTCTGACTGGCCTGTTCCTTTAGCATAATGTTCTCCAGGTCCATCCATACTGTTGCAAAGGGTAAAATTTTCTTCTTTTTTATAGCTGGGTAATATTCCCTTGTGTAATGAAACAACTAAGGAAGAGAAACTTAAAAAATAAACAAAGACATTGTCAAATGGTCTAACGTATATGTGATTGGAGTTCTAGAAGTAGAGGAGAAAAAAATGGGGGAAAGAAATACTTGAAAAGATAATGACTATGAATTTTTTCACAGCTGATAAAAGATATTACAATAGACACAGGAAGTTCAGTGAATCTCAAATAGCAGAAATACAAAGAAAAAAAGCCTCTAAGAACATCATAGTTAATTACTAAAGGCTAAAGATAAAAGATAATATTTAAAGTAGCCAGAGGAAAAAAGATATATCTTTAAGAGAATAATTATATGAATGGTAGAGGCCAAAAGAATATTAAATGACATCTTATTTTATTATTTATGCAATTACAATTTTCTTGCTCTTTTCCCCCTTTCCCCACCTCCACTCAGCCTTAAATGACATCTTTATTAAAGTGCTAAAAAAAATAAAACTGCTAACCTAGCATTTTTACTTAGTGAAAATATCTTTTAGAAGTGAAATACATTTCTAAACAAACCAAAGCTGAGGGATTTTCACCAGCAGAAAACTTCTCAGAATGAAAGAAAATAATCCCAAATGAAAGTGTGGAAATTTTAAAAAGAAATGAGGAGCTCCAGAAAGAATAAACATGGATAAATATAAAGGCTAATTCTTTTAAAACTTTTTAGAAGGCTAGTGACCATTTAAAACAACAAAAGTAATAAAAACAATAAAATGTATTGGAGGGTACAAGATGTATAGAAGTTAAATATATGATAATAACAGGAAAAAGGGGCTGTAAAAATAAGAAAAATATTAGAGATATAACATTTTTACATAACTTACAAAATGGCAAAATACTACTTAAAGACTGTGGTAAGCTAAGGATGTTCCTATAATCTCTAGAGTAGTGGTTTTTAAGTATAAGATCAGAAGCATCAGCATTGCCTAGAAATGTATTGGAACTACAAAGTCTTGATTGCCATCCCAGACCTACTAAATCAGAAATCTGGGGGTTGAGCCCAGCAATTTGTGTTTTGTAAAGCCCTCCAGCTCTGGCTGATGTGGCTCAGTTGGTTGGGTGTCGCTCTGCAAAGCAAAAGATTGCTGGTTCAATTCCAAGGCAGGGGACATGCCTGGGTTGTGGGTTCAGTCCAGGTGAGGTGTATGTACAGGAGGAGATAGACCGGTTTCTCTCTCACATCGACATTTCTCTCCCTCTTTCTCCCTCCCCTTCCTTTTCTAAAAATAAACAAATAATATCTTTAAAAAAATGAAAATGAAAAAATAATGCAAATAAAAAGCCCTGCAGATGATTTTAGTGCAAACTAGAAGTTGAGCTCCTCTGTGCTAGACTTGGAAAGATAGAGGAGTGGGAAAGCTTCCCAGTGGTAGAGCTGGGAAAGGTACAGTGTGCGTCACTCACTTTGGGTGGAGGGAGAGGTGGCCCAAGGGGAGAATATATAACAGTTCCTGGTCAGTAGCTAAAGCCCTGATTGTCTGGTTAGGAAACTGGAAGGAGAAGAACTGGAAGATCAGAGACAAGGAGGTCTGTAGATAGACACATGGGTGACAGGAGGAAGCAGGAAGACTTGTGAATGACATATGGATACTGCCCAGAAAGCATCTACTGTGGTAAAAGTGGTGAGCAACCGAGGAGACAAAATGACTTGATCTTAGCCAGTCTTTTCATTGGTGACCCCGTGTAGACATGACGGACACACAAACAGGGTGAGCGTGGTAGCAGAAACAGAGGCTATGTGTGAGCCCAAGAACATGGACCCCACATAACAATGCCAGCCTAGCTACTGCTGCCCTTTAATATCCATCCTGTTGGCCACAGAGACTACACTGAACTTCCAATACAGCAAGCATTATTCCGGGGGGAAATGTGCCAGTCACTTAGTAGCAAGCTGACTATGTAGAATCCCTCTGTCCTGGGAAGGCTAGCCATGCCTCCTCCAAGAACAAACACATATTCCAAGAATGAGCTTGTCTTTCCAGAGCTCATGGAGTGCCTCAGCCACAGGCCTGGAAACCACACAACATGGCATTTAACCAGGAGACCCATTTCACCGTGACAACAGTCTGGGAGTAAGCCCGTGACCACAAAAACAAGTATCACTTCACATTTCCACCATCCAGAGGTGGCCGGCTTCATAGAATTATAGCACATCCTATCCTTAAGTTAAAAAGAAAAAAAAAATGTCATTTTTACTCATTCAAATGGTATACTTTGCCATGGGGATGAAAGAAGCAGAGAAGGTTGATAGGCAGAGAAAACAATGAAGTAATGACATAGAGAGAGGCAGGCACAAGGGAATGGAACAGGTTGTGTTCTGGCAGAACTTTGGGTTCCAATTCTCATGTTAGCCACAGCCCATGAGATAGTTCTGTTTCCTGACTATAAATTCCCCCTTTTTGTGCATAAACACGCCTGATTGGATTTCTGCAACTAAAAGATCTTGTCGAATACAATATATTCAAAAGCCACAAATTTTTATATTTTTAAGAATATCCAATAATGAATATAGTTGTCCCCCAAATGGAAAGAACTTCCTTATTGTTTTTGGATTTAGAAAGCACTTCATCAATGTGTAGAAGAGACTTCATCGATTGTAAATGGGCCCCTTCCCACCCTAAGATCTTCTGATAACTGTCAGGAAAGACATAAATTGGAAAATAGAATTGTTTCACTAATTGAAAATAAAAAGTAATGAGTTCCCAAGTGCTTAATAACATTCCAAAAGATGTGCAAGAACATATAACATTATAGGGAAATAAATAGATCCCAGATTTAGAATTAATTAAATATCTGGAACAAAAGTTTAATGAACCAAAACAAAGCTCTAGAAATTAAGTATTTTGAGTATGAAATACATGAACAAAAACACCAGTAGGTTTTAAATATACGTAACTGTTTACTGGCCAAAATAAAAATTGAAAAAGACCTCAAAAAATTTTTAGGCAAAATTCTCTTTTGCTTTCTCCTGATATCACTGCCAACAATGCCCTCTAGTGGTAAATTAGGTAGGCACTGAAGAATGAAAAGACTGAAATCTAATTAAACAGGCCTGTTAAACTCATTGCTATGATTCTCATGAAAATATGAACTTTTACACTTCCAGTTGGTAATTGAATGTTATATTTGGCAAGAAAATCAATCTTTGCAAAGTATTTCAGCATATACCTTAAAGCATGAGCATTTCAAAGCCAATTTTCCCCTGTGGTTTTCCTGAACATATGCCAAGCAGCACATGAAAATAACCATCTGCAATATCTTATAAAGGCATTTTGGGGTCACAACTTCCCCCCTACGTACCTTACAGAAAATAAAAATCTACTTTTATTGAGGATGAAATCAATCTCCCAAATAGTTCTGCTTTTAAACCTAATTAACCGTCAAGAATTATAGTTTCAGACAACAATAATGATTCTTATTACCACTTTCAAGATCTTATCTGAATTCTGAACTCATCAACCAGACAAAGTCCCTTTGCTTAAAAATTCTTCAAACTACATCTCTCAACCACTGGGGTAAGCCAGCCAAAACAACAGTTCCAGTTACAGGTGTGGAATTTCTCCAACCCTGGGCTCAGCAACAACCTTTCCCAAGGAACTTCAGCTGAAGGGAAAGAAAGAAGAAAATATATGTAGTTCACTCCCCTTTAATTCAAACCAGCCAATTGCTGGCTCTGGTTTCTGGCTCAAGATTTCTTTGTTTCTTCAAACTTTCTCCTTTCTCTCCCCTCTAAACCTCCTCCCCTCCTACTTTCTAACCATCCTATATTCCCTGCAGTGACTGATTATGTGTGTGAGTTTGAGAGGCACTTAAGACTCCTTTATGATAACTCTATTTTCATGAGACTAGTTGCTCTGAATAAGTTGGACTAAGACATGAACATAGTATTCAGTTCCAGAAATTCATCTGTCTAAATAGAAACACATCCTGAGATAGCTATGCTGTAAGTTGACAAGAGCCATTAATATTAATAATAATTCCCTTTGAAAGACTGGGATGACCACATTCTGTGACTGCTAACCATTTCCTGTTTTTGCACTCCTAAAATTGCATCCAAATATGAAGTAATAAATCTTCCAAAAACTTCATCAACCTTAGACAAAAATCATGAGACAACCTGAACTTCCATACCACTTTCTCCATGACCACTTCTGGTGTGCCAGAAATACCTCAGGTTTTGGAGCCAGGTGACCTGGCTAAGCTGTTCAGTAAGTCATCAACACAAATGAGTTAAGGAGTTTCAGGGGATGGGATAGGGAGCGGAGGAATCACAGAGTAAAATGTATAAATCTAAGATGGTAGCATATGGTACCATGTGTCCATAAAGTATGCTCTCTAGAATGACCCCTAACTTATTTGGCCATGGAACTCCTTTTTATTTTTTCTCAGAACACTTCAGGAAACAGGGGTGTATAAGAACTTTTGGGAATATTGTTGTCAATGTAAGAACTATCCAAACCTGTGGAGAATTTTTATGAGTTTATTTGAGCCAAATTGACAATGATTGCCAGTAAGCAAAATCTCAGTGGATTGAGAGAATGCTCTGGAAAATGGCAGTTTCATCACTTATTTTATACCTCAGAATCAAAGGAGAAGACATAGGCAGGTAATCCATTGCTGGTAGATTAGAGAGGCAGGAAGAAGCAAAGTACATGGGGGGTGACCTCTGAGATTAGAGAAAAAGTAAACCAGATAGATATATACTTCTTTTACGTAGGTAGGCATAGGATATTTAACAATCAACAGTTACAGCACATAGAGATGGTATGTGGCAGAGCAAGATGACGAGGAGGGGTTCTGTGGTCTCCTGCTCTAGTGGGAGATTTGCCCTGAGGGGTCTGGGTAAAGGCAACCGCTCCCACATTCCAAAGACAATAGACAGGCTCAGCTAAACTAAAGAATGACCTTTGTCAAGGATGATGCAGGCCTAGGACATGAATACCTGCCATAACTCACTTTCAGATAGGAAAGTTTCGTTTCAGACCAACCTATCTGTGGTTACTTTAGGTCTCTGAGTTTCTAAGGCCTCCTCTGAGCTTGTAGGTTTAGTATGAGGCCCCTTTTCATCCCCATGATATGGGATATTCTCTAGAATTTTTCAAATTTAAGTTATATCCCTCACATTTCTTGGGTTGCATTGGCCACACTTCTGTTGCTCAACAGCCACATGTGACAATGGCTACCACACTGAAGAGGACATTCCATCATTTCACTGAGTTCTACTAGACAGAACTAGTCAAAACTTTTCCTTATAATCTTATAATCATATTCAAACTCCAGCTGTTAAACCACTCACAAAAATAGTAACTTTACAGTGAAAAAAACTGCTAAGCCACACCTTAACCAAGCGATCAGAAATAATAATCCAAACAGACATCATATGCCTCCCATAGTGTATACTACAAAGAATATAATATCTCACATGCACTATTTACACCAACAATACATAACCTGAATGCAATCTAGGAAACATCAAACAAATGTAAAGTTAAGGACATCCTAAAAAATAACTGGCTTGCATTTTTTATATGCGAAGGTCATAAAAGAAAAGAAAGATCAGATTAAAGGAAACCAAAGACACATGACAACTAAATTCAATGCACAATCTTTGAATAAATCCTTGATCAGGTAAAAGAATAACTATATAGGAAATTTTTAAGACAACTGATAAAATTTGAATATGGACTCTGGGTTAAATAACAGTGCTATAAAAATATTTCTTGAAATTTTACTGTTACAATGTAGTCATACAAGAGAAAGTTCTCCATCGTAGGAGATAATACATTGAAGCACTTCAGAGCAAAAGGGCACTCTCTGGGTTCCACATAACATGGAGAAAACATACCTTCCACTGAATACAGCTAGAACACTTGGAAAAGATATGTGGAGCAGCTACCTGAGGTCTCTTCAAAGGTGTAAGACAGATGCCATTGGGGTCTCAAAAGAACAAGAATCATACAGATTTGCATGTACACCAAGAGGAAAGGGGAATCAATGTTACTAAATGTATTTTTCTTAATTTATAACAATAATATTAATACTTTAAGTAAAAGGGTAAAGAACCTTGATGGCAGCTACAACTTTCTTTCAAATGGTTCAGAAAGATAGACAGAGAGAATGATATATATGTAGCTAATGGGGCAAAATGTATAAATTGGTGAATTTAGATGAAAGGTATAAAATAATCCTTTGTACCATTTTTGGTAAAAATTTTCCTAAAAGTTTGAAGTCATACCAAAATAAAAGTTGTCTTAGAAGTGTATAAAATGTGTTTCCAATGAAATATATTTTTAAATTATTTCCAAAAATATCATATGATAGATCATGGGTAAGCATTTTGATTATCCCCTCACTCAGTGATTTCTCTCCTACATCTGAACTTGAAAAGCCCCATACAATAAAACTGGAATGGCAAACATTTTCATCTTGTGTACCTGGTCAAATCTGTTATTGGCAGGAACTAATTGCATCAACTTGAGAAGAATTCCCAGGCCACGCCCAGGCTCATGAGGGAACAATTCTGCTATTAATTAGTGACGTCTACCACAGGTGCAGATGAGGATTTTAGTAGGATGAATGCCAGAAATAGTCTGATAAAGCTTCTATCATCCTTTTCCCATTTTACTGCATTTCTTCTTCATTTTTACTAATTGTTATATATGTTCTTTAACCCACCAACATAGCTCTAAATAGCTCTTTTAGAGATAGCTTATAATGCTACTTTTACTTAAAATCATATATCACTAATTATCTTGTTATGCCTCTCACACTTCTTTTTCAATTTTTTAATCTGAAATATGTCTTTATTTGATTTTGCTTAACAATTAAAATCATCTCAACCCTTTTCTTACCTCATCTTTCCACATTTTAGTTCCCACTACACACAGTGGCTTTCAAAAGCACAGATGAAACCATATTTGTTGAGAGTTTAGGAACAAGGATCTACACTAAGCATGGGAGACAGATGCAGAAAGGGTTCCATGCCTACCCTTGTAAATTCAGGTCTAGAGGAAAAGACCAATATGTAAATAGATTTACAATACTCTAAAAACTCCTACCACAGTTTTCTTATCTATAAAATGAAAACATAATTGTGCATACTTCCCAGAGTATGATGAAGACTAAATGAGTTATAGCTAAGTCTTTAGCATATGGTCTGCCATGTATCAATCACACAGTAAACACTGTCCATTAACATAATTAACTTAACTCCCAAGTGCCAAGTACCATGTTATGAACTATGATTATTTCAATTTTCAAGGAATGAATTTAAATCACTTTTTCAAGCCACCCAATGAGTCAGGGAATATTGAACAAAGCCAAAATTCTGAAATCTATTTACTCAGATCTCTCATAAGGGGTTATAATTTTCCAAGTAAAACAAACTGTGTTCTTTTAATTTTATCATCCATTTCCAATATGTTTCAAAGGTGTTTCTATTATGAATCTCAACAGATGATCCCTATTTTCTTCTCAGTCATGTGGTTTACAAAGAACAGCATGATGACATAATCCCTACCCTACTTAACAACCCAATGCTCTATAGCTCTTGCCAGCACTCAGGGCTCAGACATTTTTTTCCTCTTCTAATAATCATCCATATTTACTGGCATAAATACATAAAATGAAATCTTGACCAAAATGCATTACGAATATTACATATACAATTAATAGCTACAATGAGAGGATGCACGAGAAAATAAAACCAAAGCTCCTAAAACCCTGAGGATATGAAAAATAAAATGACATTACACTTTCCTAAATCACAAAGATAATCTCTAAAAGAGTCCCAAAGAAAGTCTGGAGGATATGGATAAAAATCAAAACTATCATCTATTTCCAAACATGCCGGGATAAATATGCTCTTTCCAAGTTGCCAAGGAAAATGCCAAACAGAAAGTTCACTATTATTTTTTAAAATCTCATGTTATGGCTTCTCAGACATGTCCCAAAATAATTTAAAAATAGACAGGCTGCTCTTATAAACAGGAATGCATCAGATTCTTGCAGTTGGGTAGGTGGCAACAAAAGAACCGTGTTCTGACATGAGTTCCACACATGGCTGCGTGATTTTGCACAAGGTACTTAATTATTTTGGACTTTGGTTTCCAAAGCTAGAAAGGTTCCAGATAATGACATCTATTCTTGCCTGTCTTAGAAGGTTGTTACTGAGAACAATAACTAGTATTTGTGCAGCAATCTAAAAACTACCTTTATCCTCCCAAGTATTATTTTAATTACTACAACCCTGTGCTGAGGATTATTATTATTATGACTACTATCATGATATCATTTTGATAAATGAGGATGTTGAAGTTCAAAGAAGTTTTAACCAACCTGCCTAAGGTCAGGGTAAGTGGTAAAGCATGACTCAACCCACATCTCCTAACACTTCACCTTTGCTTAACCTACCTGGATTATAATTGAATGCAAGGACTTCCATCACATATTTTTAGGGCTGAGCATCATCTCCGGCACACAGTACTCACTCAGCAAACATCTGATGAGCTGAGAGGAACCAAGTTTTCATAGTGAGAGGTCTGGTTCACCAGCGGTTAGCCAGATACACATTAAATTATTTAGAATAGGAAGAAAGTTGCTGGATATTTATGGATCACATAACCAAAAGGGAGTGAACTAGACATGAATAGTCTAAGGATTTGCCTAATTTATTCTGGAATCTAGTTTTCTCTCCATCTCCTAGTTGTTCTTTCCTTCATGTTGATTTTATTGTCAAATACTTCTCCTCAAATGAGAGAAAAGGTTACTGATCCTGTCCTTGATGATCTGACCTGTTCCATAAACTTAGCAATGCCAGAAAGACAGGTATTATCTCCTTCCTGAGAGTTTGAGCACAGGTCCTGGGGAGGATGATTAGTGTAACTTGGGTCATGTGTCCCTCTCTGAACCACACACTGAGGCCAGGAGAACAGGAAGTGGGTTAAGTGCTCATCCTCGTGCTGGGAGATGGAGAGTCAGCCCTACCCAAATCGCATGGAAGGGGTTCCCCCAAAGCAGCAGGGGGTCCATTTGCCAGATGAACAAAACTTCTACCTACCAGGGTTCACGTCTATTCTCTTCATAGAAGCCAGAGTTATTTTGCTTTTTTTTTTTTTTAAGTTTAATCATTTTAAGCTGATTTTTTCCACTGCTTCAAATCTTCCGCTGGCTTTCTATTACTCTTAAAATAAAATTAAAAATCTCCCAGATAGCTCAAAGACCTTCATGTGCTAAGCCTACCTCACCAGACTAAAAATGTCATGTCACTCCCTCTTCATTCTCTGTTCCAGAAACCAAAGCCTTTTCTCATGTTTCCTCACAATTCAGATCCTTTCCCCTGGCTGTTGATTTCCATGGACACACCTGTAGCTTCCCTGGCCGGGGCTGTCTAGTCATTTTTAGAGCTCAGCTGGGTCACTGCTTTCTTAATGAAGTTTTTTTCTTGACTCTCCAGATTAGGACAGGTTCCCTCAGTTAAACTCACTTAAAGAATCTGTGCATCTCCTCGAGAGCATTTGTCTTCATTGTTAGTGTGTGATCATTAAGATAATTGTTGCTTATTCTCTGATCTCTCCTGCTCAAAACATAAGCTCCCTAAGGGCTGAGACTCATTCTCTAGGGGTGGCCCTATCACCTTGCCTAGTGCCTCACATATGGAAAGCACTCATTTTTTTCTCAATAAATGCATACGGTTGGTTAGGGACCAGAGAGAGCTGATAAATTGGTTTTAGACAGAATGAACCTGAAATCATGACAAGGCAAGAAATTAGAAAATGTGTGACAGACAGTTGTAAGTATAGGAATACCATGATGAAGAGAGTCCAGTGCTCCATGGGACTGATGTCTTTCCAAATATCAAACCTGTATGTTGCTTCCCCAAATGCAGATATATTCCCACTTAAATGTTGTGAGTTGAGGAGGCTGGATGTATAAACGACCTGGTTCATTCTAAAAGTATTTACTATCATTTTTCGGCCTTTTGGCTAAGATCAAGTGTGGAAGTATTTGCTGTCTAAAAACATTGTTTTACTTATAAGCTCATCCCAAAATGGAGTGCCAACCACAAAAAAAAAAAAAAAAAAAGAGGAAAATATTGCATACAGAAAGCTGAGGTAATTTTAGTTTTATTTACACAGATCATTCATTATAGAAACTGAAGTCAGATTTAGAGATTCAAGCAGCCGCTGCAACGGGTACATTTTCTACCATCCTTTCCCTTGGTAAACAGCTTTTAGGGACACCAACAGCACAGAATTTCTTCCTGAGAAGAGCTCAATGTTCTGTCTTTTTAAACATCCTCTTCTCCAGACCCACTCTGAAACACAAAGGTTATGCTTGTTGGGCTTATTACGACTTAAAATGTACTTCTCACAGAGTGGTCTAAAGGGTGGTTCTGTTTTTTCCTACTCGAGGTGTGTGCAAGGGAAAGAAAGAGAAAAAATACCCTATACCACAGCTACACACCCATTCAAAAATAGTCCAACAATCATATTTCTTAATAATATTTAACAGTAAGTGGTTAGAGTCCTAGAACATTCAAGGATGTCAATGCTTTAATTAAAAAAATGAAGCTGATGTTTTCAATAACCAATTTTGGTTATAAAATACAGATATTTGGCTAATTTTTAAAAAATATCAAATGCTGAAACTTAAAGGAAAAAATGATGGGGAGGTGGAAAAAGCATCAGGGAAAGGAAACAACTGTGCTTTAGCTTTATCCCAAGGCCAGCCAAGCTCTTACTGAACTCATGGTTGATGTTGTCAACAGCAGATGAGAAAAACCTTAGGACAAGGGGAAAAACGGGACAAGAAATCCTAAGAAGGGGCAGTGGGGGGTGGGAGTGGGGAAGCTGGGGGAAAAGAAAGAGAAAGAAAAAATGTGAGGCTTCTTTGAAGCTGAATTTGGATTCCAACATCTTTTTAGTCTGTCCTCCAAGAGTTTTTTCCATACATAAACTATGTCTTGCCTACTACATTTCCAAAATGCAGCAGGAGAATAACAATTTAATCTCAGGTGAGAAATAGGTAAGTTGCTCAGCTGCCTGTCCACTTGCCTTCTCCATGTTAAATCATTATCTTCATCCCCCTTTCCCGGCTTCTTTGCTGGTTTGGGGGTGGAGGAGCTCTTAGGTGCCTAAGGACTGGCCAACACTGTAAGCAGGTTGTGTGTGTGTCCAGACCAAGGGCTCAGAAATGGAGGGAAATGAGGAAACACAATGCCAACCAGGCTCACACAGGATGAGAGGTCCTCTGCTTCTGGTTTTATTTGTTTAAGATTTTTTATTCATTATTATTAGAGAGAAGGGCAGGGAGGGAGGAAGAAAGGGAAAGAAACACCAATGTACTATATGGTTGCCTTTCACCTGCCTCCAGCTACAGACCTGGCTGGAGACCTGGCTTGCAACCTGGTTATGTGCCCTGACTGGGAATCGAACCAGAGACCTTTGGATTTGCAGGCCAGCATCAATCCACTGAGCCACCAGCCAGGGCTTGCTTCTGGTTTTTAAGTGCATCCAGATTGGTCCTTCATTTTTTCAAACCCTCCCATTGTCTGCGCATGAATACCTAAAATTCCAGGCTTAAAAAGCAAATTTTGTGGAAGAAAAGGCACAGTCAGGCAAATCTTTAAAACTGTGTCAATTATTGATACTGTAGTCTCTTTTGAAAAACAAGTCTGGATGTGTATGAGGACAGGAAAGAAAGGAATGAGGAGGAGGGACCTGTGAAGGGCCAACAGAAAGGGCACACAGATCAGGCAAGGAGGAGAGAAAACTAACTCTGGCTGCTTTTTTTTTTTTTTTGTCTCTGTTACTGACTCCAGAGAATGGTACTACAGAAGTGTGGCTAGGCTTTAAGATGGCAATGTTAACAGATAAACAGTAACACCCCGTCACACATAATTGACATTAAAATGTCTAGGTGGTACAATAACTGCAATAAAGGAAGTTGCTTCCTGTGGAATTTGCAACTCCAGGCCCAATCTCCCCAAAGATAAAGTTTCTGCTGGTTTCACACAGTAAAAGAATGCCAACAGAAGCCCTGGCTGGTGGCTCAGTGGAATGGCACTGGCCTGTGAACCCAAAGGTCGCTGGCTCAATTCCCCAGCCAGGGCACATAACCAAGTTGCAAGCCAGGTCTCCAGCCAGGTCACTAGCTGGAGGCAGGTGAAAGGCAACCATATATTGATGTCTCTCTCCCTCTCTGCCTCTCTCCCTTCCCCTCTATCTGGAAATAATATATAAAATCTTAAAATATATATTTAAAAATAAAAGAATGACAACAGAGTAATTGGGAAATGTATCACATATCATATCCATACTTCTGAATTGTATACCCCCAAAATTCATATATCAAAGCCCAAATCCCCTATGTGATATTATTGGAGATAGGACCTTTGGGAGGTAATTGGAGTTAGATATGGTCATTGGGGTGGCACCTAATCTGGTAGGATTAGTAGGATTAGTGTTCTTTAGGAAGAGAGGACAGTTTGCTGCCTCTTTCCTCCAGGTGAGGACACAGCCAAGGAAGCAACCAGGGGCAAGAGGGCCCTGGAACCTAATCCCCTGGCACCTTGACTTCGAATTTCTCAGCCTCCAGAGCTGTGAAATTAGATTTGTATTTCCTAAGCCTCCCTGTCCATGGTATTTTGCTATGTTAGCTCAAAAAGACTAATACACATACTAACACGTATCCTATATACATACTATTATTCACAAGTTGCATCCCTCCTACAGGAATAATAACAAGAATATGTAAAGCTACGCATAGGAATGTTCATTGTAGCAGTTGGTAATGGCCAATCAAGGAACAACACTGTCTCTGTTTCCTAGTGTTGCTATAACAAAGCACCACAAATACATAAAGGTATTTCTGGGTGGCTTACAACAACAGAAATGTATTACCTCATTGTCATTTTTTCTTTCATAAATTTTACTTTTGGTTTCAAGTCTAAGAACTCTTTGCCTAGCCAAAGAGTTAAGAGCTAAGAACTCTTTAATTACAAACATCTTCACCTACTTGTTTTCTAAAAAGTTTTATAGTTTTACATTTGACATTTAATTTGGTGGCTCATTTTGAGGTAATTTATGTATAAGGTGTGAGACATAAGCCAAGGCTTTCCCCACCATGGGCATCCATTTGTTCCAGCATCATTTTTTGAGTTACTTTACCAGGGGGCGGACAGAAGTAGGAGGACATGGACAAGGAACTGGAAGAGATCTCTAAGCACAAAGTACAGGCAAGGGCAGGACTCTTGGGTGGCAGTGTAATGGTCCCTGGTGGCCCCAGGCACAGGACAAAGCAGATGGGTTGGTGTGGGTGTGCCCTCTCCCATCCTTAATCATTCTGAGCAATGTTACACAATTGTCTATGCCAATAGAAATGTAATTTAGAATATGTCATTTTCTACTTTCACTCCAATTTAACCTTTATTCAGAAGGTATTCACAATAATTCACAATTATTTAATTGAAAAATTCTTATGCTAACTAGCACAAAAATGCTGCTATCTTTATAGCTCTTCATGTATCGTTATTTATCTGTAGTAAATAATCTTTGGTTGGCCCCTCAAATCATGACACAACATTTTCAAAGGATGTTCTTCTATCATTTTTGCCTAAACCCAAGCACAATTATTAAAAAGCACTTAAATAATCTGATTCAAGGTTTAATTAAGCACTTAGTTTCTTAAATGAGGTTTGACAATGTGCTGTGGTTTTAAATTAATACTTCAGGCTGGGCTACCATTTGCTCTTAAAGACTATAAATTCCTGCATATTGCAAGCACTTGAAAACTAGTGAAAAAATTAATTTATGTTCTGGTGTTAAACAAATGAAGTTTGGATTCTATTATCACAAATTATGTGATTATATTTGTAAGCTCTTCTGAAAACTCAACAGTAACTCAAAATTAAAAAAAGCACAGGCTTAGCTCTATAACTATGACCAAATCACTTCAACTAAAAAAGAAAACAAAGCAGTTTTCTTTTCTTTCAAATAGGAATAATAACCTCACTTTACTCTTTTCATACTCTGTGTCTCACAAATTGCAGACAGGAAGTTTCCTTCCCTTCCCTACTTCTGTTTAAAGGCATCACTAAACAATCAAGAATCAGAGAACAATCTCCCCCAGAATATTTCTCTACAAAGGGAAAAATACCAAGTAATTAAGGGAAGATCATCAGTAAAAAATATATATATCCTCTGAAATGACAGAGAATGATTTTAAAATCATGTCTGGGGTATGGCTAAAAATACGGACTCTCAATCTAATCTTGGGAAAACATCAGACAGACCCCGATAAGAGGCAAAATAACTGACCAGTACTCATCAGTAGTGTCAAATTCACCAAAGACAAGGAAAGAATGAGGAATTGTTATAGATTGGATAAGACTAACTAGACAACTAAATTGTGTTGTCCTGAAATTAAAAAAACAAAAATAAGACTTTAACCCTGGCTGGTGTGGCTCAGTGGATAAGGCGCCAGCCTTCAAACCCAAAGGTTACTGGTTCAATTCCCAGCCAGGGCACATAACCAGGTTGCAAACCAGGTCTGTAGCTGGAGGCAGGTGAAAGGCAACCATACACTGATGTTTCCCTCCCTCTCTGCCTTTCTGCCTCTCTCCCTCCCCCTCTCTAAAAGTAATTTAAGAAATAATAATAATAAGACTTTAAGGGGGAAAATGGTGAATTTGAATAATAGTTAATAGTATTATAACTACAGTAGTTTCCTAGTGTTAATAAAATTAATATGTTATTAACATTAGGAGAACCCCAGTGAAAGGTACAGAAACTCCCTATCTTATATTTGCAACTTTTAAAAAATTTAAAATGATTTACAAATGAAAAGCTTAAAAAATAGTATTGGAGAACAAATTTTTATCTTTTTTTTTTTTTTTTTTTTTTGATAGAAAGGAAAGGAGGAAATAAAGATTCCAGTTGTTACGAATTGTGTGCTCTCCAAATCCATATATTGAAGCCCTAATCCCCAAAGTGATGATAATTTGGAAATGGGGATTTGGGGGGTAATGAGACTTAAATGAGGTCATGAGTGTGGGTCCCTAAGAAGAGGGAGATGGCTCTCTCTTCTTGCCTCCTCACCACCCCCACCCTCCAGCATGCACCAAAAAGAAGTCATGCCAGAGTGCACCAGGACGGCAGCCACCTACCAGCCAGGAAGAGAGCTCTCCCAGACACTGATGCGGGCATCTGGTATGGACTTTCAGCCTCCACTCCGTGAGAAAATAATTCTGTTATTTAAGCTGTCCAGTGTATGGTATTTTGCTATTGGCAGCCCAAGCTAACAAACCAATTAAGCTACAAATTGGTCATTTCTATACCAAAGTGACCTTCACTGAAGTTCAAATCTGAAATAATGTTCTATATAGCTCAATTATTTCCTAAAGTATTGCTTTTTATTGTATGCAGCTGGATTCCTGTTAAATAATGGAGACTTTTTTGGCTCTAAATTACCAGTCCTAGATCATTCCTTGATAGGTCATTGGCATGGTCCTTGATATTTACTAAATTCCCATTAAATGATAATTCTACTAATAATATTCATTAGGCCACCTGACATACAGAACAAAATTACTTAAAGGGGAGGTATGCTTAAGTGAGGAAGCATAATTTTGAAGAAGTAATTATAAAAAATAAATGTCAACTGGGTTTTTGTTATAAATCCATTTTTTTATAAAAACAAAAGTAGTTTGGATTTTAACCAAAATTTATGAGCTCCTCAACATACATAAAACTCAAGTTATATGTCACTACAGAAAGAAAATCCAAGTTTAATTAAGAATGCACTTTATCCCTTTGCCAATAGTAAATGCATATACAGGGTGTGTGCAATAAAATGGCAATAACTTTGCATCTCCTTATTTCACATGCTTCTTATTAATTTTGAAAAACTGTATTTCTAAGGTTATGATTTAACCTCATTGTTTCCAATATAAAGTATTAAATTCTGAGAGCAACTGTTATGTTAAAGGAATACGATGTTAGAGCAACCAAAATTTCTGGACTGCATGCAGGGCTAACTGCTAAGGAAATTTCTAACTTCAATAACACCCCTTTACATACAGTTGACAACATGAAGAAGGTGTATGATGCTGATCCTGATGTCACCACACCAACAAGGAAAACACATAAGGTACGCAAAGATCGCACAAGTCCAGATATTGTACACAGAATCCAGGAAATTAAAGATCCAGGATGTTTACCTTGATGTTTTGAGAGTAGTTGCACTGTAGATGAAGCAAGTTGCAAATGGACGTCATTTTATCTTCCAACAAGATGGTGCACCAGCACATAATGCCAAAAAGGTGCAAGAATTTCTCAGTGTCAATGTTCCTGAATTCTGGTCAAAGGAAATCTGGTGCCTAGTTTACCACATGCAAATCCTTTAGACTATTATGTATGGAGCATTTGTGAGGGAGAAGTTAATAAACAACCTCATTCCAATAAAGAGGCTGTTAAAGCTAAGGTGAAAACATGATGATGTCCATGGATAAAAAAAAGTTAGTTAAAGCTTGCTCAAGATTCCCAAGTCCAATCCAGTCTATTATTGCAGCAAATGGAGACTTTTTGGAACAATTAAAAATAATAATGACTATGTTTATGCAGTTTATATATTTACATATAAGAATAAATTTATCTCAAAATATAACACTTTTGTGATATGTTGTTTATTTTACTAAAATTTTGCCAGTTGATCGTGCACACCTTGTACTCCCATATTCACATCACATGGGTCAAATAACTTCCCTGTAAGCTGGCAAGGGTGTTGGTAACACAGTACAGAGACACAGAGACCGTCCCTCAGTCAACAGACCAAAAAGGCAGTATTGCAGTCTACTGTAAATTAATTAATTTATTAATCACCCAGGATCTCAGGGATGTGTCAACCTACCTTTGGTAAAATTCCGCATATTCATAAGTCTTTTGTCATGTATCCAATCTACTCCCAAACCTTGATATTTATACCAACTTTGTGTGAGTAGCAAACATGTGAACTTCCATAGGTAGGACAATTTGTAAATACCACTAAATAAACGGGAGTGGGAGGGTGGGGGGGGGGGCACCTATTGCCAGGCACATCCTAATGGCACCGCATCCAGCATTCATTTTTCCACCTTCAGAACTAGCTTGTGGTATGGTGGCTATAGGACCAACCTTGTGAAAAAGATGTGGTTCTGCACTATTAACTGGGAAAAGGAATCCCGACTGACTGAACAGCTGGAACTTGGCACTTCTGTAAGAGAGCTGGAATGTTTACCCCAGGCTTACACAAGGACAGACTTCTGGAGATTTTTCTAAACACATTTTTCAGCATTACAATGGACTCCATTTCCATTCCTGCCTCTGCAACTGAAAGAGAATTGAGAACCACAGAATAATTCATGATCATTATCTGTATGTTTCTACAAAGAGTGGTAAAGTGCTTATTATGACGAATGCAGCTGAAATGCCCATATTAGCATTTACAGCGGGAGACCTGTACCTCCCTTATCTTGTCTTTTGTGGTTTACCAGTTATTCTCTTACCTCCTAGTGATCTAAGCTGTACCAACAGCTAACCTCTGAATGCAGCTCTTTCCTCCTCAAGATGACCTCTAAAAATAAGAACCAATGGAAGTAGCAGCCAAGATGTGCAGCTTTCAACTTACAAAGTTAGTTTGGACTTTTTATAAACCGTTTTTCAACTGGACATTAACAAGAATGACAAGTAAATGAATTAGAAGATCCATGGACATGAACAAGGAGGTAGGGATTGACTGGGGGGTGGGGGGTCGGGGAGAGCAGTGGGGGAGAAAAATGAAACAATTGTAATACAACAATAACAAATAATTTTTTTTTAATTTTTAAAAAGAAATGTAACTTTAGAAACTTAACAGAAAAGGGAAATACTGTAAAAAATGCAATGAATATACCGAAACCACAATAAAATCTAAGTATTTTGAAGAGATGATTATCAAGAAGGCAGTGGTTATAAGTGCATTTATACTTGGCCTAGGAAATTAGAAACACCAATTACGACAGAAAGCAGCACAGTGAGAAGAGAACGGCCAATGTAAGCTTGTGGCAAGTATCGTACAGCAGGTCCTTGGAAAACATGGTTTGTTCAAGGTCAGTTTGTTATAACTATGGTGAAGAGAAAAGTTCATTCCAACTGGGGCCACTGTTTATGTGGAGTTTGCATGTTCTATCCATATGTGTGTGAGGACTCTGGTTTCCTCCCACATCCCAAAGATATGCACACTAGATGAATTGATGTGTCTACATCATCCCAGTCTGAGTGAGTGTAGGTGTGTGTGATGCATGCGGCCTGCAATGGAAGGGTGTCTGTCCAGGGCAAGTTCCCACGGGCTGCTCTGAAATTCTGAGACAAGCTCTGGCCACCAGAGACCCTGGACTGGAATAAGCAAGTTGGAAAATAATCATATGGTTTTCATGTTTTTATTAACCTTTCTTACATGTATGCATAGCTCACATTTATTTCAATGCCTAATATTAGGAGTATTTTAAGTTTTTACTTTGAAGTTTAATAATGTTTTTGTGACCAGAAATATACCATAGGGACTTATATCTTGTTTATATTCATTAGCCTATAGTAAAATTGGTTTTGTTATATATTGTTTTCCTTAAAGTTGCAGTTTTCAAGGAACAATCCATGAAGTTAAATGAGAACTTATTGTAGTCTGTATTCAAATTAGCCCATTGTGATGATTCATACCACACAGTACTAAAATTATTAGGAAAATTTTTCCGATGATTAAAACTTTTTCCTTACATTGTTATCTGTAAATACAGAAAATGACTGTAAAACATGGCTATCTTTTGTTTTAATATTGATTTAAAAACATAAACTGATTTGTGTTATCATGTAATTGACAATAATATTTAAGGTGGTATTTTAAACTGAATGACCATACTTGCCGGTAATGGTTAAAATAGCCAGAATTACCAAATAACTTACAACCAGACGTTAGTGAAGAAAGTCCTGAAGCTCACATTTCCAGCTTTGCCCTGGGGCGTAAACCTGTAGTGGCATTTCAGGTACGTTGCTCCTAAACCACTCGGCAGCAGGCGGCGCTCTTCTATTAAAATCCGACTTGCTTTTTAAAAACCTTTTAGGGCCGCAAATCCACTAGCTTCCAACTCACTAGCTAAAGTATTATTTTCAAATAACAAGAACCCGCTTGACTTTTAGTTTCATTTAGAGAATAGTGTCAAAGTAGAACATTTGTGAAATGTAACTTAATGAGATTTTTAAAATTTTAGCACGTGCTTAGCCTCTTCCGAATAAATGCATTTGTCTAACAACCATTCCACTAACGCTGATGACCAACTAGGTGTAAGACACCAACACATACTTCTAGCAGTCACCCCCAGATATTGTTACCAGAAGGCTTGAAGCCTTAGGATCTTTGGGGGCGATAAAGAACACGCTGTGTGTGTTTTAAAGGCAGAACATTTTAAAACGTGAAGGAATTAAAAGTCACCACATTTATCACACTCCGCAGAAATAGTAAAGAATTCACTACATTATAGACCAGTCCTAAAATGTCCGGAACAAACAGCTGAAACACTCCCTGTCATCAGTTTATAGCCTGACAAAATTATTTTGTAATGTCTGAACATTCAGGTACAACAATTCTGCGTACGTCTCGCTCACGCCATCAATGGCATTCTCGACAGAATTCATGATATCTCTGCACTGTCACGTAGGGTTGCTTCTCAGTCCCAAAGGGTGGTCTTTTTCTCCCTCTCCGTCCTTCGCCACCAGTACCTCCCTCCTCAAATCAAGGCAGGGTCAAGTCGCAGACCATTTTCAATTGCTAGAAGAACTGCGATGTGGAACCTTTCTGCATCATCCCTTCATATTGGCTAATTGTTCCATTTCTTTGAAAAACTTAAGATCTAAACCAGGAGGAATGGTGTATCTTGCATTTTCTGAACCTTCCTTGTTTCACTTTCAAGCTAGCGAGGTCTTACGAGTGATCTTGCAAAAGCCTTTTCTGAACACGCCAAGTCATTGGACAGGGCTCTATCTGCGTGTCCAGGTCTCACGTGGTGCCTCTGCGAGCCACCCAGAGCGTTTGCTCGGGTGAACCCCTTAAAACTTTCTGGTCTAAAGCAAAAAGATCCAGTCTAAAAGGGCTAGGCTTCAGCTTCCCCAAACTGATCCTTCTGGGAAGCCACCGCATCCCGGAAGATCGCCGTAGGGCTCAGGACTTAAAAGGTTCCCAAGTTCAAGCCACTCAGGACGCAGCTGCCACTCGGCGATAACCACTCCACTGTCCCCGCCAGAGGCCCCGCAGCCTGCGCTCCGGCTGAGGGGGAGGGGCGCGCCCGACCGAGGTCGCCGCCCGGTTGAGCAATCCGGCCAGGCACTTAAGCGAGGTTACGATGGCCAATCGGAGGCCGCCTCCACGGTGACGCGCGCGCCTAGAGCCCGTTGTATTTATAGATCGTATTTAAAGAGCCCTTGGGAGTCTCCCCGGGCTTGGCTGGGCGGTGGCGCGGTGGCTGCGGAGCTGCAGTCAGGCCGGCACGCGTGAGGTGGCGGGGAGGCCGCCGCTCGGCCAGTCCCTGTTGGGCTGCTGGGCGTGGGGGAGAGCACAAGCATGTCCTGCGGTGGCTTTCGCCCACTTCCCAGCGTGGTCCCTGCACAGGGAGAGGAACTGCAGCGGCTTCGACAATCGATTTTCCTTAAACAAAGCCAGGGATTTGGAATTGGAAAAAAGAAAAGAAAAGGCTGGGGCGGGAAGGTGGGATGGGTGGGGGAGCAGAAGGTTGGGACTGACCCCGCCCTAGCCCCACAGTGGAGCCACAGCCGACGCCGTTTCCTGGTGCAGGGCTGAGCGTAGAGGCGGCCTTCCTGGGGGGAGGGGAGAACAATACCTCGTGTAAAGCCAAAAGTCGTGGAGTTGGGGGGTGGGGATGTTGGGCCAGTTAGCGTGTATTCGTGGAAAGTAAATTACAAGATAGTGGCGGTGATTATCTTGGCGTTGAGGAGATTGATCTTCAGACTTGGCCGCCAGCTAACTGCACCCTGCAATGCGAAAGCAGGAAACGGGCGTTACGTCAGGAGGGAGAAAAGACCTTAAACTGCAACGGTTGCATCTGAAGCTGGCTCTGGATCTCAGACCTCTCCCCGCCTCGCCCCACCCCCCCTTTTTTTTTTCTCCTTGGAAGGGCTTTTTTGGCTGCGGCCCCGGCACTGGGTGCAGCCCCAGCCCGGCGCCCCGGGGCTTCTCACGTAGGCGGCGCTGCCTGGGTCCGGGCCGGGTGGGTGCGCTGAGCCCCAGCCGAGGGCTGCCACACGTCTTACTGACGAGCTCGTTAGTAGGAACCACAACTGATTCCTTTTAAAGATTGCCCCGCGCTTAGATGAATTGACCGAATTCCAAGACGGCGGAGAACCGTTTCAAATGCTCAGCCCCTGGCCTCGCTTTGCAGGACCTCACGGTCAAGTCCAGGAAAGCAGGTGGAGGTGAACGGGGAGAAATTCTCAGCACTTTGTCCGGAATCTCCTTTCTCAGTGTTGAGGGACTTGGTCACGAGAAACTTGTTCTCTGTTAGGGACCGGTCTCCTAGGCCTTGTCACTGCTCTTTAGAAATCTTGAGGACGAAAGCGAACCATGAGAATATTGGGAATTAGCCTCTCGGAAAAGGTTGCGTTTGATACGAACCTCACCCGCTCAGCCGCTCCCTCACCCCAGGTTCAGGGTTATTACAAGGTGACCTTAGTAACCAGCTCGAGGCTGGAGCCCCACTCCACCCCTGGGCAAAGCTTAACACACACACACACACACACACACACACACAAAGCTGGTGACAATAGCTAATGATTACTGCTTGTTCTGTGCTAGGTAGATAGTGTGCTGAGGGCTTTGTCAGCCTGATCGGATTTACTAATTTACAGATCGAAAACAGCTGCTCGGAAATCAGTGTGTCCACCACTTAGGAGGATGGGAACCCAGGCAACCTGACTCCCAAGATCATCACACTGTTAACCTCTCTTTGTGCACGTGCTGTCTCTGTGGGGAGGACAGATGACTTTGGTCAGACGACCAGCCAGGCTCATCTCACCTCACAGCAAGGAGTCAAGGGCCTTCACGCATCCCTGCTATCCTGGCGGTTGCAATACACCTAGTCCTGGTTAAGCATCGTGTGTGTCAGAGTATGTTTGATGCCCTCCATAAGCGAGACTGTTCAGGGAAACCCAGGTTACCTCAGCTAATTTTCTCATTGTCCATGTTTACAACAGTATCTTATAAAATTATTTAATGATTAAACTATAAAGCACTTTATTCCTAGGTCAGGCCATTGGGTAATGTCAGGTCCTGTTTCCCCCCATTAAAGATACAGGGAACCCAAAGAACTGAGTGAGTTACCAAGTAGGGAAAGGTGAGGCTATGTTCAGAATATGCTGGGGGTTTAATTCGAGGTAGGATCAGTCCTGCCTTTGCTTTCCCCTTTGGATGCCTTGTCCTCCATCGGTGGCATCTAGGCAAAAAGAGAGCCAGGGAAGGGAAACTACCTGTGGTTTTGGAAAACTGATGAGTGTCTGAAAAGGGAAATTCAAATAAGGAAAGGTTTAGGGGGAGGGTGTGGCACTCTTTTGTATAATTGTAATTATGGATAATACAAACAAGTGTTTTAAAAGCCAAGTACCTGGTGGAGATTGAAGCCCAGTTCCGCCCCAGCTGTGAACTGTGAGACTCAGTTTCCTAGTCAGTAAAATGGAGTAAACATGCTGCTGGTAGCGTTGCTCCTGCCATTCTCCTCTGTGGCCTCCTTTTCCTCCCCTAGCCCTTTGGGTGCCAGAGTTTCTCAAATTTCCCTCCTAGGCCTGATCTCTTCTCACTCAACACCCTCTCCCTGGATGATCTTCCCCAGGCCGCATCTCTTGTTACCATTTGAAGTTTTTCCCTCTTGCCCTGGTCTCTTTCCTGAGCTCTGTGGTTCAAATCAAAGCCTGGCTAATTCATTTTCCCTTTAACCAATATAGCCAATTAATGGCCAACTCCTACCATGGGTCAGACTTTAGCTGCTTCTGTCTTCCAGCCCCTGACACCTTCTCCGTGGCGCAACCAAATCTCCTCCACCAGTCCCCATCCTGTCTCCTGCCACCCTCAGGACAAAGCTGCCCAGAACTGGGCCCAGACCTAGGTTTCCAACTGTTCTCTTGCCTGCTTGCCACCCTTCAGCCCATCTTAAATCCTTCTTAAATTCTTTGAATATCTTTAGAGGTTCCAAATTCTTTTGTTATTTCTCTGAGTTTTAGCATAGGTTATTCCTAACTCTTGTTACACCATGTCATGTCATCCTCATGCCCCTTCTTCTGACTACCAACTCCTATTTCAGTTTTCATTGTAAGTCACTTCCTACAAGAAGCTTTTTGACTTCACCCAACTTCACAAGTAGGTGTTCCTCCGGCTTGCCCAGGGAACTGGATTCCCATCACAGCATTTACACACTGTGCGCTGTCTTTTAAATTTGCTGGGAAAGACATCAGACCTGTTTGGGGTGCTTCATCAACCTGCACCCCCAAACACCATCCACCCTCACCACTCCCAACCTGCTGTGAGATGTCCTGAGCTGAGAACCATGGTGCAATGAGCACCTAGTACTGAAAATGGTGGGCTGTAGCCCTCAAGTGTGTTAGGGTAGAAGAGATGGAGAACTGTGGTGCTAGCCTGGCAGCTCTACAAAGACAGTGATCCTTTCCCTCCTGTGTGCCATCACTTCCCTGGCCTGGCCCAGTGAGGCACAGAGTAGGAGACACTCGGGGTGTACTTGTGTCACTGTAGATGTAACGATTAGATGAATACAGGCACACCTCAAAGATACTGCAGGTTCAGTTCCAGATCACCACAGTAAGCATCAGTGTTTCATAGAATTTCAGCTTAATTTATGTGTTATTCATACACTGGGAAATTTGAATTTTTGATAGATTCACTTCTACAATAGATTTAAATCTTCAAAATGAACAAAATGGATTTACTTCAAACTTGCATGTTTCCTTCCCTGTGTTTCAAGAGAAACACCATCATTTTGGATCCAAAGCATGACAGGGTTGAAGCCATTAAGTATAATGTGGGGATTATTACCTAGAAAATAAAAGAAAGAAATGAGGGGGAAAATGAGGGATTAATTACTTGATTTAAATCTTAAGTGAGTATCCTCTTGGTTGCAAAATGCCAGTTGTAGCCTAGAAGTGGCTTTTGTAAAAATGTGAACCTCAGAATGCATATCCTGGGTCATGATGCAAAATGTATTTCTTACCATGGGTCATGGTTAAAGAAAGCTGAAAACAAAGCCTTAGAAGATTGGAGCGGTAGCTGTGGGGTGAGACAGAACGATCAAGATACACTTTCCAAACGGTACTTCAAGTCATTTCACTTCTACAAGTACAAAGGACCTGCATTAGTACCTGTTTTCACTAACTGAAAAAAATCCAAAGAGGTTTTTCACTTTTACAAAAGAAAAAAGGTGAAAAGCAAAAACGGTCTTCAGTGCTTTGCAGCAGCTGTTAATGGCAGCGGCGTGCGCCCTGAGCAGCGAGGGGAGCCTTGCCAAGCTTCTTCCAGGAACTACACTCAGTATCTCAGCATCAGGTCACCAGAGCTTTGACCTCTGTCTGTGGCATCTGTGTATTAGTTTCATTTATTTTATGCATCCGTTAGTAAGATGTGGCATATAGTATCCGAAAAGCCTAAGAGAATTAGTCAGAATGTTACATTTAGTGTAAAACTGGACATAATTAAGCATTTTTTGGTACAACTTAGTAATTTGCGGAGGGAGGGTATCTAGGAACACTCAAAACATTTTAAAAGATTTTCTTTATTTTTAGAAAGAGGGGAAGGGAGGGAGAAAAAGAGAGAAACATCAATGTGTGGTTGCCTCTTGCACACCCCCAACTGGGGACCTGGCTCACAATGCAGCAAGTGCCCTAACTGAGAATGGATCTGGTGACCCCTTGGTTCCCAGGCTGGCATTCAATCCACTGAGCCACACCAGCCAGGGGTCAGAATTGTTTTTGTTTTAATTAATGTAATTGCTTCTTTGCTTTACATCATTTTAGTCTATGAAAGATTTCATAGCAATGCTCTCCCTTTGGATATCAAGACATCGGAGAAATTTCTGAGGTCAAGTTAAGATTAGTTAACTACAGGCATACCTTGCTTCACTGTGCTTTTGCTTTATTGCACTTCGTAGGGGTTGTGTTGTTTACAACTTGAAGGTAAAGCCCTCCCCCAGCACAAAATGACAGCTCCCTTTACTGTGATACTCGTTTTATTATGGTGGTGTGGAACCAAACCTGCAATATCTTCGAAGCCTACCCATTCTTGGATGTGAGGGTAAAAGAGAAGGAAATTAAATATAAGTCACAGTTCCTAACTTAGGCTGCCAGAGCACATTAGGGTATAGTTCCATTCACTTCAACCAATATTTCTTGATAGAAAGTACAGAAACAAGACAAAGGAAGAAGCATGCTCAAGACTCATGAGTCACTCCACCTATGTGAGACTCATAAACAGGGTTTGTTGATGAAATATAATAAATGCAATTATAAAAGTATGTACCAAATGCCCCACGAGCTCAGAGGAAGCCAGTCTGGGTCTTCCCAGAAGCTTTCTAAAGGAGACATCCTTGAGCTGAGTTTTGAGAGTTCAAGTCAGCCAGAAATAGATAGGTAGGAGGGAAACCATCTGCCAAGGATCAGAGAGGTGGAACAGCAGGATGTTTGTGTGTGAATGGTTGTGTGCATCCATATTGCGAGTGGGTGTGAGCCACTATTATAAGCAATTTGGTGTTACTAGAACATTGAGAAGCCAGAGAGGAAGTTGCCAAGGGTGAAGTGATAGATTGTGAAAAGCTTTGTCATGCTAAGGAGCTCAGCTCTTGGATGAACCAAAGAGCCACTAAAGGGTTTTTAAAGAAAGTTAGCCACAAGGTCATGATAAAGTGTTTAGGAACACTTGCTCTGATAGAAAGTGGAAAAGATCTCTAGGCAGAACTAGATTGAAGATCAAGAGGCTAGAAATGGAGATGTTAGATTAGTCCCCATGAATGATGGCCTGGGGTAGGGCAGTTGGAAAGTGATGAAGAGAAATAGAGCCCAAAGCTAGCAAGGTGTGGCCACTAATTGGATATGGAGAACTCTAGCAATCAGTATTTGATCTGGAAAATAGGACCCGTGCCAGTAAGTTTCATAGAAAAAAATTGAACATGGCGCCACTGTTTTAAAGGGTGTTAGAAAAGGGACAAATAGGAAACAGTTGGAAAGTCGAAGATTTGGAAGAGCAGGGCTACTTACTACCCCTAAGATTATAAGAGCCAACGGGACAGGAGCTGTGGCTGCGTAGCAGGAACTGGGCTCCCAAAAAGATGCAGTCACCTGAGGAAATGCCCCCTCCATCCCCTGTCTGTCACCTCCTCTGGCCAGGCCTGTGTAGGAGCTGGTTGGCAAGGAAGGCTGGGAGATGTAGTTTGCTGTGTTTAGCCTTGTGCGAAAAGAGCAAAGCAGAAAGTGAGGACATAGATGGAGTTTAAACAGGTGAATGAATAAGGCATGAGGATGAAGGAGAACAAGTAGATTAATTTTTCCCCAATATCCTGCTTGAATTAAAGTTGGATGGTAGTGTCAAAACCTGAATTAGGGATCTGGGAAGCTGGTGGGTTGACGGGGAAGGGAGGAGAGACAGATAAGGATAAAAAGAATCTGACTTTTTAATAAACTCCCACATTGTAGTGTTGTTATGTGTAAATACACGATTGGTAGGTAACATTTATTTTAACAGTTTTAATAAATATTCAGAACAGCTTTGTCACTACAAGTGTTTTGTAATGTAGGGGAAAACACCTCAAGACTTTGAAATACATGAATCCCTTCCTCCCATACTTTATCCTTCCTCTAGCTCTCATTTTGTAACGTTGGTGCTAGATGTCTGTACTGTTTACATTGAGTTTGCAAATGACAGATTGCATACATTACCTCATTGAATCTTTTCAATGGTTGGGATTGTTATTCTTCCCTTTTTACAGATAAGAAAGTTAACACAGGTACCTCCCCACTTTTTGAAAGTTCTTATTACACCATTTTGCTTTTATGAAAGACCTGTTTTTGCTAATGGGAAGAAATCCAAAGAGGATTTTTTTTTTTTTTTTTTTGCCGAAAATTGAAAAGAGAGTTCAGTGAGTGTGTCGCAGTGAGCTGTTGTGGAAGCAGCCCACAGCCCCACTGGTAACAGCACGCTGCCTTTGCCATGTGTTAGTGTTATTTTAGGTTTTATTGGTATTTAGTATAATTTGGTAGATTAGTTTTTAGATCTGGGAGTGCTCAAAATTTTTCCATATAAATTAACGGCAATTGTTTCTTCACTTTATGCAGCTTCAGCTCATGAAAGATTTCATAGGAACACTCTGCTTTAGTTTTGGGAAACTGTGCTTTGGAGGTTTCGTGTCCCTTTTCCCCATTCCACTATAAGCCTCTCAGTCAAAAAAAGTGACAGCTGTGGCTGGGACTTTTGGACTTCAACTTCCTTGACATCTGTACTCACACAAATTTCAAAGTGTTATAGTCCAAATTAATAAAACTGTGGTAGTATAATTGTGCCCACATATATCCAGTTGGTTACAAACTAGTGAATGATTTAATAGGTTTTCTCACATCTTATTCTCTATAGGTTTTAACAATTACTGTGCTTTTGTTTCCCAATCTGTAAAATGGGAGAATATTTAGGACTCTTTTGGTGTCAAGTGAGAGATATGTATGTCACATGTGTTCGACAAAGAAGTTTATTGGCTTACTTTTAAAAAACAACAACTGCAAGGGCTGGCTTGTGTTTGCCACGGCTGAGAATGGCTCAGCCTTGGCTCTCAGGATGGTTGTTCACTCTCCTTCTCTTGGCTCCACCTCTGCCTTAGACTCATTCCTGTGCAGGCTCTCTCAGGTGACAAGAGAGATGGTCTCCTTCTACCATCCCAGTCTTACATGGACATGCTAGCTGGTGGTCCCAGAACATGTGGCCTCTATTCTCCAAAAGCCATGCTAATCTCCAAGGGCCATAGCCACCCTGGATTTACCACTGTCTGGAGAAGGGGTTCCCTGATGCTCAGGCCTGCATCTGGGCGGGTAGAACTGTCTGCCAGGCAATCCTATCAGCCCCTGTGGAGCTGAGGAGGGTAGCAGTCTCCCAGAGCAAGGTCCATAGTGCAGCAAAGAAAGGCACAGGGAACACACGCCATTCTCATTTTGCCAGCTTATACAAACAAAATCCTGGAAGTGCTTCAAGATCATTGGATAATTGTGCATTCTATTTTTCATTAGGACTAAGAAGACATTTTCTCACACTATTTTGTTTGTGGAATTCTAAGCCTTTTTTAAGCAGCAGAGTTAAAGCATCAGGATTCTAATTCCAGAAAACATCCCTGAACCTTTCTAGTAACATCGTTTTTCTACTCCCCATTTTCTCCCTTCCCCACTCTCCCCTGAGTCTCTATCTTGATATGTGGCCATCAGGGTTCCAGGGGCTTACGTATTATTCTGGCAATCAGCCATGCTAGGTTTTTGGTTGGTGTTTGTTTGTTTTGGTTTTTTATGGCAAATGAATATTGAGCACTAATGCACTCATTCCCAATCTCATTTTATTATCAAAATATTTTAGGTTTTAAAGAAATGAGTAGCATTTGATAATATTCTTCTGTTCTTTTGCCATCTTTCTTCCTAGCCTGGTTTATTTTAGAAGCCAGCATAATGACTTAGATTATTCTTTAAAGCACTGTGCTACCTCACAGAAAGTAGACAGGGACCCAAGAGCCAATAGTTTATTTTATTTTTCCTGTTGGCATGCAGCCCAGCTCTAAAGCATAAGTGTTACTGATGGAGATTCAAATCTGTGACTACATGTTAAGTATGTCCTATATAATTATTCATAAAACTTGCTGTAACTTGCTACTATGGCTAGCTAGATGCCTATATGAATGAGCTATTCTGTGTCTGAAAATTTCTGCAGCTGGTACAGTATGCTGGCCTTCCCATTAATGGTTGTCTCCATAATAAATAATAGTTGGAGCATTAAAAGGAAAGATTTAACTATTAATTTACCACAGGAGTTCAATCATTCAACTAGCATCTCATTTTACTAGTGTTTTCACCTTGCAGAGAGTCAGCTGATCTGCTAGGTATTTTAGAATCAAAAAGTAGAACCAGTCCTTACTGAAAAGATTGTTATTGTCAATCTCGTGTTCCTATGTGCTTAATTTTATGTTGTTACTGTCTGGGCAGTTAGGCCTTCTACATATAATGTGTCTTTTATTTTTATAGCAAAGAATGCTAAATGACATATTAAGACTATTTAGCTTTCTTGTGGCTAAATAAATCAGTTCCCAATTTTCCAGCTCTTTAATAAGCCTTTCCGCTATGTTCTGTTCCCCTTCTAGTTTCTCCACATTCTTTTAAAGTCAGGCTGGATGTGAGTTTCTAATAAGGGTTTGGCCAACTGTGCATATATTGGGAAAATTACTGTATGGGTTTCACGGGTCATGTTTCAGTGAATATACTGCAAGATCATGTCAGCTCTTTTTAAGTGGCAGTTCCACATTGCTGACACATTCACAATGGTGTAACCTGAGCACCTCGTACCACAACACTTCCTTCTAACTATTTTAAGTTAAAGCAACGTGAAAGTTGTTATGGTGGCTACAAGTACCACTCAGAACAAAATATCCTTCTTAGTAGATCACCATTATAGTCTACATTTAAGGCTATTTTACCTTCTAAAAGTTCAAAATCCTTTGCAATAAGTTGCCTAGCACCAACTTATTATATGGTTTCAAGATAAAAATGTAGTTATTATCTTGTGTGTAGTTTTAGACCCCAAATCAAAACTTCTCATGAAGGCTCCTCTTTGAATCCGGGACTCTCAAATACTTTCCCCATTCGTTCTTGGGGGTCTACCCATTTTTAGGGTTTTGACTTCTCACAGGCTTTGCTTAAGACTTCTCGTGACTAAATAAAATCAGCACATCTTTGAAAGTTTCTATCAAAAATACTATTTTTCACGTGATTCAATCACTTGTTTCCCTCCCACTTCTACTTAATCATGCCTAGTATCACTTTTAAACAGTGCTATCAAAAGGAAAATATAAATTTACACATCCTGATCAATGCTTTCCTATTCCAGGCAATGTTTAATTTGCATGGAATATTTGTTTTTCTCATTGGAGTTTATTAGATTACAAAAAGACAAAGAATGTCCACCTAAACTTACAATGTATATCCAATCCTTTTAACTAAGCTCAGGAGTTATTTCAGTCATTGTATTGAATGACAATGTTGTGCTCTATCCATTTAATTTTTGTCTATAGATGACTACAATTCACTTTATCTCTGTTCTGGTTAGAGTTTATGTGCAGAAAATAAAATCTAGTCAGGATAATTTAAGCAGGGAAGGATTTATTGTGGAGTATTGAATGGCTTAAGAACCTTGAAATGGAGAAAGAAACAGGCTTGAGGTTGCACTTTAAGGACGACTCACAAAGCCGCACCGCAGAGCTGGACCACCAAGCAAGCGATTACCTTCTCCCCAGTTAGGAAGTTGCAGGCTCCAGAACACACTACCACTGGCACAATCAGAGAGTTAGTGCCATGGCTGTTGGCATCAGAACCGATTCATACTCATTACAATCCAAATCGGCAAATCCAATGCCCTGCCCCCACTCCTCCCACTTTTGAGAGCCACAAAATTAGTGACTAGACGGTGAGGGTGCTGGACAGATGCTGTCACAGAAAAGCCCAACACCTCTACCACAGTGCTTGCCAGTGCAAGCACTAGACATGTGCTTTGCTCTTATGGAAGTGCATCTCACTGGCTGAGCCTGAGTGAATTCTGGGCCCCAGCTGCAAGGAACTCGGGCCACTTTCCAGCCTCTGCAGAACAGGCAGGCACATGAAAAGGATGATGGAATGTTGAGCACCAATTTACAAAAGCCATCGCAACCACAATCAAATGGCATCTTAAATTCACTGGAATGGAAACAAGTTATGCCTCCCAGGCTTGCACAATTAAGTGGAAATTTTTTTTTTTTTTGGAAATACTTTTTAAAAAGTAAGACAACCACCATCCTCAAGGATAAATTATAAATTACTTTTGTTATTGATAAGAGGGAAAGCCTGTCATTGTAACTCTATATAAATACACCTCCAAAAAGATTTTGAAATAAAATTAAATATCACAGTAACATACAACTCTCTGTGATAACTATGAATGAATCAGCTCTGTCCTTTCCCTCATGCAATAATGTGAGTATCTGCTGTGTGCATTACATTGAAGTAGGTACAGTAGAGATTGTAAATGAATAGACACGTTATCTCATTGCCCCTTCTTGCAAACAACTCACATCACGGTGGGAAATAGAAACAAATATGAAAAGAGAGATTGTCCAATTGAAAAAAATCTAGGTTCAAATCTCCTGTTTATCAGATGTGTAACACTGCCACATATGTACATATAAAGAAAAGTTACCTTATAATGTGGTTAGTTTGCTACCTCAACAAATAGTAAGGAAGTGTCTATATCAGGGAACTAAGTCAAATGAATTCTTTTTAAATTGCCATATATATTTGAGAGAGAGAGAGAGAAACACTAGAACTTTGTAATCCTTTAAATTATAGCTTTTAAGTAGTTATAATAAAATCATTCAGAGAATTATTGGGGGATATAGTTCATAGTTAGTAATTGACTGCTACTTGAACTTAACTGTAAAACATTTGATCAATCTGCATCGTAGAAAGTAATTTCACTCTAAAGACTTAAAATGTCCAACCAGACAAATTTTTAAAACTGTTTGTCACCAAGTTTCCTACAATAAAGAGTTAAAAAATTGGGAAATCATAAAATCTCCAGTAATTATCGACTCTTTTGTTGTTGTTGTTGTTTGCTGCCATAGTGTATTTTCAGCCTCCTCTAGTTAACTTGAACAGCATACCCTGATCGGAATAGTCAAATCTAGTATTTCTAATATAATCATGTCAGATTTCAAGCTATCATTTACCGACATTACAATTCATCCCTTTAATGTACAGTTCAGTGAGTTTTGGCAAGTGTACAGAGGTCCGTTCTGAAAGTATCAGCTACGCAAACTGCTTTAATGATATTGACACTGGCTCGATACTTTCAGCACAGACCTTGTACAGAGTCATATAACGACAACCACAGTCAAGATACAAATCATTTCCATCAGCCCCGAGTTCCCCAGCGTGACTGTAGTCAGTGCCCCTGCTTCCACAGCTCTTGGGAAGCACTGATCTGTTTTCTGTCCCTATGGCTTTGCTTTTCCAGAATATGATATAATCGCAATCATGCAGTAGGGGTTATTGGCTTCTGGCTCCTCTCATTATAAATATCATATTTTAATTTTAAATACTATATTTTCATTATAAATTTTATATATTTAAATAAAATATATATCTCAGCCAGAGATTTAATAAGCCTTTAATTAATTTGTAAAATTTATAGGTAGAGAATGCTCATTATCTCTGGTCTTACTTAGGAACTAAAACTTCCCTCTCAGAAAATTTTGTTATAGATAGTAGTTAACAAAATCTAGTTAATAGGATTTTTTGGTAGTTATGGCTGTGAAAAAGTGAAGTAAACAACCACAAAAATTGAAGTTGCATAGTTTAGAGCACCTGTTATAGTCGTAAGGTAGCCTATAGCAAAATAATGTCCTTGTAATCCTTTGAAAGAATTAAAATGTAAAATAACTGCTCCATTTTGTTGTGGTTACAGAAATGTTTATCAAAAGCCTGCAGGCTTTACTTGTAAGAGTTTCAGTTTTGCACGCTGACTTTGCCTTGATAGTAGCTGCAAACAACTATGCCTATTACCTCTTCAGTTCTGACAGCAAGTTCAAAGTCTATCAAATATATTGTCCCAGCACAGGGTGAAGCAGACCTTTAAGCTTTAAAAAGCCTATTTGTAGTACTTTTTTAGAGAGCTTTTAAATGCATGATTGAGGCATCTTAAAATCTGATCAGCTTTAGTCATGCACATGTACGGGTGCACACGATCAATTGGTGACATTCTAGTAAAATAAACAACATCCCACAAAAGTGTTATATTTTGAGATAAATTTATTCTTATATGTAAATCCATAAACAGTCAATACTTTTTAATTGTTCAAAAGTCTCCATTTGCTTCAATAATAATCTTGATTGGACTTGGGAATCTTGAGCAAGCTTTAATTAACTTTTCTTTATCCATGGACATTATCGTGTTTTCAATTTAGCTTTAACAGCCTCTTTATTGGAATGTGGTTGTTTACTATCTTCTCCCTCACAAATGCTGCATACATAATAGTCTAAAGGATTTACATCTGGTGAACTAGGCACCAGATTTCCTTTGACCAGAACTCAGAAACATTGACACTGAGACATTCTTGCACCTTTTTGGTGTTCTGTGCTGGTGCACCATCTTGTTGGAAGATAAAATGATGTCCATTTGAGACTTGCTTCATCAATGATACAACTACTTATCTCAAAACATCAAGGTAAACATCAGCAGTCACCTTCAAGCCTTGTGGAAACAAATTCGGGTCTCCTTCATTGCCAACAACACCTAACACCATCACTGTAGCAGGAAATTTCATTTTCATGACAATTGGGACTTTATTAAGGTTCACACAGAGCTACCTGTTGTTACTTCTGTTGACTATTTGGTCCTGCTGAAAATTCTTTTCATTGGAAAAGAAAATCAGAGGGTTTTATTTTCTTTGGGATTTTTCAATGTTGTTAGCAGTTTCCTTGCTTTTTCAAAGGGCCTTTCCTTTGTCTGCTGTGTCATAAACTGGCCTCTTCTAAGAACATCCGACTTGTATCTGATACCTTCAGCAATAATCTTGTGAACCATTGCATCTGACATCCGCAGTTCTCTTGCTATGGAGCACATTGACTTTCCTGGATCTTCATTGATGATCTCCTGGATTCTGTATACAATATCTGGACTTGTGAGATTCTTGTGTACCTTCTGCATTTTCCTTGTTGGTGTGGTGACATCAGGATCAGTATCATACACCTTCTTCATGTTGTCAACTGCACATGAAGGGACGTTATTGAAGTCCAAAATTTCCTTAGCAGTTAGCCCTACACGCAGTCCAGAAATTATGATTGCTCTAACATTGTATTCCTTTGACATGATGGTTAAATCATAACCTTAGAAATATAGTTTTTCAAAATTAATAAGAAGCATGTGAAGTAAGGAGATGCAAAGTTATCTCTGGCCTTAGGAACTAAAGAGGAGAGCCACTTTATTGTGTGTATCCTGCATATGCTTAAAAGTAAGAGGAAAACAACATTTGAACTAGAACCATTCTTTTGGTAACTTGCATACAGCTAATCCTTTGATTTTCACAGTCATCAATGATAATTTTTAAAAACACTTTTGTTAAGATATAATTTTTACTTTATAAAATTCATCCCTTCTCAGTGTGTAATTCAATGGTTTTTAGTGTATTTACAGAGCTATGTAGCCAACATCATAATCTAATTTTAGAACATTTCATCACCCCATTAATCTACATCATGAATAACAATAATTTTTAACTTGGTAGGATTTTTTTTAACCCTGTAAGTAAAATTGGGCCACATTTTTGTTTTACTTATGTTAACTTCTGTAATTTATTTGTTTTTTAAGTATTAAAAATTTATTGTATTTTTTAATGATCATTTATCCCCCTCCCCCTGCAATCACCACCCCTGCGGTTTATGCTCATGAGTCCTTTGTTCTTTTTCCTGATCCCTCCACCCCCTAATTTCCCCTCTCCCCTCCAGAGCTGTGAGCCTGATTTCTCTCTATAAGTCTGTCTCTGTTTTGCTTGTTAGTTCATTTTGTTCATTATATTCCACATGTAAGTGAAATCATATGGTATTTGTCCTTCTTTGATTGGCTTATTTCACTTAGCATAATGTTCTCCAGGTCCAGTCATGCTGTCTGGCACAAAGGGTAAAGTTTTCTTCTTTTTTAGACATTAACTTAGGACAAGTCATTGTTACCTTTGTTAAAATGCCTAGATCAGTTTGAATTTTTTTCAAAATAGTTCTTTTTTTTTTTTTTTAATAAATCTTTCCTTTTCTTCCTTCTTTGTAGTTTTAAAGCTTTCTTTAAATCCTTTGAACATGTAGCTAAGGGACCGTTGGTGTTCAGGAAAGCAAATATTGGCATGAGCGGTTCCAAAATCCCCTTCCTTTAGCAATTAACACGGAGTTTACATAACTAAAAATATTTCGGTAACATGCATTTTCCCAACAAGTTACTTAGTAAAAGTAAACAACAAAAATTCTAAAATACATGAACAGCAGCACTTTTGTTAAATGTGTGTGTGTGTGTGCGTGTGCATGTGTGTGTTTTAAGGTTTAGGTCTGGTTCGCGGTTAAAGGAAAACCTGTTGGGTGGAGTGGAAAGATATTGCCTAACTGGTACTTTGTATTCTTTTACTAATGACCTCAGCTCCCCACTGAATTTTTACTACTGGTGAAGAAAACGGTGTTTTCAGTTTTCTCTGCAACAAAGATCTCATTGGCTGAAGACAAATGGTGAATTATTGGAAAAAGAGTGCTCTAGAGATACTTACTTCTCAGAATAGCAGACTCAACAGGAAGAAGAAACCAGAAAAAGATTTCATTTACAGTAATGTGGTCTATTTGGACATCGTCGAGTTAACTTAGTATTCAGAAGAAAAAGTTGCTGTTACACTCACTGATATATATTTGTTAAACTTATTTTTGTTAGTTTACATATTAGTTATTTATTGCTGTGTAACAAATATTCCCTCCCCTAACATTTAGTGGCATAAAACAACAATAAACATGAATTATTTCTCACAATATTGACCCAGAGGCCAGGAGTTAGGGAATGGCTTGGCTCGGCAGTTCAGGCTGGGTCTTCTCAGGACCTTCTCCACGTGTCCCCTGAGGTTGACATTATGTAATGGTTCTCCTGGGACTAAAGATGAACCACACACATGGTTGCGAGGTTGGTGGTGGCTGTTGGCAGGAAAGCTTAGTTTCATTCTATGTATGCCTCTCCATAGAGCTACTTGAATACCCATGTCATGAAACCCAACTTCTCCCAGAGTGAATAATACAAGAGCAGACGCAAGCATAGCTGAACAGTTGTCTCGCCTCAGAACAACTATTTCTTGCTTTATTGGTCACGGATCAGCCTATGTTTGTTCTGGAGAAAACTACGCAAGGGCATAACCACCAAGGAGATGAGACTCCCCAGGGCCCCTTTCAGAGGCTATTTCAGCTTATACCACAGCCTTGCAGATAAAATTTTAACCATTACCAAAATGCCAAGGCATTCATTTATTTTCAAATACAAAAATCCCATATGGAGGGAGTGGGGAGAGGGAAGGAGGAGGCAAAGAAGGGGAGCACTTTGGTCAAGGAACTAGTATGGAAGAACCATGGACATGGACAACATGTGGGATTGACTTTGTGGGGAGTGGGTGGGTGGAGAAGGGGACAGAGGGGAGAAAAAAGGGAATGGATATAATACAACAACAATAAAATTAAATTTTAAAAAACAGAATTAACAACTATTAAAAAAATCCATATGGGGAAAGATAGGCAGATAGATTTATAGCTCCCCAGTGGACAGAAGAAGTCAAATGAAAATATATATCTATTTTTTATTCCAAGGCAATTAATCACGTATTCTTTGAGGATAAGCTACGTGCCCAGAACTGTGCTACCAACATACATTAAGGGATATGGTAGATGTGACAAATTCATCTCAGAGTTGTATCTGAAGGTCTTTGTAACCTCTTTGCAGAATGGTATCCTCCTCCAAAAGCTAGGCATGAAATTCAATCCCAGCCATCAGGGTTATGCCTGCACCTCCAAGATCATTGGAAAAAATCTGGTTTTCTCTTGATCCTGAAAGAAAACAAAATGCCACCTATCAGAAGCAGGGATATCCCCCACCCGCTTTATGTTAACACCAGGTAAAACATGTCATGTCTCATTTTCAGAGAAATCTGGATGGTAGCTGCACTTTGTTTTGAATATGGAAATACATCCAGCATGCTCAGATACACTGGAACTTCCTGCCTTTCTGCAGTTCTCAGAAGAGTCAAGAGTCCAGCAGGTATGCATCAAACTGGTTATCAGCCTTAAATCGTGTTCTTTTTTCTGAAATAGCAACCCTCTCTATCTGTGAAACCTTGACTTTCTTGCTTTGTCAGTCATTCCAGATGGAAGCTGTCGTTATATTTTCAATGTCTGTCTGACTGCAGGAATGGGCCAAGGTGCTACCCAGGAGCTCTGGTCACAGGGATTAGTTCAGAGATTGGCCTGTGATCCATTCCAGACTAGTCAGGGTGCTTTCTTTTTTATTCTTTTATTCTTTTTTTTTTTTTTTAAGTTGTATTGATTATTTTTAGAGAGAAGGGCAGGGAGGAAGGAAGAAAAGGAGAGAGACATCAATGTATGGTTGCCTTTCACCTGCCTCCAGCTGTGGACCTGGCTGGAGACCTGGCTTACAACCTGGTTATGTGCCCTGGCTGGGAATTGAACCAGCAACCTCTGGGTTCAAAGGCCGGTGCCTCTCCACTGAGCCACGAGCCAGGGCTCAGGGCACTTTCTTTTAAGAAGAGAAGAAAGACCTCCTTCCTCTCCAGTCACAAGATGATTCTTGAGCTGCTGCTGGTGGCCAATTTTATTTCAAGTGGTAAAGAATTAGCCTGAGAGAATGAAGTGAACGTGAACATACGCAGAAGAGTGGACATGAGACAAAGCCAGTCATGAGTCTCTGGTTCCAGAGTCCTGAGGGCCAGCTCACATACTTGCCTGGTTATAGGAGCAAATAAATCTCCCTATTTGTTTAAGATGGATCAAACCAAGTTTCTGTCAATTGCACCCATATGTTCTAACTAGTACCTCTTGAGAAGGGGTTGGAGGGATTCTGTTTTCAACCTTATGCATTACTTATATTAATCAGAGTATTTCTGGCTGCAGATGATGCTAACTAAACTTGAGCTAGCACAAGCAAAGAGGGAATGTATTAGATCATGTTTCCAATTGTGGGAAGGGCATGGGGGAAGCTGGCCTAAGGAATATCTAGAATCAAGGGTCTAAACGCTGTCAAAATTCTCTTCTCTTTTAGTTTCTGTTTCTCAGCTTTGTTTCTTAACAGTGAGCTTGCTTTTCTCACCCAAGGGGAACATGGTCATTGCTGGTAACTTCTAGGCTGACTCTTTATAGTGTCTGAGAAGAAAGTTCTTCCTTCTTCATTTTGAATTAGCAAAACTCCCAGGAAAGGATTTTGATTGGCTGAGCTTGGGTCTGTCAGGCCAAAGGAATTTCTCAGTCTACGCATGGCTGGCTGGACCTTTTGCTGGGTCAGTTGGAGAAACAGCCCTGGGGTTAATCTTGTCCCAGAGCCACCGCACACTGAGCCCCAAGGGTAATCAATTTAGCAGCTGATGTCACCTTGGGGTATACAGCCTCTTTGTTCTAATGTGTATAGAGCCTCTTTTGTTCCGATGTGTATATAAGATTGCTCTTGCTGCAAGTTCAGAGTGTGCACTGCTGTTGTGGGAGAGTGGGAAACCCTGCGTGGTGATGCTGACACCCTCCAGCACCTGGCCGTGTGGGTCCAGGAAAGCAGGTGTAGAAACACCTGGACTGTCTGCAGTTGTTAACTTAAGTGCAGCTGTGACACAAGTAGGCCAACCCAGGGTGAGGACACCAATGCTCTAAACTGCCCAGCCGTGTGGTCGTTAGCCTCCTGCTGCAACAAAGCATGCAAACCCACCTACAGCTCCAAGTAAGTTCTGTTTTGCTGCCAGACCAGAGGCCTTCCTGCCAGCAAACTTGCTAGTCCTGCTCCCGAGGCCATGGGATCTGACGACTGGTGCCGTAAAGGAGATAGCAAGGTACCACACCCTGACAAATGGTGCAGTCAGCAGAATGCCAAGGTGCTGGGACCTGACAGGTCATATGCCCCTTCCTGCACCAATTTTTGGAGCCAACTATGTAGGTACTCTCATTGCTTAAATTGGTTCACATGCCCTCTCCTTGACCCTGCCTGTGGCCAGGGATATGGAGTCATGTAAGACCAAGGCAGTCCGTATCTGAAAACAATGACTAGAGTGAGGGTGAAAGAACCGATATTCAAAAGGAGACAGAATCTGACTCTGACATGGTCCCTGGGGAAATTACTCTAAGCATGGCAGTTGTTGCCTAACTTTTGTGTTTGTGTTCCATATTCCACGTTCTATGTTGTTCATCTATTTTTATAACTAATAGGTAATGCTTTAAAGTATATATGAATCTATATTATATATTTGCTTTTAGTTTGAAATGCTTTCCTCTTGAAGTAATATCAAACTTATAAGTAACCTTTGAAATCATCAGGTTTCAATAATTCTAATGCAAATGACTCTCATGTTGTCATGCACCAGACGCTTAAATATCTTCATATCTTCAGTAATGTGAATAATGAGTTAAAACACATTTTCCAGCCCTGGTTGGTGTCACAGTGGATAAGGCACTGACCTGTGAACCCAAAGGTCGGTGGTTAATTCCCAGTCAGGGCACATAACCAGGTTGCAAGCCAGGCCTCCGGCCAGGTCCATAGCTGGAGGCAGTTGAAAGGCAACCACACATTGATGTTTCTCTCCCTCTCTCTAAAAATAATAAGTAAAATCTTTTAAAAAAATACATTGTTCTCGGAAACAGGGGTGGGACATTAAGAGCAGTTGACTAAATCAGAAGCTATTAATTGACCTGCAATTCTTGAATTTGGAAGAATTCCTGTCTCTCTGATTTCCTTGTCTCATTAAAAAATAAAAGTAACATAGCTATACTGTAAGGTTTTAAATATACCATGGTGGAAGGGGGTGATGGGGTAGAGAAAGCTTATAAATACAATCTACAAAGTAGCAGTTTAAATTATTTTCTTTGTATTGTTATGGAAATGATATCCACTCAGTTAAGGTATAAAATTAGCTGAATGGTAACTGAAGTTCAACTGGTACATTATTTAGTATTTATTGAACACCAGCTTGTTCCAGATCCCTTACAAGGCACAAAATGTGGTCTGTGTTCTCAGGACTTTTTAATTCCTCAGTGAGAATTCTGTTTGCTGTTCAGGGACACTGCAGTCTTTTGTCAGTGAAGTGCTTTTTTTCCCCTGAAGTCAACTGAAATTTTAAGATGTGAGTGATATTCACAATTGTGCACATTTGAAAGGGAGTAGATCAGCTATAGTATCTGCCATGTGAGTGGAAGGATAAAGCACTAAGAAGGTAAAAAGCATAGGCAAGTAAAAATTGAAGAGAGCAATTTACGTAATATTATGTTTGCCCTGCTTGAATAATCAGGCATAATAATAATAATAAGCAATGCTGATCTCTGTAGCTAGATTAGAAAAGTTGTCCCTTCCCTGAAATGTCAAAAGGACTTTGCACATCTAAGATAAGCTTCTTAGAAATAGCCTGGGTCTGAGATGATATGGGCACCAGTTGGTGAGGGGTGTGCCTGAGCTTGCTTGAGTGCACTTTTCTAGTGTAGTGCACTGGGGGAGAACACGGGCCCGTGTGCTTTTCAGTCCCGTTCTACCTTCTGGCTGTGTGACTTTTGACCTGTTACTTAACCTCCATAGACTTCAGTATCTGCATCTAAACTTAAATATATATGCATGTATGTTCAAGTAAATAAAAATAAATTTAGGAGAGAGAGGAGGAGAAATGGGATAGATGTAATACAACGACAATAAAATTAAATTAAAAATATATAATTAGTTTAAAAAAAGAAAAAGAAATTTAAACCTAAGTATTGGGTTTGCCAAAAAGTTTATGTTTTTTCCCTGTAAAATAAAAAACATTTTTCATGTTCACCAATAACTTCATTGATGTGGATTTGTCTGCTGTCTTCCATGTGGGATAGCATCAATTTTTCTCAATTAATGTCTTGATTCAATCACTACCAAATTCAACTGGTCCGCCTGACCATGGAGCATTATTCAGTCCAGCGAGAGACCTCCAGCAAGAAACTTGGTGAACCATCTTTGAGATGTTCAATTAGTCACAGCATCTTCTCCATACACTACAGAAATCTATTTTTATGTTTTGGTTGTGTTTTTACCTGTCTTGAAATAATAAAGCATAATATGCCAAAAATGTTGCTTATTTTCTTCCGTCTTCAATATTAAAATGGCTACACAAGAATTCACCAATTTTGATAAGCATTTTTAAATGCATGCTGTCACAATGCAATCTAACAAAACTGTTTTAAATGAAGTTAAAAGACAAATAAAGGCTATTAGAGCCATCCTATAGGAAAAAAACAACAACAACAACAACAACAAAGTTTTTGGCCAACCCAACTCATAAACTCTGTAACAACTAGTTTGCAGCCTTGATTATGTGAAGTACAATTCCTGGCATATAGTGGGTACTCAGTGGATGTTAGTTGAATTGTACTTCTGTTATTCTGTCATGAGATAGCCTAACCTCACTGAGGATAATATGGTTTTAATAGCAAACAGTAGGATTGTAAAGATGGTGGGATGGGGACAATTAATAGTTGGCAGAGCAGCCCTGGAGTGTAGGTTTCTGGCAGCCATGCTAGTCCTCCTTCCTGTGGGTGGGAAAGAAGAGTTCAAACTCCCTGCAGTCTACTTGCCTTGCTACCTGATGGTCTTCTGACATTTCTAAGGTCCTTTGACTGGCAACCTAGAAAACCAGTGCTTAATCTGGGTGGAGCCTATCCTCCACGCCCCTGCTCATCCCAGACCTCTAGTCTCCATCAGCTGTGAGACGCTACAGGGTAGTGGCATTAGAATACACTACTTTGCGCGTTGTTGATGTCATGCTTTAGTTGCTGCATATTTGTATTTTGAAAAATATTAAGCTCTGGCTGGTGTGGATCAGTGGATTGGCCCTGGCCTACAAACCCAAAGGTCACTGGTTCGATTCCCAGCCAGGGCACATAATCAGGTTGCAATCCAGGTCTCCAGCCAGGTCCATAGCTGGAGGCAGGTTAAAGGCAACCCTACATTGATGTTTCCCTCCCTTTCTTTCTCCCTCCCTTCCCTTCTTTCTAAAAATAATCAACAAAATCTTTAAAAAAGAAAGAAAGAAAGAAAGAAAGAAAGAAAGAAAGAAAGAAAGAAAGAAAGAAAGAAAGAAAGAAAGAAAACCAATAGGATGTGGAGCTAGGGTGATAATATTCATGGTTTGTTAGATGACCTATTTTCCAATGATTACAATTTGAGGGTTATGAGAAAGAACCATCACTTTAGGTGACTTTGTGAAGTGCAACTGCTTTAATCTAGCAGCAGGTGGGCATGGTCATCGCTTTTCAGAAACTTTCTCCAGCTTTCAAGAGTCAGCCAAGACACCACAGGAACAAGGAGCCGACTACTGCTAACTGAACTGGTGAGAGATTGCTGTGCTAAACAGCATGGCACACTTTTCATTTAAATGAGAAATGTGGCTGACAAATGGAACGGAACTTCCAGTTCATTTGCTCAGCGCGTTCCCTCCCTTTGAACAACCACATGCAGAAAGGGAGCTTAGTGAGGAAAAGAAACGCAACAACAGAGGAAGCCAGTCTTAAGGGGAATGTATTTCCTATGAATAAGAATTATCTTTACATAATCACAGGACAGTTATCAAATTGAGGAAATCAATATTGCTAGAATGCTTTAATCTATGGGTCATGTTCAATTTTGTCAATTTACTCAATAATGAACCTTATAGCTTTTCTTTTTCCTGTAGAGGATTTCATCCAGGACCATGAATTGACTTTAATTACCACTTCTCTTCATTCTCCTTTAATCTGAAACAGGCCTTCAGCTTTCCATGGTCTTTCATGATGTTGATATTGTTATTTTACGGATGCTCAGTTTTATGAAGTATTCCTCTATGTGGTGTTGTTTGATGTTTCCTGATGATTAGATACAGGTTATACATCATGACATAAGTGATGCCATGTCCTTCTCAAGGCATTTCATCTGTGACGGACACATGATGTCCATCTTCTTCTCACTGACAATTTAATTTGGGGATATATGGTCTTTTTTCTCACCTGTATATTTAGTTACTGGCTCTCCCCTTGTGAGTAATACACAGTCTACCGAGTCACATCTACTTTTTAAACCAGCATTTGCACCACACATCAGGACCATCATAGATTTAAATTTTTTCCTAAGTATGTAACAATTCCTGCCATATTTGTCACAAAACAATATAATATATCCATGTACAACATTCATACATAATAGCGAGCCAGTAGAATATAGTGATTGAGACTATAGATACTGGAGTTAGATGACTTGGGTTTGAAAACCTGTTCCACCACTTTTCTGCTGCAAAGCTGTGGTTGTTACCTCACCTCCCTGTGCTCCAATTTTTTCATCTATGAAATTTGCGGGATAAAAATACTGATCCAGTTTATGGTGTTGTTGCAGGATTAAATGAGTTGGTAACGTGTCTGGCACAAAGTAAGCACACAATAAATGTAGGCTTTTTTATGTAATACATATTTCATACATAATATATACTTTTTTCAGGATACTCTAAAAAAATACAGAACAGCAAAAGTAAAAATCTAAATAGTGAGGTAACATTTTTAGATACAGCTGCTATTCTTCTACTACTAGATCCAAAAATAAACTTAGCTAATACAATTTTTAAAGATCCCTAATGCAAGTGCTTTGCCTTTTTTATATTCCTTGAACAAATTTGTGATAAGCTCCTCCAACATGCCAACCAAGCACAGATGTAGGTTATAGGGTATAGGTATATACATATAGAGATAAACCTGATAGCTCCTAGGACATTGATAAGACCTGATTAGTATATAAATTAAGATAATTTCATGTAGTACCAAGTGATCTGAAGAAAACAAAACAGGCTTGCACAATAGAGAGACATGGGTGTGTTAATAGAGATGACTTGGTCAGGGAAAGCCCTTTGGTGACATACATTTAACGCTTCTTCATTGCTTATCTAACAAAAATTTTGATAGACTTATGATTTGAGATGAAACAACATGGAACAAATCTTTCCCAGTACATTAAGCTCTCTATAAACAAGATAGTACTACAGCTATGTTTTCAGCATTTCAAACATGTATCAGTTAAGCTGATTGTGAATAATGTTCTTCTTTTTTTTAATTTAATTTTATTTATTATTTTTAGAGAGAGGGGAAGAGAGAGAGGCAGAGAGGGAGAGAGACATCAATGTATTCTTGCCTTTTACCTGCTTCCAGCCATGGACCTAGCTGGAGACTTGCCTTGCAACCTGGTTATGTGCCCTGACTGGGAATTGGACCAGCGACCTTTGGGTTCTCAGCCAGTGCCTTATCCACTGTGCCACCAGCCAGGGCTGAATAATGTTCTTCTTAATTGAAAATCTGCCCCTTAATCATCCCCTCTTTTTAATTAATTTGCTGATGGTGTTTATTACCTACTTTTATTTAGAGATTAGTTGCGTAAACCCTTCTTCCTTCCCTTGATATATATCTTCATATAGCTTTTATGGATGCAAGTTGTCCTTTCAAATATGCTTCATAGTTTCCAAAAGTAAAAAGTAGGAACTTACCTCATAGCACACAGCATCATTTCTTAATTTCTCTAGCCTCTCATTGGCCCCCTCCTGTGCTGCATGTGCCTCAGAGATTTTCACACCCCCACGTTACTTTTTGTGCCTTGTGAGATGTACTCAGGGTTTTTCCTGGGACCCCCTTAGACATGAGGTATTCTGGGCTTGAAAGTCAGGCTGTCTTCATTTGAAAGTAGGACGAACCACTGCTCAGCTTTTTGAATTTGGGAGAGTTGTTAACCTTATCTCCCAAATGTAGGGTAGGTGCTTGTGAGGTCTGGATGAAACTGAGATGACCTACATGAAAGCCTAGCATAGTATCACAGAGGAGGGGGAGTGTCCCCTCTTTACCCTGTAGTTATCGTGGCTGGTCCAATAAGTGGACAGAGGCACATTAATAAGAGTAAATAACTGAATTTAATTGTTTATGTGCTTATGGTAGTTCCCTATGAATAGGAGACCCAAGGACAATTGGGCAGTCGGGGATCATAGGCCACCTTGAGCTAAGGGCAAAGGGAGCAAGTGGTTTGATCTTGAAAGGGAAGGAGGCAATTCACAGGTACACTAGAAAAAGCAGGTATTTGGTAAACAAATTCTTGCCTGGCCACCCGGAAACGATGGGGCCCCCCGGAAACGATGGGGCCCCCCGAGGGGAGAACAAGCAGACTTTGCTAGGTTCCTCCCTGTCACACAGAGCTTATATTAAACTGTTGTTATCTGTGGTGACAACTCCTTTCCTGGAGCAGGGACGCTAGCTAGATTCTTTTAGACAGTCAGAGGAAGGTCAAAGGTTTTTTCTCAGTCTTTTGTTTATTAAAAATAATCAGTTTAAAACAATCACTGTCCCAATAGCGCTGCATTTGTGGCAAACTGCTCCCCCATCAGTATGTTGTCCGGGGTGCAGGTGCTCATCAAACCAGTCCGACTCCTGCACGCCTACCTCTGGTACCCCACTCGGAGCCCTGAATCTCCCCAAGGAGTCTCTGCAACTAGCCTAGCTCCTTGCAGGGCAGAGGTTTTGTTTTGTTTTGTTTTTTAATTTATCCTGACAGCAAGTACCTGGATGATGAGGTAGTTTCCAAAACTACCTCAACAGGCTGGTCCAGGATATTTAACCTGGGAACCTAGATCCCAGCTGCTTGGAGAAAGCTGGGAGGTGTGGAGGCGTGGAAAGCAAGCTCTGTCCATTCTGATTTGTGTGATCTGTGTCTGGTTGGCACAGCAGATGTTCTTGTCCATTCTAGGTCTGCCCCATGGAGGTTCTGCTCCTAGTTCTTGAGGAAGTATTTATATAGCATTGCCATTTGATTCCTAATAAGTTAGAATTTAGCTATTTCATCATAATTCTCAGTTCACAGTTGCATACCTGCCAGCTGCATACCTTTCAGTGGCTAAACCTTAATAAGCCCTCATGGGAGATGGTGGGAATTTTGCAAAGTATTTATGGTAACCCAAGGCAGTAGCTAGAATAATTTTGTTGTTGTTGTTGTTGTTGCTAAAACTAGATGTTTGGTTCTGATTACAAAAATAACATTCTCAAAACCAGTCAAGTTAGAAATGTCAATGTAAGAAACATTCAAATCTATAGAGAATTTTTAAGAGTTTTTTTGAACCAAACTGATGACACATGCTGGGAAGCAGGAACTCAAATGCTCCAGAGAATAACAGTTTTGCAGCTTCTTTTAGGCATCTAAAATTAAAGAGGGACTGTACGTGAAAATGCGAGAAAGCAGGGCAGAAACTGGATTACAGGACAGTTAACAAGACTGTGTACTCTCTTAATGGTTAATGCCCCCTTCAAGGGGTATTTATTACTTCCGGAATTCTGAAGGTGTGTTAACCTAGATACACAAGAACAATGGACAGGGCTTGCTCAAAAACCTTTACTAAAGAAGTTATATGCCCGGGGCATGACTACTTACATTTACCTACCTAGTTAGGAATTTACGATCAGATCACCCCGTGAGGTTACTTTCCATAGAATCCCTGTTGTTTTTCTTTTGCAGAAAACAAGTGATTACGTAGTATTCTAGAACCAGATTTCAGGACACTATTTGTGTTTCAGAACCTCCTGGCTGTTTAACTATACTGATTTGTAGGCCCTCCAGAAGTACTAGCTCAGAGTCCCTGAGGGTGAGACCCAGAACTGACATTTAATGAACACCACATGCAACTCTTCAAGCAGACTCAAAGTCCCATAATTAAGGTTCTGACCATATAATTTAATTTTTCTTTCCCTTCACCTACTAATTATTTTTTTCATACAAAAAATAGAAAAGGAGTTAAGATTCAGAAAATGTCCATTTTCTGAAATTATTTGCAAGTTTCTGGAAAACAACATGCAAGTTTCTAGTGAATTAGTGCTTTGGCTGATTAAAAAGCTTTCTGCAATAGGGTGAGTGAGGACAAAGTGCAAAACTCAAATTGATCAACTAGGATGTTAGGTACAACTTACGTGCATTCGCAAATAGACCTGCCCCCTTTTAGAGAGGGAAGTGGTGGCTGTACAGCCCAGAGGGGTGCTCAGCAGGATTTCTTACTTTAGTTCTGTCGTTTGGGTTTCAGTTCCCATGTATACACACTGCACTGCGTTTGGGGAGCTGTGGGCATAGCCTTTGCTTCACCCCAGTTCCCGGCATCTGCATTTCCCCTCTTCACCCCCAGTGTTTGTTCTGGTCCTGTGGTTGTGAAAGAGGTGTGGCAACTAGGAAGGAGAGTCTGCAGTGCACAGGCTTAATACCCATAGGAATGTCTTTATCTCCCTGGCTTTAGGGCACCAGGTATGATGTTTTGAGCATTAGGACTCACCGCCCTTCAAAATGGTTGACTATGTCCAATTTATTTTTCCTCTCAGAGTTGCACAAAAGAAAAAACTTAGAAAATGGCCTTCCGGGTCAGATAGATCTAACTTCAAACTCTGACCCCACCATTCCGATGATGTGACCTTAGATCTCAATGTTCTCATATGCAAAGTAAACATAATTCCTAAAAGGAGAGTAAGCTGAAATGTCATAATGTATTGTATATAAAATGCATGGCACATAGTAGTCTTAATAAATGGTGTTATAATTATTATTCTTTCACCTAAACATTGAACATCTACTCAAAAATAAAGAGAAGAGAGGAAGGATGGAATGGACCTAACACTGGGGAGAGGTTTTTCTTTTGGAGGGGGAGGGGAACCAGTCTCAAGGTGCTGGTCTCTTCATTAGGATTGGGTGCCCATACCGAGGCCCAGGCTCTATGCCAACTAAGTGATGACTTCCCAGTACTTCCCAGACATTATTGGAAGAAACCCAAGGGTGGAAGAGATGGAGGGAGAAAAAAATCTGAGAATCCAAGGCAAAGCTCTAAGCCCCTGTGCTAAAGAGCACATTTTGCTTCCTGCAATATATACATATTTATTTTCACATAAAGACAATGGTTTCCCCTCCCCGCCTTAAAATTGGCACTGTGGGAAGCTGCCCCACGTTTATCCTCAAGTGTCAGATGCCCAGGAGTGGGTGTGTACACAGCAGTTTGAGAAGTCGCCATCTGAAGTCTACAGAGCAAGGTCCGCATTCCTGCTTAAGGTCTCTGGATCCAAGTGCTGTTTACTTCTCTAACCTCTGTCCCTTCCAGGCGCTTCCCAAACATATAAGGTCCTTTGCTGCCTGTGCCTTTATCTCTGTGGTTTCCCTGTGCCTGAAATAAAAGGCCTTCCTTCCAACTGCCCTCTTTCCTGCTCCCCCACACAGCAACCCTACCCCCAGATCCAGCTGAAAAGACGATTCTGGCCAGTTCCTGCTGGCAGCTGACAAGGCTCCTCCCTCCAGCAAGCTTCTGGTACATATGGCAGTAAATCTTTCATTGTGCGGTAAGAGGATGGACCCAGCTTTATTCATCTTTATATCCCCTAGTGCAGGGAATACTTGGTAAGCACTCAATAAATAATTATGGACATGACTGATTCATGAAAGGAAGACAATTGGAAAAGGACCTGCCTTAAAGACTCTTCCTCACACCCAGTTTTGTTCTTTGGGCAAAAAGGCTAGAATGAACCCAGCATTTTAAAGAAAGATACTCTGCATGTTGTCAGCTCATGTGCATTATATGGCCCTGGTACAAACAAAAAGGCTTTGCATTAATTATATGACTTCATTATACTTCCTTTTTACATTATATATTTCTAGGGAAAGCCACCTTTTAAATTAAAGTTTTTAAAATTTTCTAGATGGAGCTAACCTCTTTTTTTTTTTTTTTAAAGATTTTATTTATTATTTTTAGAGATAGGGGAAGGGGGAGAGGCAGAGAGGGAGAGATAGATCAATGTATGGTTGCCTTTCACCTGCCTCCAGCTAAGGACCTGGCTTTCAATCTGGTTATGTGCCCTGGCTGGGAATCGAACCAATGACCCTTGAGTTCACAGGCAGGTGCTTTATCTACTGTGCCACCAGCTAGGGCTCTGAGCTAACCTCTTACAGTGAGATAAAAGATGATTTGTCAGAACTGGTTCATTTTTGTTTTCATGTTTTTAGTTTGTCTGATCAGGATAAATTCATTCCCCTGGTGATTATCCTCAATTTTTTCATCTTTAAATATAGAAGTGTCCACATGCCAAGGTTGCAGATTTGATCCCTGGTTACGGCACATGCAAAAATCAAACAATGAATGCATAAATTAGTGGAATAGCAAATCAATGTTTCTCTGTCTCTCCCTCTCTCTCTCTCTAAAATCAATAAGTAAATTAAATAAGATTTTTAAATAAATAATGATGTGAAAAGTACACACACGTACACGCAGCTCACTTATTAAGTCCGAGGACCTAGGGCCTTCACTAATTGACCTAATTAGTATGTGCTTTATCTTCATTTATAAAATTGTAAGCATATGTCCTTCTCCACTAAATGCAAATTCACTTGAAAATGCATATCTGCATAAGCATTCACACACCATTGCTCATGAACAGGCAATGAAAGGGATGGGGAATTTGAATGTTAGAGAAATATTTGCTGTTGGGACACATACAAGATAAGTTATTACTGGTGGTATACGCTTAACTTTAAAAGAGAATTTCTTAATTTTAGGTAAATACTGCAATAATCATTTCACACTAAATGGAGAGTATACAATAAAAGAAAACAAGAAAAAAATTTAAACCCATGAATATTTCCTCAAAATGTTGACCCTAATTTAACCTTTGGAGTAATCTAAAGTTTTCAAAAGTAGAAACTGTTGGCCTTTTCTGAGGTTACTTGTTAGTAAATAGGCAAGGGATTTTGAATAATGTTACTTCTCACTAGATGTGGATCATTTCCAGGTGATTTAGAGTATTTCTGAATTTCAATTTTTTTTTTTTTTTTTGTATTAATGAGCATCAAATGGCAAACCTCCATGTACCATGGTCATAGAGGCCTCTGACTGAAAATTGATTAAAGAGAATTCACAGTGTCTAAAAGAAAGGTGCAAGGTAAATATTATCAAATTTTTCACTCCTGACAAACCAGAAATGTAAGCATGCAATAAGTATTAAGGGAGGCTAGTAATCTACTAGGAAATCAATAGAAAAATAACCACAGAAATGGTTTAAGGTTATCATACACAAGAAGTATGCAGCTGGAGATTTTGCTTCCAGGAATCATAGAATGCAAATGTTTCAGGAAGAAAATCAAAACTCCTTTTATAAGATCTGATTTCCCTGGAGAAAATAGTGTTGGTGTTCTTTAGCATTTATACTTTTGCACCTTCACAAAAAATATTTGCAGAGAGATTATTTATTTATTGAAACCGTAACTCAGGCTTGCCTCACAAAATGAATGTATTAATACCAATTCTTATTGAGGCTGGCCATACTTGGGTTAGAATTAGGCATTCATAATAACACTTCTGGTTATTGAAAGGAAAAAAGGAAGCTTTAATTAAAGTAATGAGGTATTTCATTTCATACCTACATTTGAAATCCTACCTACTCGTAAAGTGGAATTGTGATCTCAGAAGGTAAACCTCCAACGAATGAAATCTCCAATAAGTTATTGAAGATTTGGGGGGAAATCATGGCTCTGTTGTCCTCTTATAGTAAGCACGGGATGTACTCTAATTATAAAATTTACCAAACTTCACTTTCTTCTTTAATTTTACCATACATTAACTTTGGGGGTGGGGGGAACACATGGTGTTCTATTCATGAACAGATCTCCACTAGCTTAAAAAAACACCCTGTGCCTGTTAAGGTCTTAAAAACATAGTGGTTAAAGGAATACATGGGCATCCTTTAATGTGTAACCTAGTGACCAATGGATAAGAAGTGCTATGTTATGTTATGTATATGATGTAACACCAAGCTAAGAAAGTCCTTTTTCCTCTAGAAGCCTAGATTTTTTGTTATCAGTCTGCAAAATTAACATAAATAACTAATATTATTGTTGATACAATTTAAGTTATACATAAGACTGGTTTAAATGATTCAAAGCATTGCAATAGTTCCCTATATATTACAAAGGTTGTGCATTTAATCTTTTCATGTGATTCCAATCACATGATCTATAATCTTGGAATAGTCTCACATGTTCTTTTTGTGTTTGTTTGTTTTAATATAAGTGCAGGTGCCATTGAGTGATTTTTCTGGAACATATGCTTTTTCTTTCATCCAATGAATTTTTAAAAAACTGCCTTCAAGGCTGTATCTGAAAAAAGAAGTAAAGAAATATACAATTATTAATTTTACACTCTGTCCCAGATGTTATACCAGATGCTTTATTTCATCAAAATGATCCGGTGAAGTAGCTATTATATTCCTATTTTAGAGGTAAGGAAATTATTTATGGGTAAGGAAATCATTATGTATAATCTCTCAAGGAATAGAAAATAATCTGGATTGCATGATATCTATCTAGGACACAACTGTGCTCAATCCTGAAATATAGCAGCACTAGAAGGTCTCTGGAGCAGATGAAATAGACCAAAATACTGCTACCCAGGGATAACCAACCACATGTGATAAACCAATATAGTCCTGTTGAGTGTACACCCACAGGGTCTTTTAAATTAATTAGGATGGAGCTAGGAAATTTTTCGTCTTATGGATGAAGTTGCTAGTGGAGAGTAGGTAAGTCAGTTATCTTTCAGGTTAAGCTGCTCTGTTTGGGTCCTAGGAAAATGCTGGGGTACCCCTAGCTCTCCCCACCATTCCCTCAGTCCCATCCTCTATTCCACCTACCCCTGCCCAGTTATGAACCCATCACCCTATTGTCTTTTCTTCATAGCACTTATCATTGTATGACATCATAGTTTGATTACCACAAATCCCATAGAACATAATGGGATTAGAAAGGGACGTTGCATAGTTTGTTCTTCTCAGATATTATCATACCCAGAACAGTGTCTAGAACATAAGAAGTGCTTAACAATTATTTGTTAAATGAATGAATGAATATACATTTGAGTGTGTAGAGCCTCCCAAGTCTGCTTCCCTTACCTAGACCTAACAAGGTTCCAGAGAGTTCTGCTGTTAAAGGCATTGCTTTGAGTAATGTTACACTCAGTGGAACCTGATTATAAACTAAATGTGCTTTTGGACAAAGATAACACTAGCCAAGGAGTACCGTTAATATTTTAATGAGTATTAATTATCAGATGAGCAGGTTTTTATCCAGCCAAAAACAAAGCTGTGAGGTATGGGGACAAGTTGGTTAGAGTAAGACAGTGAGGCTCAGAGCAGGGACTGAGAAAATGTGGCTTCTCAGAGCTAGTTTCCTGGGACCTGGGTGGGAGGTGAGGATATAGAACTAACTGGTTGAATTTGATGTCTTTAAAATTTTGCCTTACACTTGACTACATCTGAGAGTTATTTATCCTCATGCCCTTTCCTTTCATCTTTGTTTTCTCAGCACCTTTTCACAGTCATCTCTACCATCCAAGAAAGGATGGTCTCCGTAGTTAGCTTTTCTTCCCAGAAAAAAGATAATACAGTATTTGTATAATGCCATCTGAGGTCTAAAACTTTTTTCTAATGTCCACCTATAATCTTCCCGAGGTTTAAGTTTAAGCTAATTCTTTCTTTGCCCTGTCTCTAATAGAAAGAAAATGTCTGTTTAGCATTTAATTCATGAAATTTTTTCCCCCTATTTTAAGAGACCTTCAAATTCTGTACTCAATAGGCCAGCTGAAAAATTAAAAAAAAAAAAAAAAAAAGTTCAGCTTTATTTGCTTAAGGTGAGAGAGAGTTGATTGGAAGGCCTTCAAGAAGTATTTTATAAGCCAAATTTAGTCAAACCACTTGCTTAGACATTTCACCTCAGTTTTCTCCAGTAAAAATATTTCTAATCTTTAAGCTTTTCCTTATGGGGCCTATTTCACAAACCTTTAATTAGCTTTGTGGTTCTTTCATAAAATCATCTCAATTCCTTTTTCTCTCTGATAAGATGAAAACTCTCCAACCACTAAATTTTTTTTTAGTCTCTGAATTCTAAACATGCATTTATGTCATTGCAGAAGAATATTGTGTATCTTTAAATAATTAAGATGTTACTGATAACTCTATGATGCTAATAAGCTGATATCAAAACATGTGCCCAAGACCAAGAGTATTCAAAATTCAGTAAAAATTTTTTTTTTAAATGAACTGAAAACAGAAAGATTTAAAATGTATTACACAAATAATTATCTATGGTTATTCAGGGAAAAAGAATTTTAAGCTTTAAACTTTAAAGTTTAAATTTAAAAGGAGAATTTAAAAAATGTTTTATATAGAACATTATGTTTTCATATCATGAAAAATTTTCTAAATCTTGAAGTTGAAAGATGCTTAGCCACTAAGGAAGTCATTTTGTCATCATCACAGTTTGGGGGATTACCTGCCCATGTGACTTTTACATTGCCCTCCAGCTTGCTGAAGCTTTATGAGGACCAGATGGTGCAGGCTGGATCCTTGTTGGTGACACTGGAGTGGCATTCTGTCCTATTCATAGCCTCTGTTAGAGAACTCATCGTTAAAAACAAATGCTGGTCATATAGCCACAGATTTTATAGGTGAGTCATTTTACTTCCTAATTTTCAAGTCATATTAAGATCTCTAATATGATCCCTGTAATATGATCTTGAAATTTTCCCATATAATTGAATTGAACTTTGCATTTCTTTGGCTTTTGATATATTTGTCTTTTTTAAAATAATATTTTTTGTTATTTCCAGAGAGAGAAGAATGGAGAGAGGCAGAGAGGGAGAGAAACATCAATGTATGGTTGCCTTTCACCTGCCTCCAGCTATGGACCTGGCTGGAGACCTGGCTTGCAATCTGGTTATGTGCCCTGGCTGGGAATGGAACGAGCAACCTTTGGGTTTGCAGGCTGACGCCTTATCCACTGTGCTACCAGCCAGGGCTATATTTATCTTTTTAGTCAAACTTTTGCATTCTTTTCATACACTTTTAATATTTTAGAACCACCCAACTCCTATATATTAAAATAACAATCCATTAAATTCTATCTATATCTTATAGACTTATCTAGTAATTTCATGATCATCAAAGTTCTGAGATCATCAAAGTGACACCTTACAAATCCCTAAGTCTTCTAAAATGTATCCCAAGGTAATATTTAGGGATAGGCAAAAGGATTCAACCACAGAGATTTCATCACAGTATTATTTTTAGTAGAAACTGACCTAAATGTCAAACAAAGTCTTTTTTGTTATTTAAAAATTTCTTCAGGGCAAAAAGCAAAGTTTGTTCATTGTGTGTCTCTCTTTTAATTTAAAACTTACCTTAGGCTTTGCACATAGATGGTGTTTAATGAAATGCTTGTTAACTAAATAGAAAACTAAATAGTTTCTTAAACACAGCAGTTGTGTCACTGAAAGTGGGGCTTGGGAAGGCTTTATATTCCAAAACATCTTCATGAGCTGTTTTTTAAAATGAATAATTTATGTGTTCTAGGTCTTAGGTCAAGTACTATATAAGCTCACAACTCCACTCCTCTCTTTATAACAATAGGACATGGACCCTAAGACCCTCTTATATAAAATTCTAGATCTGTCATTCCTTTGTAAGATGCAGTTTTAAAAAAGAAAATAAAGTTTCTGATATTTTTGGCACATTTGTCCTTTAATGGGAACAGAGCATGTGGGAAAGAGAGTGGGAACTAGCTGAGAGATGCTGCTGCTTTGTTATCAATTCATCATGTCAAAATGCTTAAGTTTCCCAAAGATTGTGCAATAAATGTAATGTCTTTCATAATAAAGTAAAATGAGCTTTCAAATTATGCTTAAATAATACTATATATAATCTGCTTTTAATTTTTGTCACTAATCATCTAAATGCCACTGTTGGTCAGTGGCCGGGGGGCGTACACACCATTGCAGCAGTGTGAGAGGCTGGGACTCACTGGGAAGAGTGCTGAAATTCATTGTCAATGAAAACTTGACCTGTACCACACTCAGAGTGGACCTGGTAGCTCAGAGAGTGAAAAGGGAAGTCTAGAAAGTATCCTAAAGCTTCAATGGCAGGCTGGCCTGGCTCTTGGGAGCTCTCTGGCTCCCCACCTGAGATAGAAATGCTCACAGGTTTGCAAATTCAGTATTTCATCCAAGTCTTCAAGTAAACAGTCAGAAGTTCTGTTTTCCAACCTGAAGCAGACAGATAAGCAGATAACAAGGTGGACTATAAAAGGGATGTAGATAACATTATTCTTAACATTGAATAAAGGGGTAAGATTTCCTGTGAATAAAAAGACAGGTCAGGCCCTGGCTGGTAGCTCAGTGGATAGGCATTGGCTTGTGAGCCCAAAGGTTGCTGGTTCAATTCCCAGCCAGGGCACATAACCAGGTTGCAAGCCAGGTCTCCAGCCAGGTCCATAGCTGGAGGCAAGTGAAAGGCAACCATACATTGACTTCTCTCTCCCTCCCTGCACTTCTCTCTCTAAAAATAATGAATAAAAACCTTAAAAAAAGAAAAAAAAAAAAGACAGGTCAGCAGGCTGGAGGAGGAAGGGAGACAAGTGGGAGGAGTTGCAGAACTTGACTACTGCCCACAGTGGGTGGCATTGCTGAGAGTCACTATATCCTTGATGGCAGTCCTGGAAGGCTGGCTGTGAAGGAGGTGTGGTTTCAACTGCTGCTGGCCTCCAACACATGTATCAGAGAAATTGATACAATACCAGTTTATGCCACCTTCCCATCTCCCCCAAATTGTGATATTTTGTAAGTAAATGAGAAAACAGGAAATATATTTCTGGGATCTCACTGAGAACCTCAACACTGGTGAATTAACAGGACCTCGGACAATCTTCTTAGATATGGTCAAGTGCTGGTTTCCCAATCCAGCTCCATGTCAATCACACACTTTACATGCTATACTCCCACCTCCATCCTGAGAGCTCCCAGCCTCCTTCCATACACCCTCTGTGTCCCTCCCTCAATTTCCTATTTGAAATGGAAGAATAGCAGTAAAAAAGGCAAATGACACCAGTTTTTAAATTCTGGCTCTGCTAGGCTCTCTAAACCTATTATTGCATCATAGTTAAAAGAAGAATAATGCAGGCTTCCTAACAATGCTGTCAGAGTGGAATGAGATCATGTCTGGGAAAGGACCAAGCCTAGTTCTCAACTTAATGTGTGATTGAAAGATACACCAGTATATTTTTCAAAACATGAAAATATGGCCAATACCAAATGAGTTTTGTTGTAGCGTGGTTATTTTCCTTCTTTAGTCTTGCAACAGGTCTCATCCCATCAGTTTTTAATTTTTTTCAGTTCTGGACAAGAGAAATTTTAGTCACAGTAACCATATTCCACTCAAACATAGTGTTAAGAATAATGTACTGTACTATTGACCAGGAAACTACAGAGATTTTAGATTTATGATCCTCCCATGTGGCATTAACATGTAGGAGTTATTGACATAAGAAGTGACCAAACCTGTAGAGAATTTTTATGAATTTATTGGAGCCAAATTAATTACATATGCCAGGGAGCAAGATCTCAAATTATTCAGAGACTAACAGCTTTGCAGCTTCTTTTATGCATTTAAAATGAAGGAGGGGAGAAAATTGGAGAAAGCAAGTTAGGGATTGGATTAAATGCTCTTGTAAGAGTTAATACCCACTTTGAAGGGAATACTGGCATTTCAAAGGTGTGTTGACCAAGTTGCACAAGAGCAATGGACAGTGTTTGCTTAAAGCCTTTCACTAAAGAAATTATAGGCCTGTCCCTGGCCTGCATGGCTCAGTTGCTTGGGTATCATCCCACTAAGCAAAAGGTTGCTGGTTCAATTCCCAGTCTGGGCACATGCCTGAGTTGTGAGTTTAGGGCGGGTATGGGAGCCAGTCAGTGTTTCTCTTTCACATTGATGTTTTTTCCTGCCTTTTCCTCCATCCTTTCCCCTCTCTCTAAAAATAAATAAATAACTTGAAGAAGACAAAGAAAGAGAAGGAGAAGAAAGAAAAGAAGAAGTTAACGTTATAGGCTTAGGGAGTGACTACCCATCATGACCCACTCAATTAGGAATTCATGATCAATCACCCTGTAAGGTTACTTTTATAGAAACCCTGGTTTTCACCCACAGAGCTAAGTAAAGTCTTCTTTCTAAACCAAGCTTTTTTCCTTATAAATGATCTTTTAGTTTATTTTTTATAATTAACTTTTATTGATTATGCAATTAGAGTTTTCCCTGCCCCCCGCCACCCCTTTGCCTCCAACCTACCCAGCAACCCCTACTCCCTCAGGCAATCTCCACACCATTGTTTATGTCCATGGTCATGCATTAAAGTTCTTTGGCTGCTGTCCTTTATATCCTGTGGCTATTCTGTAACCACCTATTTGTGCTTAATCCCTTCACCTCTTCGCTCATTCCCCTGCATCCCCTTCCCATCTGACAACCATCAAAATGCTCCTTGCATTTATGATTCTGTCTCTGTTCTTATTTGTTTAGTTTGTTTTTTAGATTCAATTGTTGATAGATATGTATTTATTGCCATTTTATTGTTCCTAGTTTTGATCTTCTTTTTCTTAAGTCCATTTAACATTTCATATAATAATAGTTTGATGATGATGAATTCCTTTAGTGATTTTCTTGTCTGGGAAGCTCTTTATCTGCCCTTTGATTCTAAATGATAGCTTTGCTGGGTAGAGCAATCTTGTCTGTAGTTTCCTGCTTTTCATGGCTCTGAATATTTCTTGCCAATTCCTTCTAGCCTGAAAAGTTTATTTTGAGAAATCAGCTGATAATCTTATGGGAATTTCCCTGTAGTAACTAACTATTTTTCTCTTGCTGCTTTTAAGATTCTTTCTTTATCTTCAACCTTCAACTTACTGCTCCTTAGGTCTTACCTCTGCAAGGGCAAGGCCTGTCTTGGCTGCTCTGGACTACCTAACCTTTCCATTACTGAGTACTACCATTAGCACTTACTAGCTGTGAAATTTCAACAGAGACATCACCATAAAAATAGTGTTCCTCATCTAAATCCCCTCTTACAGAGCACTTTGTATTTGCCTATTTCTTACAACAACCCTGCAAGGTAACTATAATTATCCCAATTTTACAAAGGAAGGCAATAGGCTGAAAGAGATTAAATAAAAAGAGGACTGGCCTGTGAACCCGAAAGTCCAGTCTGGTTCAATTCCCCAGCCAGGGCACATAACTCAGGTTGCAAGCCAGGTCTCCAGCCAGGTCCCCAGATGGAGGCAGGTGGAAGGCAACCATACATTGATGTCTCTCTCTCTCCCTCTCTGCCTCCCTTCCCCTCTCTCTAAAAACAATAATAAATGAAATCTAAAAAAAAAAAAAAAGAGGAAGACTTGGATTCAAAGCATAAAATTTCCACTATCTCAATATATCTTTCAAATATGCTTATTATTTAATCATTAAGGTTTTTTAATTGGTGGGTTAATTAATTTGCATATCCCTTTCCATAAATTATTAATGGCCATACCTTGAGCGAAAGACATATATTACAATGCTGTTTAGTTGCATGTGTTTCCTTTTCACGTGTAAGTTACAGTCAGTCATCTGCCAAGCAAAGCTAATGCTTCAATTCTTCAATGCTGTCATGGCATCCTTTAAGGACAAAGCTAGGAATGCTAAATACCCTCTGTACACACTTATTCAGCTAACTGAATTAATGACAAAAAAGGAAGATCATAATGAGAAACCCCAAATCACTCCTAGCCCTCAAAATTTAAATCAGACAACCTAAGTCAATATGCATTAATATTGACTCAGCAAGTTTAGCTCAGTGTCACCATTTCCCAAATGAAGGATTTGAGTTGTTTGTTTTTCATGAGGAGGTGAGCCAATGTAGGGCTAACTCAGTTTGTGTTTCTCAAATGTTTTTTAAAAAATAAATTTGAAAGTTGATATTTAGTTATAGCCAAACACATTTAAAAGGTGGCAATAACAACCAATGTTTTTGTTGCCCTGTTTTTAAAAATAGCTTTCCTATGTGTTACTTGTTTAGATGCTCAGGTGTTACTAAATATATTCTCTTACTAAAATGCTAACTGCCAAGGTTCAGCCCACAGGCATATTTTTGTAGGCAAGTTACATATCTCTGAAAAATTGTCATAGAAATACACAATAATGCCTACGTCCCTAAGGCCAAAATCTACAAGCAGCTTCTACAGACCTATGTGCTACAAGAGGCAGCAGTTTTTCCCAACTGAAAAGAACCCATAAAAATCTCAAAGGAAATGAAAACAGCTTCTTAAAAACATGAAGTGTCAAACCATCAGTCTCATCAGAAGGAAAAACAGAGCCTAAAAATATATCCCATGTCCTTTCCAATTCTGTTTATTGTCCTCATAAATTAAAATGTCCTGAATCATTTATTCATGCATACACCATAAATATTAATTCACATTTATTCAAAAGCAACAGGGCTAGAGGTTTCCAACAGTACTATGGCTTTGTCATTTGTGCTCATATGATTCAGTCCCTATGGACTTGGTTATTATCAACAAGAAGCATTAGGGTAAATTAGAGTTGGGGCTCAGAGAAACTGCATCATCAGTCAAATATCAAACATTTAATGAGTGTTTATAGCATGCAAGACATTGTGCTGTGTACGGTGATCATGTTAAAAGCAAAAGATAATTCTGTTAAAAACAAGAGTTAAATTGAATGCAGGTATTATTACTATGTGCTTAATATGGTAAGAACAGAGAAGTGATTTCTATAGGCCTTTGAAAAAATTTTTAATCTGAGCTGAAAACAATTTTTCTGGCAATATTTTGAAGTGATCAGTGTTTGAAATTTTAAGGTTCTAACCATTGGCTTCTACTACCTCATGCACTGTTATTTAGAGTGGCATTCACCAAACTGCATTCTAGTTTAAACCCAATAAAGCAAAGTTAACAGGCTTTCTCAGAGCCTTTAATACGCTAATGACTCCTCAGGCATATTCAACAATAGGGTTTGTGGGATATTTTTTACACCATATTTACTAACATCTTAAGATATTATACTTATGTACATATTTGTGTCTCAGGAATCTGAAAGTTCAAAGAAAATTGTGTGTGTGAATTTGTTAGTGTATGTGTTCTATTTATTATTTAAAGCACTTAAATATCTTGAATTACCAGAATGATTACCTTATATCTGAGTAGTGTCATGAGATTTCAGTATCCTAATTTGAATTTCCCTTTGTGATTGGGTTACTAGTAAACCAATAATATTGTGCTAAGTTGCATGACATTTCTGAGTAACTTGAATTGAGAAAAACAGTAGGAAAATTGAATCATTATGTTAAGCATGGGATATAGACTTGAACTCAAAGAAATAATACTCTAGTTGAGAACTCATTGTCCCAAAGCAGGAGTCTATAGTGTTTAAGTTGCTCCTCTATTCATTCCAACCTCTGACAGTTTGTTAACATTAGCATAGTTAAAATTGTAAAGCTTTACAAAATTGTTCTAGTGATTGTATTTTGCAGGGCATTATTAAACTTATTGATAATGTAATAAGTGACAATAAAACATTAAGAAGAAAAAGTAACTAATAGCAAAGCATCAAAGGTTTGTCATGTGGGAAAGCAAAGGAATACTGTAGACAAGTAGAATAAAACCCATAAACACATCTTTCCATTATTCAACACCGAAAATTTAATTTCATGCCCTTGGCTGGTGTGGTTCAGTGGATTTTGAACCCAAGTGTTACTGGTTCGATTCCCAGCCAGGGCACGTAACCAGATTGCAAGCCAGGTCTCCAGCCAGGCCTATAGCTAGACAGGTGAAAGGCAACCATACATTGATGTCTCTCTCCCTCTCTCCTTTCCCCTCTCTCTAAAAAAAAAAATAATAATTAAATCTTAAAAAAATAAAAATAATGAATAAAATCTTTTAAAAAATCTAAAAATAAAGAAAAAGAAATTTTAATTTCAGTAAAACATTAACATCACATTAATGTGGTGGATTTATGTTATTTTATTTTAATTTGGCTTTGATTTATAATTTGTTTTGGTTTTATTTTCATTTGAGAGGCACAATAATTAGGAGTTTTACTCTAATCTAATGTTTTACATATTTTAAAGTAATATTATAATAAAAGTAATTTAAGTCAACACCTGGGTCCTTCAAGTTTCCCCCTTCTTCACTATGTTTTGATAAAAACAGATGTAGTGCAAACAAACTTACAATTGAAGTAAAACAGAATTGGGTTCAGACTTAACATATAAATCTCTCTAAACTTCAATTTTCTTATCTATAAAACTGGAATAACACTACCTCTTTTTCACAGAGCTGTTGGTTGAAAGTACCTAGTTCAGTGTGTGACACATAAAAGGAATTCAATAAATAGTAGTTGATTTTTCAGTAACAATTTGTCAAAATTTGTCACCATACTGTTTTTTATGGTCCAAATTTGAAAGGTATATATTTAATTCATCCTTATAAGGTATAAAGAAACCTCAAATAGAAAGAAATCCCATTTCTTGAAAAATTGCTAATATAGAATTAAAGAACTAAAAGGTTATTTTTGTTTAATGTTATAAATCCCAGTTCACAAAATGACTCTTAAGATTAACATTACAGTGTTAATCTTAATCTTTGTTCTTCTGTCACATTATTACTTTTATGTTTCTGAACATATGTTTGTAAAACATTTGTTAACCTTCCTAAAGTTATCTAGCTAATATTTCTCTTTATCTACAATTTTAAAATCCAAAAGCTCAGAGGAACAAAAATACTCTCCTGATTCATTTGACTAAAAAATCTATCTGATCTAACAGGTTTACTGGAAATATTTGTACATTTTACTACATAGCAATGTGTTTCATTATTTTGTTTCTCAATCCCCCACTACCTCACCTGGGAGGAGTTGGTAAATATGATGAACAAAATGTATTACCTTCATAAAATCTGAATATTTCTTGATTCCAAGTGACATATGAAACAAGGGATTAGGGACCTATATTCAGAGTAATTTTTGATCTTTATTTGAAAGTTCTATATAATTAGGAGGGTATTTTTTGTACATAAAATTAGTAAGTGTACAAATTAATTATTGAAGCATTTTATTTTCAAATCATCAAAATTCATTTATGCTTCAACTGACAAAATTTGAACAAAGTACCCAAGTGAACATTGTTCTACATACTTTCTAGAATGCTTATTTAAAAAGCATTAAAATATATTTATATTATATAAAATGTGATATAAATAATATATAAATATATAACATAAACATTGTAATTGCATATATTCAAAAGTGAGTAGTTACCAATAATTAATCTCAGTAATATATCTTATTTGTGTTACTGATACTATGGAGGAGACATTCAGCTATTCTGCATTTCAAAAGCTAATGTTAAGTCTGAAACTGAAGCCAAACAGTAAATTTTGGCTAAATATTGAGGTTGAAGTTAGACTTCATTGGATCCTAAGTTATATATCTATGTGTATTATATTTTTTCTCAAAGAGCATTATTACATATATTTTGAAGTAGTTTGGACCTCTAAAATTTAACACTGAATACACCTGTGTGACAGTAGTAATTACTTTTCCAAATTAAATTATGGTGCTCTCACTTAAGTACTTTTAAAGAATAAATGTATTGAAAAGCAAGCTTTTTTTCATTTACTTACTTTTTCTAACTATATTAATTTAAAAAAATATATTTTATTGATTATGCTATTACAGTTCTCTGGACCTTTCCTCCCTTTGCCTCCCCTCTACTGAGCACCCCCACTTCCGTCAGACAATCCGCCTACCATTATTCATGTCCATGGGTTATGTATATAAATTCTCTGGCTACTCCATTTCCTATACTGTACTTTATATCGCCATGGATATTCTGTAACTACCTTTTTGTGCTTCTTAATCTCCTCACCTCAACACCTATTCCCTCAGACCTCCTCCAACCTGGCAACCATCAAAATGCTTTCTATGGTAATGGTTCTGTCTCTGTTCTTCTTGTTTGTTTAGCTTGATTTTTAATTCAATTATTGGTAGATTTGCATTTGTTTGCCATTTTACTGTTCATGGTTTTAATCTTCTTTTTCTTAAATAAGTCCCATAATATTTCATATAATAATAGTTGGGTGATGATGAATACCTTCAGTTTTTTCTTGTCTGGGAAGCTCTCTATATGCCCTTTGATTCTAAGTGATAGCTTTGCTGGGTAGAGTAATCTTGGCTGTAGGTCCTTGCTTTTCATTACTTTAAATATTTCTTGCCCATCCCTTCTAGCATGCAAAGTTTCTTTTGAAAAATCAGCTGACAGTCTTATGGGAATGCCTTGTAGGTAACTAATTGCTCTTCTCTTGCTGCTTTTAAGATCCTTATCTTTAACCTTTGACATTTTAATTATGATGTGTCTTGGAGTAGGCCTCCTTGCAGTCATCTTGTTTGGGATTCTCCCTGTTTCTTGAACTTGCATATTTATTTCTTTCACCAAATTAGGGAAGTTTTCTTTTATTATTTTAAAATAGATTTCCAATTTCTGTCTCTTCCTCTTCTCCCTCTTGAAGAAGAGATGCACATGTTGGCCTGCTTGAAGTTGTCCTAAGTGTTGCTTATACTATCCTCATTTTTTTGGATTCTTTTTTCTTCTTGTTGCTCTGATTATTTTTTGCTTCCTTAGGTTTTAAATCATTGATTTGATTGTCAGCTTCATCCACTCTACTGTTGCTTCACTATAAGTTGTTCTTTATTTCAGTTAGTGTATTCTTCATTTCTGACTAGATCTTTTTTATGCTGTTGAGATCCTCACTAAGTTCCTTGCGTATCCTTATAACCAGTTTTTTGAACTCTCCATCTGATAAATTTCTTGTCTCCATTTTGTTTACCTCTTTTTCTGGAATTTTGATCAGCTCTTTCATTTGGGCCATGTTTCTTTGTCTCCTCATTTTGGCAGCTCTCTGTGTTTGTTTCTGTGTATTAGGTAGAGCTGCTTTGAGTCCCTGTCTTGGTAGTGTGGATACTCAAGGTACTATTTTCATGTAGGCTGGGTATATCCTCCTCTTGTAGTTGAGTCTTGGTTGCTATTGGCAGGTCAATAGGAGGAATTTACCCCGGCCAGTCAGCTGCAAGGACTGGCTGTGACCACTGACTGCCAATCTCTGCTGCCCATGGAGGATCAGCTGTGCAGAGGCAGGGTGGTGGTGCTCCAATGTCCCAGCTGTCCACTGGGTAAGGTTTCCTGCATGGTGCAGGGTGAGGTCCACCCCCACCTATGTTTTGCCTGGGGCCATCCTGCCTGAGCTATCAAGCAATCTGAGATGGCTATTACTTGTGCTGGGTTTGGAGATTCCCAGGTAAAACCAACCTGTGATTCAAAGCTGTCTGCTGGCAGTGCCAGGCCTGGAGCTCACTGAGGCCAGCTGTTGCTTGTTTGAGAGGATTTAGGATTTAGGAGTTGTGAAGGATGAGCCAAGACCAGCCTTTCATATGGAAAAGCAGTTTGGGTGGGCTTGGAAGTTAGGTCAGCCCATAGGGTGGGTGGGACAGAGTCTCTGGGATCTCCAAGGCAGCTCAAACAGTGTTAGCTAGGTGGAGGGAGTCTCAGATATGTCACCAGCTTGCTGGTTCTGGGGGCAGAGTGTTTAGAAAAAAGGACAATGGCCTCTACTTACCTTGATGCCAGACACATCAGTTTCTTCCTGTATGGCACTGGTGTCCTTCAAGCTACTACCTCAGTGCTAAAGCTCAGAGGGAGTGAGTCTGAGTAGGTGAGTCCAGTGAGTGGGTTCTTTAAGAGGAATTGCTCAGGGCTGTAGCAGTTTCCTCCATGAACTTAATCCCTGCTGGTTTTGGCAGTCAGAGGTGGTGGGGACTTATCTTCTGGCACTGGAACCCTGGGCTGGGGGTCCTGGTGTAGAGCTTGGACTCCTCACTCCCAAAATATCCCTCTGGACTTTTTATCCACCACATGTGGGTGAGGGACCAGCCCATTCCATGTCTGTGCCCCTCCTACCAGTCTGGATGGAGGTGGTCTCTTTAATCCCATACTTGTCATATTTCCATTCGACTCAATTTCTGATGGTCCTGAATGATGCTTATTCTATATTTTAGTTGTAATTTTTATGTGGTTGTGTGAAGAGGTGAGTCATATATACCTACACCACCATCTTGATGGCAAGTCCCAAGATTTTTTTAAACCAAGGAAAAAGATAAGACTATGTGGTAGTATATGTGTGGGTGAGAGTAGGAGTCCATTGCTAAGTAGCCTCCTACAGTGTTAAGAACATGGGCACTGCACCGTATGTCTATAGTCAAATTCAATTCCACTTTTTTCGTAGCTGAATGATCTTGGGAAAGTTATTTTCCATACAGTTGATGTCTTCATTTATAAAACTGAGGCAACAACCACTACCTTTGAGGGTGTTGATAATATTAAGCAAGTTAATTTTTATGAATGTATAACTTAGAGCCTATCACCTAGTAAATAGTCAAAAAAATGCATAGTCCCTTGCTTAGGGGAAAAAGTTTGTGAAGAGGTAAAATTAAACCTCTGCCTTTACCAAGCAAACTGAATAATTGGGTTCTGCTTCTGCCTTGTGCAAGTTCCTACACCCATCCGCATAATGAAATTCTCTGGAACCAAAAATGTCTGAGATTCTTGGATGAAAAATGTTATACAGGGGGCAGTGATATTCTGATCAGTTCTTTCAGTCATGCTGCAAATGTGCCACACTGGAAGGCCCACTTGCACCGTTTCTCTAGCACTTTGCTCCTAAGTTGCCAGCTAAGATGGTGGTTGCACTCAGCTCTTATCCTTACAGAGCTGTAAGAATTAAACCAGAGTATATGTGTACCAACCCTTTCTCTGCAACCAGGAAAATCCCTAAGCCTGCTTATATCTTCAGAAATATGGAGGAGTAGGGGAGCGCTTTGCAGGTGGTGGGCTGGAATTTATCACATTCTACACAAATTTCAGTATCTTCTCTTTAGAGTTCAGTTCCTGATCTATGGTTTGCGGGAACTAGGAATGCTTCTATTATTATCATCAACTGCCATGTTATTGTTACTTACACTATACAAAGATGTTCTTTTTTATCTTGAAATAGGGCAAATCAAGTATAAGGAACAATTATTACCAGTAAAATATGCCCCTTGTTTTTCTAGATTAATGCTTAGAAAGTGTAACAGTCATCTTAAGACAAAGGAGGCACCAAAAGCCTCATTTTTGGTTCTTTTTTTTCAATAATTTAAAGACAAGAGTTATTATATCTTTATTTATTTATCATTTTGCTACAGATGTATCCTCTTTTGGAATTTTTACCTTTTTTTTTTCATGGAATGTTAAATATATTTCATAACAACCAGAAGAAAGTAACAACACTTTAAAGAGGGGGAAGCACGGTAGCTCATGCATAAGGCCAGCAAAAACAAGCAATCGCACACCAATAAAGGGGAGGAAAGGGAAATGCAATGCCTGCAATGGGTCATTCAACAATATGGCAGGAAAGAGTGAGAGAGGAGGGCCTGGATTAGCTACTCTTCTTGCGTCCCTTACAGGCCACAGGAGCCCTTTAGTGTCACCAAATCGTTACTTGCATCTCCCTACTTCAGTAAGGAAACAGCGATCAGGGGACACGGGCTTCCTTCACTATGCTGCCCTTGTTCACAAATGTCCTCAGATCCCTGGAGAGAAAGAGACTGACTTCTTGTTCAGATGAGACTCCTCATCCATGTGTGACCTCATCTCTCCCAGTCTTCACTGTGTTTTCCATCAGTCTTCCTTCCATGAAGTTTCAGTCACCCTTGCTGGCTTGCCTTCTTTTCAGCCTAGAAACATGTTCTACTTTTTCCATCCCCATCTTAACATCTCATCTCTTTTCTTCATTACCAAGCTGTAACTTTTAAACCAGGTCTGCTCTGTTGGCTCGCCTTCACCAGTTCTCCTGGAGATCTCCAGTAGCCTTCCCACACACAACTCTATTGGCCTTTTTTCTGTTCTCACCCTCTTTGATCTTACCAGCTTCAGACTCTGTGGATCATCTACTCCCTGTGAAATTCTTTTCCTTGAAGTCATGAGATTCCTCTCTGGGACTTATGGCCTCATTGCCCTTCACAGATTTTTTTCCTCTTCTACTCATGAAATAAGGTGCTACTAAAGGTCTTTCTAGATCCTCTTTTTATCTCACTCCCTGGGCCTCTTTTTTGGGGGTGTTGGGAAGAGCTTATTTCAACTCTTTCAATGTTTTGCAAGGGATTCCAAAATCTGTTTACAATTTTGACTTCTCTCCTAATTCAGTACTTGAAATTCAATTTACCTGCTACATGATTACACATCTCAAAATTATTTAAGATTTAAAATTCAAGCAAAAGGAATCACCTCCTCTCTAAAGCTTTCCCTTCCAGATGACTGCATTTTCAGCCTCTAAAACCTGTTGGGGGTACATTCAGCTTTTCCTTTGTCTCATTCCGTACATGAAATAAATCAGGGAAATAAGACCAGACTTTGGAACCAAACTGACTTCTGTTGAATCCTTGTTGTTGCTTCTTTCTAAAACTATGATCTCAGGCTAATTCCTTCACTTTCTGAGTTTCTTCATCTGAATTAATTAAGTGCCCATATTTACCCAGCCTAGATATTGTGCCAGTTAAATGAGATAATATTTACAAACATTGTCTTGAACATGCTTGACATATCAAAGACATGCAAATAATTTTTCTACCTTTTAACTTCTTTAGTTTTGCTTCTTCGAGTCTCCACTGCCTTAGCATTTTCTCTCTCCATGTTGCTGACATTGTCACCACCTTACAGTTTCATGGCTCATTATCACTTGCCTACATCATTGCAACTTTTGGAAGAAATATTTCTTTTGCCAACACCATCTCCCAGGTCCCTGGCCATCCTACTACTAGAATTCTTCTGGAGTGCCAACACAATCCCACGATATCACATGGCATAAAGAATAGATTGCAAGCTCCTCCTCTTAGTGTTCAAGTTACTCCAAAACTTGGTCTTTTTAACCTTTTAAAACCACTGCTATATAGCCCTGGCTGGTATGGCATAGTGGATTGAATATTGCCTTGTGAACTGGAAGGTTGCTTGTTCAATTCCCAGTCAGGACACATGCCAAGGTTGTGGGACAGATCCACAATTGGGGACATGTGAGAGGCAACTGGCCAATGTAACTCTCTCTCATGGATGTTTCTCTCCTTCTTTTTCTCCCTCCCTTCCCCTCTCTCTAAAGATAAATAAATAAAATCTTTAAAAATATATTTTAAAGAAAACTACTACTATATATGCAGCTTCTTGAACCCAGTGCTTTAGCCAGACATGGCTCTTAAGGAGACATTCTTTACTTTCCCACCTTTTTACCTTTGCTCACTTGATGCTCTTGGCCTGCTAGCAGTGTCCTAGGCTCTGGTTAGGCTTTGTGGCCATTGGGCCTATTAGCTGTAGTTTAGTGAAGCAGTACTGAGAGGAACCTACAAGGAAGTAACTTCGATTTAACAGAGGGATTATGTGCCAGGAACCTTTCCAAGTGTTTACTCAGACTTTATAACAACACTTTGAGTTTGGTACTATTATAATCCTAATTCAAAAGCTTAGGAAACTGAGGCATATACCGAAAAGTTATGTCCTATGCCCAAGATCATCATAAAGAGCTAATATGCTCTTCAAATGTAGATGGTCTAGGAAACTGAGAGTCTGTGCTTTCACCCTGGCAGGGTAGCTCAGTTGGTTAAAGTGCTGACCCATATGCCAAGGTTGTGGATTCAATCCCTTGTTAGGGCACACACAAGAATCAATCAATGAATGCATAAATAAGAGGAACAACAAATCAGTATACATTTTTTCTTTCTCTCTAAAAGTCAGTAATTTTTTTAAAAAGTCTATGCTTTCTTCTAAAGATTTTCTGGGTCAGTGCCAAGGTTGGCAGTTCTAACTAAGGTTACTAGTCCAAGCCAAGCTAGATGCCAAGAGGTAGGACCAGGATACAAAGCCAAATGGATCAAGAATGAGACACACTGGTGTATGAGGAGGTTCAAGGTTGATAACTGTAAAATGAACTGACAGGAATTACATGAACAAAGCTCAGGGGCTCATGGCTGCTTTTAATACAGTGCCAGTGAATTCTGTTCTGGATAGGTAGCTAACAGTCATTTGTTCCTGTCCCTCATGAGAGATGAGCCTCCATAGAGGGGGGACCATAGGTTCCTTACCTTTGTAGCCTCCATATCTAATGTAGCACCTTTGTTTCATTAACAAATATTTTTCAAGTGCTCAGATGTGGCAGAGAGTGAAGGATGTAGGGACATTTAATAGTCCCTTCCCTTGGACTTGCTTTAGTTCTTCTTCACTGATTTGATCTATAAATTGTATTTGCTCAAGGCATTGATTGCCAGGCATTTCCTCCACAATGTGCAGAAGCCATACAGGTCACCTGAAAAGCACAGGGCTGTCTGGAAATGATTTAGGGCCGAGATTCAAAGAAAGGCTGACTCCAGGGAGTTTTAATTAGAACTGCAAATGCATGACAGAGATTCCTTGCATTTGACAAATCAAACCTGATCCCAATAAAAATGCTACACTTGGCTGGATGACAAGTGTTGTGCCTTCCCTCCTCTGTATTCTCCATGGTGCCTTGCATCAACTCTAAATATAGCAGGTTTGCTATGTATGCTTGATGATAAGAAATGCTAGTGAAAATTCCATCTCTTTTTCTCTTTGAAGTTTAAGGTTGTTTTCCTCATGGCTGGTACAACATAGGAGAGTCTGGGTTAAATGTCACAAGTCTCCAACTCTAGAACTTAACAACAGCAAAACAAAATAAAAATGTCTGAGATAAATGTCTCTATTTTAGAAGCTCAGGCAGAGTAAAATTTACTCTGTTCATTATTGACCATCAATATGTACACTCAATGTTTTGCTTCTACTTGGGATAAAGAAAGAGGGGTGGGTGGGATTTATTGCTGTTTTCCCTACATCATGTAATTATAAGCTTTTGAAGTTACTGGATCTAGTCTCTGACCTTCAGGTAGAATGATGTTTAAAAACTTGACCCTGAGCAGATGAGAGTTTGTCCAGTTCTGAGATACTTTTAGAGCAGATTGTACAACTATTGTCAGTAATCTATTGTCTGTAGTGTTTAACAGCTCAAGTCTGATGTCTAATTTAAGCTTCTCTCTGACATTTCTTTCTCTTCCTCTCTTCAGTAGAGCTTGAGAATGACTGACTGGTAACTGTGTAGTTACTTCACGAAGTAATTTCTCTTTTTCAAGAAGACACGTTAAAAAATTAGGAAATGTAGTTACTGAATTGTATACCCTTACATGTGATGAGGCCTCCCTGGGTATTGAAAATGTATACACACACACACACACACACACACTCACACACACACATGGAACTTGGAATAAAAATATTTGAACTTGAGTCCCAGTTCTGTTACTAGCTACATGGCTTTAAAGGAGCATATTATTATCTTTATGAGATTAAATTTCTTTGTGTGTAAGATGGGATCAAGATAACCCAACAGAGGGATATTTCGTGCACTGTGAAATATGATGCATACAGCATGACTATTGTGCCAGGTATTCACCCTCAAGTCCTTTTTCATTTCTATGTTAGCTTTACAGAAGAGATAGTTGTTTATCTTATGTTAAAAAGGTCTAAAACCATGTTTCAGGATGGAAGCATGCCTATGTAGCCATAGTTCAATATTACTCAATTATCACAGAAAAATAGGAAATCATAGTTGTGTGCCTACCTTCTTTGTGAGGTTTCAAGTTCTTCAGGGCAGGGATTGTGTCTTATTAATCTTATAGCTTCTGCTATCTACACAATGCACAGCATGAGTGTTTAGTGTTCATGGGATTCAAAAATTGCCTGACTGAATTATTTATACTGTAAATGTTAGTGGGTTACCTAAAGGGAGCTTGATGTACCATTAATTGCTATTAACTCCTTCTCATCTTCAAGTGTATTAAAAGATATTTTCCTTCCTGTCATCTGCATATACCAACAAATAGATCCTTAATTTAGTAACAAATCAGATCCAAATTTAGTAATCTAGCATATCCTAAATCCCACAAATTCCACTTTGCTCTAAAACTATATAGTCACCCTAAAGAGAAAAAATATCAGTAATTCATGAATCACTAAGATTAATTATTAGACAAAAAAGCAAATAAGATATTTTAAAAGAGATGACTGAAAGAAGCAAAGAACATTTAAATGGCAAATATTTCACTCCAGGGACTTGGCTAAAGCACTTGAAAATCTTGGGGCCAATTATGTGAACTTTGGAGACTGTTGGGAGGGTCGTTAACAGCTATGTGGGTGCTGGAAAAGAATATGTCTTTTCTTTACACAAGCCTCCAGAACTAGTTCCCATGAATGCCTAAAATATTTGCTGTGGTGTTTTATAAAATCATGTCAGGAGGCCTTTTTCCCCTTTACTTTAAGAGAAACTATTGTCCTCATGACCCTCTTTTCAAAAACAGTTTGTTTCATATTTGCGTATGTTGTTTGATATTTGCAGCAACTTCATAAGTTCTTTCAAGTTTTTAAGTTTAGCCATGTAATTGTAATCTTTTCCATTTAAAAATTAAAATTCACCAGAAGGGATATAAATGAGAATATGTTAGTATTTGCTGTTTCTTTTTGTTGGACCTTCTATAGTCTGGGAGAGGGAGTGCAGAAAGACTTTCTTGCCAATAAATCCTTGGAATTAGGCATCTTTCATATATGGCCTAGATGGTCAAAGAACCTGGGACGATCAGAATTCACCAACTAGACAATGTTTTTAGGGTGGGCAGAGCCTATGCATGGCACTTAAGCTACACAAAACCATACTCAGCTGCAGAAATGTCTGATCAGTCTTAGAGACTCTTTGCTAATGCAAAGCTATGAATGCAGTTTTCTCATTCTTCATAGTGTGGTACTCAAGGCCCTTGACAGAAAAACCTAGGTACAGAGAATGCTGACAGGGTTAAAGTATGCGATTTCAATGGCAGGTATTGTGAAAGACATTCTGAGGATTTGCAGCAAAGGGAACCCTGTGATGAAAGCCTGCCCTTCAGGACTTTCAGCCTTTTTTGGATGTTCCAGATGCCATTGTTATCTTTAGTGCAAACCAGGGATATGAAGTCAGAGTTAAATCTAGTGACTGGAAATTCATTTGGAATCTACATTTCACCTTTGAAAGGATGCCATATTAAATTTAATGTTTATCCTAGCTGAAGAAACAATACAAAAAAGCCTTCTGTCAAAGTATTTGTTGCAGTCATTTTATGATTTTCGCTGTGGATTACCTTCTCAACATGGATTGAATTGAAGTTACGTCAACAATTGAAATAATCGATCATGATAGTAGTTGCGAGAAAACAATTTCTGGTTTCTGTATCACTTATGTGAATATCAGATTACTGTACTAGTTGAAAAATGGTAATCAGGTTAAGGATGACAAGGGCAGAGGCACAGTTCTTTGGGTTTGGAAGCAGTTCTTCCCCTAAAAGGTGGGAGATGTCTTTCCTGATGCATAATGAGAAGAGGCAATTCCTGAAGCAGAGAAACTAGGAGTGATCTCTAGGTAGATAAGACAGAAAAGCTCTGTCTCCATTCTGTCTAGATCCTAAGGACTCTAGGTGTCTGAGAAAGTGAGTCCTACTGGCTGGGGTTAACAAAAGAATCTTTTAGGCGGATGCAGGGTGGTACCTAGGAAAGATGGACCAGCACTTCAGCATGGAGTATAAGGTGAAAGTCTCTAAACTACTTTGTTAGCTAGATTCTCTAAATTTTTTTTTCTCTTTTAGTTAGCTTTCTTTGTGGTTGTTCAGCCTTTCCATTAAAGCTTGTTTGACAGTCACAGATACGTTAGGCTTTAAAGATTTATAAAGATAAAAAAGTAGATAAACGTTTTGGAGATGATGTCACAAAGCTTAAACACCAAAGTGGTGGCAAAAAGGCAATAATCAGCAAGACACTCCTAAGAAGTGAGAGAGCACGGCATCACCCACTGCTCCGAATCCTCTGCACAGACCCATAGGAGGTGCTGACTTTTAGAACATTTTTTTAAAAAGTGATTTTACCATGCAGGTGGTATTGGAGCACTTAGGGTAGCCATGGATGAGATGTTTCTATAAGCTGGCGAGGTTGCAAAGACTCAGTGAAGGTCCTTGAGAATTGATATATCCATAAGACTTTATGTTTGAGGATATTTTAACTTAAGGCTAAGTGAAAACATTTAGGAGTCAAGGGTAACACCAGAATGCTTGTGCCAGTGGGTATTTGCTGGGAAGGAAAAAGCTATGTACTAGGGAGAGGAGAGATCACTTAGAAAAACACAGGTGAACAGAGGCCAGCACAAAACTAGGAGCTCAGAAGAGCTGGCCTTGCCCTGGCTGGTAGCACAGTGGGTAAGGCGCCGGCCTGCGAACCCAAAGGTCGCAGGTTCGATTCCCCAGCCAGGGCACATAACAAGGTTGCAAACCAGGTCTCCAGTCAGATCTGTGGCTAGAGTCAGGTGAAAGGCAACCATACATTGATGCCTCTCTCCCTTCCCCTCTTTCTAGAAATAATGAAATAAAATCTTAAAAAAAAAAAAAAAGAAGAAGAGCTGGCCCTGTATGCCAAAGTGTCCAAGAATGCTATCAGTAGAGAAGGGTAGCTAGTATATAGTAGGCAGACTCAATGATGGCCCCCAATGACCTCCACTTTCTGGCATTCACACCTTTGTATAGTTTTCTTTTGCACTGTACCAAGTTTGAACTATGTGACTCATAGCATAGGACAGAAAGTGATGGTATGTGATTTCTGAGATTAGTTTATAAAAAGGTTTCACATTTTATCTTGGGAGATTATCTATTTATTTATCTACCTACTTACCTATTGATCTGTCTTCCTATCTATCTCTGACCCTTGTAGTAGAGGTTTTCCTCACTAGGTGAGTGTTCTAGGCACCCTTCCGTATCAGTTGTACCAACTGGTGTTATTGTGAGAGGCTGCGTTCAGCTTAAGTGAATTGTTTCTTAAAGACTCTTTCAATGTGTTTGCCCATTTCATGATGGGTGATTTAAGAGTGCACCTGTCCACACCGTGCTGAGTGTTCAGCAGTTTTTGACCAAAACACCAGCATGAACTCCATGCCCCACTATCCCTACTCACCAGATCTCAGCCCAAGTGACAATTTTTTATTTTTTGGTTTCCTAATTTAAAAAAGTTCTCAAAGGGAAATGTTTTGCTGATGTGGAAGAGGGGAAACAAAAAATGGCAGAGGCACTAAAAGGTATCAGATGCGACAAACTCAAAAACTGTTTTGAACAGTGGGAAAAATGTCTCAATAGGTTTATTGCATCAAATGAAGAGTACTTTGAAGGTGACTGATGTTTAAACATGTCAGAATAAGTACACAATGTTTTATAAATAAAGGCCAAGGTTTTTTTGGGGGAGGGGGTACCTCCTTGTACATACATGAACACTCTGCCTTATAGAGTGCCTGCAAAGTCAATTAAATAAAAAAATTTTTCCTGCTTGATAATAGGAAACACACAAGAAAGTATTTAGGGGGAAAGGGGCATGATGCCTCCAGCTTACACTTAACATCTTTCAGAAAAAATACATGCAGCATAGAATGGTAAAGCAAATAGGACAATACGTAAAAACAATTGGTGAGTCTGTGTAAAGGATACGTGGGAGATTCATATGCTATTACAACTTTTGCAACTTTAAATTATGTAAAAATAGAATGTTGTAAGCTCTAGTGTTTGGGGTGTGCCGGAGTTGAGCTGCACCGTCCATCTGCTTCTAATGAGCAAGCAGAGGTGCAACTAGCCTTTAGAACTGTTATGGGGAGGTTGCTGGAGTGCTTACAAGAACTCTGGATGCTTCTCAAATCTGGCAGCATCTTTATTCAGCACAAGGAGTACTGTAGGTCGCTGTACATCCCTGTGGAAAGTTAGGGAGGCCTGTACGCAACTGGGAACATGTTAGATGGCTGCTTCAGTTTATATCTTTCTCCGTAACTTTCCACGTCCCTTACTATGAAGAAAAACTTAAAAGGGGAATTTTTTGGCTTAGCATGTTCACTCTTCACAAACTTAAATTTCTTTTTTTTATTTTTATAATTAATTTTTTTTAAAGATTTTATTATTTTTAGAGAGAACAGCAGGGAGAAAGGAAGAAAGGGAGAGAAGCATCAATGTATGGTTGCGTTTCACCTGCCTCCAGCCACGGAGCTGGCTGGAGACCTGGCTTGCAACCTGGTTACGTGCCCTGACTGGGAATCGAACCAGAGACCTTTGGGTTTGCAGGCCAGTGTCTATCCACTAAGCCACCAGCCAGGACTTAAGTTTCTTACTGCGTTGTATTTTGCCTGGCCTTGGGTATGTAGGGCAGAAATGAGACCAGAGGAAGGGTGGGAATATTAATCAGCTGTGAAAAGGCTGTATGGGTGTCAAAGTTGTAAATATCTGCAAAGTATCCCCCTTCCCCACCCCCAGCAGAGGGCATGAAAAGACAAGTGAGTGCTTTATGGACTTTTCTTGTCCCTAAGTACCATCACCTGCTCCTTCATATACTTAAAGCATTGTACCACCTTAAGCAATAAGGAAAGATCAGTGACTAAAATAATTTTGCATTAAAAATTGACATTAGCCCTGGATGGTAGCACAGTGGATAAGGTGCCAGCCTGCAAACCCAAAGGTCACTGGTTCGATTCCCCAGCCAGGGCTCATAACCAGGTTGCAAGCCAGGTCTCCAGCCAGGTCTCCAGCCAGGTCCATGGCTGGACGCAGGTGGAAGACAACCATACGTTAATGTTTCTCTCCCTCTCTGCCTCTCTCCCTTCCTCTCCCTCTGGAAATAATAAATAAAATACTTTAAAAATTGACATTAGGATTGTGTAATGGAAATAACAAAGGAATTTGTGTCAAAATACCTGGATTCAAGCTTGACAAACTACCCCCTCTCTCTATGAATCCATTGCTGCATTTATAAAAGCAGACAACTTTATGTTTTTGAAGGTTGGCTAAGAGTTTTTATACAACAAACAAAACAAAAAATATGCATAAAGGAAAAAGATTGGAAAATTGGACTATATTAAATTAAGAACTGTTTATCAGGATGTACCATAAAGTACATGAAAAGCAAGCCATGGGCCAGTAAGACATCTCTATAGTATAAATAAATGACACAAGCCACATAATCAAAATATATAAAAACTCCTACCAATCGATGAGAAAAAGACAGATAACCCAATAGGAAAACAGACAAGGGATTTCAACAGATACTTCCAAGGAAAGATATCCCAATGGCCAACAAACACATGGAAAGGTTCTTAATCCCATTTGTAGTAATCAAGAAAATGCAAATGAAAGGGTGAGAGTACTTCACAGCCACCAGAAAGGACGAAATTAAAGACCAGCAGTACCAATACATCAGCAAGTAGCTAGAACTAGGACTCTCATATGCTGTCAATGGGGGTGTAAACTGGCGTAATCAGGTGAAAACAATTTGGCATTTAGGTAGTGCATATTCTGTGACTCAGTAATTTCACTGCCAGGTGTATCCACCCTAACCTGTACACAGGTGCACTCTAGGACACATGTGGAAGAAAGATCATAAAGGCATATTTGCATTAATCAAAACCTGGAAACAATCCAAACTTCCATCAATAATTAATGGATCAATCAATTCTGCGATTTCCATTCAAACAGTCCATTGCAATGAAAATTAAGGAGCTGTAGCTGGAAACAACATTTGTAAGTCTCAAAAACACTATTTTGAGTGAAAGAATGCAGGCACAAAGGAATAGACAGAGTACATTTCTATTTAAAGCAAGTTAAACAAACAAACAACAATTACAGTGTTTAGCAGTGCATGTACGCATGGCAAAATCTAAAGAAAAACAAAGAAGCGACAGTCATTAAAGGGGTTGCTTTAAAGTGGTTGGGGTGATAGTTGAGGAGAACATAAGGGGCTTTGGAATGGACCAGGGTTCTTGACTTGGAGGTGGTTACACGGGTGACTATCTTAGTTCCAAGAGCTGTACATGTTTTGTGTACTTTATTACACGTGTGTTACATTTTATAATAAAGAGGTTAAATCTTAAGGACTGAATTCTATCAGCCCTATCTATATCAAATGTTCACTATGAATCAAATAAGAATTATAAAGGTATTTTAAAACTATAATGTGGCATATGTTTATACTGTTGCCATTTCTATTAATAAGTCTAGGCAAATAAAACTGAAGAGCTGTTCTTAACAGCAACAATCCTAGAGTAGCATATCTTCAATTGAGAAATCACTTTTCTAAGGGCATAATGGCTACCAGCCGAAACCTCTGTTAAAATAAATTCATTCTGTCTAGACAAACTCAGCATCAAAAGTGAAAACAGATGACTTGACTATTTCCTTTTCTTTTAAAATATAACTAGTAATGCTCATTGATATGAGTTTGGAGTTAAATATGAGAGGATTATGTCAGAAAACTCAAGGTAGGAATTGTAAACCAAAAGGGAAATGCTAATCGGAGACCTAAAAACATAATTAAAATGATGATGTTTCTTCTTGCTTCTTGTGTATAGCTGTGGTGAAGGTCTTTTCTTTAGTTCTCTGTTCTGTTACATGTTTAGAATCTGCTACCTATTACTATTAATAAATTATTAATAAATGACTTTCATACTGCTCTTTTCCAGCACATAAAGATGGGAATTTTTAGGAGAAAAATCACTTATATGTCTCTTTGGAGTTTTATACTATAATGCCAGGTCTAATCCTCAGCTTCCCCCTTTCTCCCTCCTGATTGTGAAAATTCTCTAGATTTTGTATATTGTTCCTTCTCATTGGAAATGGTTTTAGTGCCAAGAGCCACCATTCCCTCCTAACAGCTATTAAAATGACCTCCTACCAGGACCTTCTGTTTCTAATTTTTCTCCACGACTTCATTTTTCACATGAAACACTTTTCGAAACATAAGATTTGATCAGGTCAGTCCCTCTTCTTGAAATTTTGATGGTTTATTCCCTCTATTAGCTTTTCTTTGACTGCCATTCCTCTCCACTGTGTTGCGGTGGACACCAGAGATGCCCTATGCTGCAAATACACTGAATCTTTGGGCATGCTCCCACCTCAGCTTTCCTGTGTATCTGTAAGGTTTCCATTTCTTTCCACTGGCACATAGTAGGCATCTCAATAGGTGTTCATTGACAGTAAACCTGTAAGACCATTATGGAGATACATCTGCCTCCCCTAGACACTTGATTATTTTCTGCTTTGGGCTCCCAAAGCAACTTGTTCATACTGTTTTTTTTTTTTTTTTTTTTTAAGATTTAAGTAATTTATTTTTAGACAGAGAGGAAAGGAGGGAGAAGGAGAATGAGAGAAACATCAATGTGTGGTTGCCTTTTGCACACCCCCAACTGGAGACCTGGCCAGCAACCCAGACATGTGCCCTCACTGGGAACCCACAACTCTTTGGTTCCCAGGCTGGCACTCAGTCCACTGAGCCACACCGGCCAGGGATCATACCTTGATTATGGTTTTGTAACTATTCTTCAACAACTGCAGCCCTGTTTTATTGAGCTTTGTATCTCAATAGTATCCACCGTATATTAGTGCTGAATGAAATGCAATTCTTTATATTATTTTTCTAATCTTTATGAACCATAGAAAGAACTGTAGCAAATGAATGAGGAAATTACTTAAAGGGACCTGACAATGGTTGCTGTTGGAGGAAAAGTGACCCTTTCATTTCAGCCTTCCAACTACATAGGGACTCAGTAAATAGCAATTGGATGTTTCCACTATATCAGATACTGTGCGACATACTGAGACACAATGGATCATAATCCCATTTTCATTGTTCTTTATACCTGGCGGAATAGTAGAGCTACTAGGACTGGATCTGAGAAAAGTATTTTCCCATTTGCCTCACTCATAAGAACCACATGGAATATCCCAAGCAGAAAGGGTCAGCTTTTCTTTCTTTTTTAAAAAGCTTAGCCTGTAAAATAGCCCCTTTCATCATAAATGCTCACAACAGCATTACTCAGCTTTTCTGTCACTTGACCTAAGCTTTTCCAAGTATCCCCTGAAGAGTCTGATTTGAAAAAAGAAATCTTCAGTCGTGGCAATGTGAAATGGATCCGCAGTCACATGTTCTCCTTACTCAGACAGCAACCCTAACCACCAACCTATTAAGTGGCACCAATTGTGTTTGAGAGTTTGTCATGTGACCTGGTACCAGCCAGCCCTGTCTGAATGAAGTCCTTCAGATTAACAGGCCTTGCCAAAGGGAAATAATCACAGACCATCAAGGAAGCCCTACTTTTCACAATTGGTTCTAAGGGTGGACTATATAAGATATGATGCTAAGATATTCCTTTTGTTTAATTTTTTTTCTTTTCTAATGTGAACAATTCCATCTACATTTCACTCTAACAAAAAGACTTTAAGGTTTTATGTTAATTTGTAAACACATACACATTAAATTCTCATCACCCACACCAGGTTGAAAATGAATGTCAAACATTCTGGTTAATTATATTCTTATGCATATCACTCATACATAATCAGCTTTCCATGACTTCAAGTGGATTAAAAAAAGAAAACATGTAACAGAATAAATAGGCTGGTATAATTTAGACTAGCCTCAGAAAGAATGAGTTCACAGCTAACTTCAGATTTTTTTCCTTATTACCTGAAATTCTCATTTTGTCCCATTTCTTAAATTTGAACCAATCCAGGTCTTATTTTAATTAACAAGTTCTGCATTGAAAATGTGGATGCTCCAAGGATCTAGTCATTCTCACCTTAGGATCATTCAGTATCAGATTAGTTTGTTTTTTATTCCCTAAAACATCTAAGTAAAAATTAGTGTCAGATAAATTCCCCCTAATATAGCTAAAAATAAAGTCACTATTGGGAGTTTTAATAAATAATGAGCTAAAAGAAGTGGTGGTTATGAGGGAAAACTACTATAGACAGTAGATTGGGTGGTTTCTAGTGAAGGACTTTTGGGTACCAACGGAAAACCTGGCAACATACAATACTTAGAGGACAGGTTATTAGGTAGGTTGCTTTTAGCAGCAAGAATAAAAAATTTTCCATTAAAGTCAGCTTATGGAGAAGCCTGGCAGGCCACCAGCCTATAGAATTGAGCTCCACTTTTCCATCATGTCTTGCCTTTGCCTTTTTCTGCATGTTGGCTTCAACTTCAGCCTAGTTGAAAAAGCCTGTAACAATTCCAGGGGCCAACTCTAGATAGCACACAACAATATCTGGAGGAGGATGGCACTGTCTCTCCCTGTATGTCACTGTAGAATGGCTTAGCCTTTCCCTGAAGCCCCTAAGTGAAAGTTCTCATTAGGTATTATTGGTTGGAATTATGTCACAAAGAAAAATTATGCATACATCAGTCTCTGGCCAAGGAAGGAGAGCACTCTAATTGTCTTAGATCAATCAGAATTTAGTTCCTGGAGCTAGAGGCAGGGACAATATCCCCTGAAACACCTAGGGCCCTTGGAGGAGGATCGATTCTTATTTTTTTTTTTTAATTTTATTGTTGTTGTATTATATCCATCCCCTTTTTGCTCCCCTCTGTCCTCCTCCCTACCCACCCATTTCCCCCAAAGTCAATTCCCACCTGTTGTCCATGTCCATGGTTCCTTCATACTAGGTTCTTTTCTAAACTGCTCCCCTTCCTTGCCTCTGCCTTCCCCCTCCCCCCAACCCCCTTCCCCCTGACCACTGAAGGCCTATTCACTGTATTCATATATTTGGTTCTGTTTTGCCTGTTGTTAGTTTTGTTCATTATTGTCCTGTAATGGGTGAGATCATATGGTATTTGTCCTTCACTGACTGGCTTATTTCACTAAGCATAATACTCTCCAGTTCCATCCATGTGGTTGCAAAAGATAGGAGTTCCTTCTCTCTTTCTGCTGTACAGAATTCCATTGTGTAAATGTACCAAAGTTTTTTGATCCAATCATCCACTGCTGGGCACTTAGGCTGTTTCCAGCACTTGGCTATTGTAAATAGTGCCGCTATGAACATAGGTGTACATAGGTTCTTATGAATTGGTGTTTCAGGATTCTTTGAAGGACAGTTGTGTTAAAATGGAAAATCCAAGGAGGTTGGTCACTGACTGTGTAGCCAGTGTCTGCTACAAGGAGTGAAGGATGCATGAGTCTATGAAGTGGAAGAGAAAGGGGAAGGTACACGGGGAGGGCTCCAAATACAAAATTCCTAAGTTCAAACTTTTCCCTGGAGCTTAACTGTTTTAAAACTTATCTTTAATTAATATTAATTACCATGATATACCAGTCACAGAAACACCTGTCAGCAGAGATTTTCTATTTACCAATTTGCTGCTAATAGAAACAATCTTTTAATAGAATTATTAAATGTATTAACTAGGATATCATGCTTCCTTTTCCTCATCAAAACTAAAGTGAAACAATTAGTTTTTGCAGTAATTATTTCACAGATAAAATATCTGTCCTTTAGTTTAATGAAAAGTTAACTTTATATATGCATGGGTGTCTAATGTTTTATGAGTTGATATTAAGAAGGGATTATAGGTTGTTTAGTTTAATATTCAGCTGCATAGTCATTAATTGCATTTTCTAGAATTCTGGTATCATAGTTGCTACTTACTTGTTCATTTACTCATTTATTTATTCAAATAATATTTATTACCTATATATGTTATGCCAGGCACTAGGCAAAACTCCATTAATACAGTTTGGCAAAGACAGAAAGGGTGTCATGAACAAATAGATATTTTACTAACTAAGCTTAAAAGACTTAAGCTCTTGAGGGGTGTCCACATTATAAAAATTATCCAAATGAAAACAGATCTAATAAGAACTGGGAAGGAAGGAAGGAAGGAAGGAAGGAAGGAAGGAAGGAAGGAAGGAAGGAAGGAAGGAAGGAAAGAAAGAAAGAAAGAAAGAAAGAAAGAAAGAAAGAAAGAAAGAAAGAAAGAAAGAAAGAAAGAAAGAAAGAAAGAGAAAGAAAGAAAGAAAAGAAAAGAAAAAAGAAAGAAAGGAAGGAAGGAAGAAAGTAAGGGAGGGAGGGAAGGAGGGAAGGAAGAAGGAAGGGAAAAAAAGAAAATCAACAAAATTTTCTTCAGAAGGAGAAATGATCTGGTAATTAATATTATTTTAAGAACTTTTTTAAAAAAGTTTCTTGTAGAGACAAGTTTGCACTTTGGAGGAAGCTGTTAGGAAATATAAGGTTCATTCAGTCCCTGTTGCCTTATTTCCATACAAGGTAAACGTTTAAGGTGCCCAAACTGATGATATCATCTATATTACACCTTCACAAATAGTTATCTCATTATAAAATGCATATAGAAAATTGAAGGAGGGAAACTCACAGAATATAACAAATATATGTCTGCCCAGCTGATGAAGCATACATCTTAAAAATTATGTTTGTTTCATAACATATAAGAATTTTGAGTGTCAAGACCTTAGAGATTTTATTTATTATTTCCAGAGAGAGAGGAAAAGAGAGAGGCAGAGAGGAGAGAAATAGCAATGTATGGTTGCCTTTCACCTGCCTCCAGCTACGGACCTGGCTGGAGACCTGGCTAGCAACCTGGTTATGTGCCCTGGCTGGGAATCAAACCAGCGACCTTTAGGTTTGCAGGCTGGCACCTTATCCACTGTGCTACCAGCCAGGGCTAGAGGCTGTTTTTTAATAGTTAAATAACTTATACAACTTCCTAGCATTTATTACAATATATATTCCGTATTTGCTTGAATATGTTATACTGAGAAAAATAAAGAGAATTTTTTTCATTGTCCATTTGTGAAACTTACATATGAAGTCATCACCTTGCTTATTTGGAGGAAGATGCAAAGTAAGACCCTAAGGATAGAAGCAGAAACCTAACTTTGAAACTACTGCCTATTAGAAATGCATCCAAACAGCAATTTCTATTTCTGTGCAAAAATATCAAAGTTGCCTGGCATGAAAGCAGGAAAAAATATGTAAACTCACAGGAAATATAAGTGCCTCCTTTATATCTGGCTCAGTTCAATCCAACTTGATTATACATAATGCAAATAAATACATTGCAAAAGCCCAGATGAAAGTGAAGGAGGGCTGACTGAAGATTCTCACGGTGAAAATAGATAGTTGTATAGCAGTGCTTTGTAGGATAAAATACAAACTCCTTTGCATGACAGGAAAGTTTCTTCATGATTATGCTTCTGATCACCTCTTCTGCTTTTTCACCAAACTACTTCACGTTCCAGTCATTGAATACTGCCTGGGATTTCCCCACATCCTTCACATCTCCCTGCCTTTCCCCCTAACATTTGATTATGAATATATTCAAACTTAAAGTGATAAAGAATATTATAGTGAGCACCTGCACAACCACTACCTAGATTTTCTTATTAATATTTTATTGTACTTATATTATCCTATATCTACCTATCCCTCTAGCCATCAAAGTAAATTGCAGTTACCAGTAGTCTTGGCCCTAAATACTTCACATGGATATCCCATAATTAGAGATCAGCAATTGTTTATATCCTTTTATTTTTCTGCTGTGGTAAATTTTACATATTATATGTAAATTTTACATATAGTAAAATAGGCAAACCTTAAGTGTGCCGTTTACTGAATATTGATAAATGCTGTGTAATATAAACCCCTCTTGAGATGTAGCTTTTTGCCATCATTCCAGGAATTTCCTTTAGGCCCTTTCCCAGTCAATTCTAGCTCCAGCCTTCCAAAGGCAGCCACTGCTCAATTTTTTTTCCACCAGGGAAGAGATTTGTCTTTCCTGTCACTGAACTTTATGTAAATGGAATTATATGGTATATATTCTTATCTCAGCCAGCATAGCTGTTTTAAACATAGCTAAGTGTATCAATAGTTCATTCCTTTTTAATTGCTGCATACGATTCTTTTGTATGGATATATCACAGTTTGATTAACCATGATCCTTTGACAGACACTTTGGGTTAGTTCCAGTATTTGGCTATGAACATTCTTGTATAAGTCTTTCTTTGGATATATGTTTTCATTCCTGTTGGTTGAATAATAATAGTGCAATTGCTGGGTCATAGGGTAGGTACACGTTTTATAAGTAATAGCCGAATCTCTTTCCAAAAAGTTGTACTGTGTTGTATTTTTCTGCTAGCGTATGAGAGTTCTGCTCCACATGCCCATCAATACTTGGTGTTGTCAATCATTTTAGTTTTAGTCATTCTTGCACATGCCCTGACATGGGGACCTGGCCCACAACCCAGGCATGTGCCCTGACCAGAAATTGAACTGGCAACCTTTAGGTTTACAGGATGGCACTCCAACAAATTGAGCTACACTAGCCAGGGCTCAATTTTTTTTTTTTTTAAATGGCTATTCCTTTCCATATCCTGTCTAAAACTTGCCAATTCCCAAGTCACAAAGGTGTTCTCTCATAGTTTCCCTTGAAAGCTTTATGATTTTAGCTTTCATATTTAGATCTATAATCTAACTTGATTTACTTTCTGCATACTGTGTGAGGTAGAGGCTGATTTTTTTTCATATTGATATATAATTATTTCAGAACGATTTATTGAAAGTAAATTTTTCCCATAAGATTGCCTTGGTGTTTTATCAATAATCAAGTGACCCTTTATGGGCAGACTTATTTGGGGGTTCTCACTCAGTCCTGTCTTATGGATCTTTGTTAATATTTATACCAGTACTATAATTTATTGATTATTGTAACTTTATCGTAAGTTTTGAAATCAGGTAGTATAAATACTCCATTTTTTTTCTCAAGTTTCCTTTGCATTCCTGGTCCTTTGTGTTTTCATATAAGTTTTAGAATCAGCTTGTTGCATTTTACCAAAAAAAAGCCCTTCTTAAATTATAATTTGAATGACATTAATATAGAGATCAACTTTGTATAATGTAATTTAAATATTTTTTTCCTCTATGGTGTTTTGTAAGTTAAACCCCTGCCTGAAATGTGCTTTTTCCTAAATCACTAAAAGACAACTGCTATTTATTTTTCAGGATTCAGTTTAAATAACACTTCCGTAAAGTCTTCCCAATCAACCCTCTCTGCAGATAGAATTAATTGCTTATTCCTTCTTCTGAGTCCAAAACTAACTATAGATACTTGAGTAGAGTTTATCCTATTATATTATGATTGTTTTGGTTATATATGTAATTTTTAAAATATTTTATTTGTTGTTATTCCCCATTACCTGGTATGGTAACTGGCACATGGTAAAGCACCCTTTAATGCTTATCTGTTAAACTTTTTATTGTGTGTCTACTATATATCAAAAATTGCTTCTTAGCTGGGGGACACAGAAAAAAACCATGTACCCAGATCAATGAATAAAATAATAACAGATAATGCTAAATCATACAAAGGCAATAAAACCAGGGGCAGAGATGGAGGGGATAGGAGATAGGCTCTGAGGAAGTGACCTCTGAGCTGAGACATAAATAATAAAAATGGAACATCCTTAAGGACTTTTGGGGAAAGAGCATTCGGGGCAGAGAAACAGGAAGTACAAAAACCCTGAGGTGAAATCAAGCTTAGATCAAGGAAGGGACAATTATTGAACAATGAAATATGTCCAGCAAAGAAGGGTGTCTGGGGGAACACTTCTCACACAGCTGAAGCTTGAGAAAATGAGTAGGCGTTATCCTGCCAGAGAAATCAGAGGGAAAATATTCTAAGCAGAGGGAATTATACAAGGCCTGTCCATGCAATGTGAAAAATATAGGCATTTATTGAAGAAGATACAAGAAACATTGTCCATAGGACAATGACACCTCAGTCCCCTTCAAAGTAGACACCTGGGGACCCCATGTATTTTCCTGAATCTCATCAACAGTCTGAAATCTCTTCCCTTTCAAAGGTGATTTTAGTTTTGGGAAAAGCTAAAAGGCATAGGGCACTGAATCTGGGCTATAGCAGGGCAGAGTCACCTGGGCAATTTGATGTTTTGCCAAAAAAACTCTGCATGAGACCTGATGCAAGAACCAATGTTTTGTCTTGATAAAGCTGCAGTCTTCTGACTCATCCAAATAGTTTCTGTGGAGGAATGTTCAAGCTCAATACAAAATATGGTGCAGATTTGTCCCTTTACTTGTTCAGTCATTTTGAATGCTCACTTGCATCTACCATCCCAACTGACAGTTGTCACTATTCATGTATCTGCATTCCAGTTCACCCCCGTAGGCTGTCAGGTGACATCAATGTTGTGCAAACCATTCTTGTGTTAACATGGCTGGGCTTTCCTATACAAACCTCCTCACAGGTGGCGAGGAGAAGTATGCAGGCAAAGGGGAGAATGGAAGGAGGTGAGATTACAGAGGTATGCAGAAGCTGAAAAATGTAGGTCTGTGGACCATACAAAGAAGCTCAGATTTATGATGATTGAAAAAGGTGAGAGGTCAGTACAGTATGTGCTTTGTGAAGATCACCTTGGGTCTGAAATGGCAAGGAGATAGTGGTCATTGGGGCAAGAGTGAAAACCCTTGAGAACAGCTGGGAGACTGTTGCAGCGGACTGGGTGGCAGATAAAGGAGATCTGGACCCGAGTTCCTCAGTGGAATTGATGACAAGTGGTCACCTTTGGTCCATACTGGAGGTGTCACAGATAGGTCTTGTCTATAAGACATGAGGAGAATAACCTGAAGAGTAAATACCACTTTTTCTGGCCTGGGCATGTCATGGGACATTTACTGACACAATGAGATGCATATTTGGACAGAGGGAGTGGGAAGGGAAGAGGCCAGGAATCAGGAGTTCCACAGTAGAAATGTTAAGTCTGAGATGCCTGTTAAATGTCCCAGAAGAGCTGTAGTTGGATATACGAGTCTGCAAATCAGAGGAAAGGTCAGGACTGGATGTTCTTGGGAGTTATTAGCATATGGCAGGTATCCAAGGTCCAAGACCAGAGATCTAGATGAAATCACTAGAGAGAAAAGAAAGAGTTACAAGAAACAAAGGAGATTGGGAAAGTGGAACTGTTGTGATAGGGTAATATTAGGAGCTCCTGATGTCATGGAAGCTTAGAGAAGGAAATGTTTCAACAAAGACTCAGTAAGCAGATAACTCAAATGATAGGTGGAAACTTGACCTGTAGGAATTTTGCAAAATGAAAGCATTTGGTGACTTTTAAAAACTCGGTTTCAGTAGAGTGGATTGAGGAGTGGTTATTGAAGTGAAAAGGAGACAGGTAACATGGACAACTTCTGGAGAGAACTTGAAGTCACAGGATTTTTGAAATCTATTTATTTATTCATTCATTTATTTATTTTTAATTTTTAAAAAATATTTTATTTATTATTTCCAAAGAGGGGGGAAGGGAGAGAGGCAGAGAGGGAGAGAAACATCAATGTATGTTTGCTTTTCATCTGTCTCCAGCTATAGACTGGAGACCTGGCTGGAGACCTGGCTTGCAACCTGGCTATGTGCCCTGGCTGGGGAATTGAACCAGTGACCTTTGGGTTTACAGGCTGGTGCCTATCTACTGAGCCATCAGCCAGGGCCCATTTATTTACTTTAAACATAGATGACATTAGGGCATATCTGTGTGCAGATGGAAATAACCTAGGAGGGAGAAAATAAAAGAAAAAAAAAGATTATTTGAGAGCCAAAATATTTAAGTTCTCTCACACAGAAAATCAGATAAATATGTTAAGTGATGGATATGTTAATCAACTAGATGATAGGAATTCTTTCATAATGTGTATGTATATTAAATCACTATGATGTACACTTTAAATATCTTATAAATTTACTTATCAATTATAAACTGATAAATAAAGCTGAATTTTTAAATGAAATTTAATAACTATTTCTCATATTTTAGAGAAAAAGAGTTTTTATTAAAAAATAAAAAAGTAGATCCCTGGTGGGTGTGACTCAGTTGGTTGGAGTGTCATCCTGTGGATCATAGGTTGTGGGTTCAATTTCTGGTCAGAGCACATACATAGGTTGTAGGCTTGATTCCTGATTAATGTTTTATTTTCTCTCTCTCTCTCTCTCTCTCTCTCTCTCTCTATCTATCTATCTCTTTCTCTCTCTCTCCCTCTCTCTCTCTCCCTGTTCCTCCCTCTCACCCTCTCTTTCTAAAAAGCAATGAAAAACAAAATGTCCTTGGGTGAGGATAAAAAAGTAAAGCAGGAAGTAAAAGATATTTAATTTACGTAAGAAAAAGGAAAAGGGAAAAGCCATTAGATATGTGTCTCCTAAACAAAATGATACTGACAATTTTTCTGATATTTCAAACTCCTTAGTCTTAAGCATAATTATTGAAATCAATATAATATTACTGATGTTTAATAATATACAATCTCTAATTAGTAAATCTATCATTGCAATCTCCATTTTCTATTAGTACTTCCCAGTTGGCATTTACTGCAATGCTATGAAATGTTGGCATTCACTGAAATGCCAATGGCATCAACTGAAAAAGTTCATCTTCATATGGTGCTGGAGAGGAGGAGTGTTCTAAAAATTTGCAATAATATAACAACTTTTTTATTTTAAACTGTTATAATACATTAAATATGAATAAATGACTATTTTCTACCTGATTTATGGATGTATAAACCAAAAAAGAAAAGGGATACAGTACTTGTTAAAATGAGATGAAATTTAAAAAATTTGGAAAACTTGGCCTTAGACAGGAAATTTATCAATTTTGTCATAAGAGGAAGGGAAGCCAAGTACATGGTAGGTAGGTTGGTAGATTTGGTGACAGAAAAACAAAATAAAATAAATAAGAGGTGAAAAAATGGTAAGAGACTCCTTAAGGGTTGAGGACTGACTTAATGTTAGAAATGGAAGAGGTGTGAAATTCTCTGAAGGAATTCCAGAGTTACAGGTGAATATGTCTGTGGAGTCGGGGGAAGGAGGGGCTGCTGACAATACCATGGTCCGTCTGTTCATTCATTCATTCACCCACTAATTCAACAGGAGAGAGCAGGAACAGGGCAGACAGCATCCCTGTCTTCTCGGAGCTTTCAGTTGAGCTTACAATATAGGTTTTGAGGATTTCACTTAAAAAAAAAAAAGTTGTATGTATTTATTTTTAGAGAGAGGGAAAGGGAGGGAGAAAGAGGGAGAGAGAAACATTGATTGGTTGCCTCTTACAGGCACCTCAGAGCTGCAACCCAGGCATGTGCCCCAACCCGGGGGGTGGAACTGGCGACTTTTCTCTTTGCAGGCAGTGCCCAACCAACTGAGCCATTGTAGTCCGGGACTGAGGACTCCATTTCCTATGAGACATGATCAGCAACTGCATGGCTGAACTGTTGTTCTATGGTCCTGAATAAGAGCAAGGGCTACTTGTTGTTCCTGCAATGTGTTCTTCAGTTAAGATAGCTTGAGGTACTCTTCATTTTTTTATTTTAAAAACACACTAGCCTTATTTATTTATTTACTTATTTTAATTTTTGGTTGTATTTTTTCCCCCAAGAGGCACTCTTTTTTCACTGATAAGACTTGCTTTTTATGATGACTGCACCATAACATTTGAAGTCAGTTGGCGTCAAATTATGTCCTTATACAGTTATAATCATAATACCTTTAATCTTACACATAATTATGATTACATTTTCTCTTTAGATATGCTGGTGTAATCATTCAAGTTATTACACTATTCTAAGATGAGATACAGTAGAGCTTAATGATTAAGAGTATGGACTCTGGCCCCGGCTGGTGTGGCTCAATGGATTGAGCTCCAGCCTATGAACCCAAGAGTCAGCAGTTCGATTCCCAGCCAGGGCACATACCTGGGTTGCAGGCCAGGTCTCCAGCCAGGTCGCCAGCTGGAGGAATGTAAAAGGCAACCATACATTGATGTTTCTCTCCCTTTCTTCCTCCCTCCCATCTCCTCTCTCTAAAAATAATAAATTAAAAAAATTTTCAAGTATGGACTCTGTAATTCAGTTGCCTGGATTCAAAGGACAATTTCACTGTATACAAATCAAGTGACTGTGGGGACATTACTTAGCTTTTCTAAACCTCAGTTTTCTCATTTGTAAAATGGGAATAATACACAGAAAGAAGTATACACACACAAATGAGTACCTATACAATAAGTGCCAAATATGAATTAATGCTGTGGATTATCCAAAATAAGTTTATTTCTGAGCTCTCTATTTTTCCTATGATTTTTTGACATCTATCCATCTTTTTTTAAACTATTTTTTGGAAGCATAGTAAATGACAAGCTACACAAAAATGTGTTATGTACAAATTAAACATATTGGCATCCTCTAGAACCTTCATTTGTGCTAGCAAGTCACTTTAATTATGGCATTCTTCAATCAATGCTTCCTGATATCACTGTTTTCATTTGAAATTTTGTTAAAACACAGGGTTCCTTGAAAATGTTCACATATTGTTCCACTATAGAAAAAGAACTTGGAAACAACTAATAGAACATTGAGTTCCCTATACTTTGCTCTTTGCTTCTCACTAAAGTGAGAAACCTGTTAAAAGAATCACTTCATGATTTTATTTTTCTGTAAAAAATAATGGTACAGTAAGTAGATCCACTTGGTTGAGAGGTGTGGCTTACACTGAGGAAGAACCTCATGATCTTGCTGCTTTAGAAATTCTAGAATAGCATGGCCAAGTGCTCTAAGAATGCCTTTCTGAATATTTGTCTGAGAGGATCTCACAGAGGCTTTTCTGGGCCACCAGACATTCATGAACATGGCTAGAAAACTTGGGTAGTTTTCTGGAGAGAAATGCAAACACGATGAAGAACTTTGTATCACCTAAAAGTAGTTCGGAAAGAAACCAGGAAGCTAAGTTGGAAGAAAAACAAAAGATTTTATTTTGAAACTTGCCAAGTGTAGTGGATTTGTAATTTTAATATACATTTTACAAATATACCAGTGTAAAATGCTTACACTGTAGTAAACATTAGGATACTTTCACCTTCAATTTTTATAAACTTAGAGGTTATATCTTTACCCGACGTTGTATTTTAGGATTTTTTATTTCAGGTGACAGAAAACCCAAAACTACAGTGGCATGTATAGGAGTTTATTTCTCTCCTGTGTAAAAGTCTGTGAGGTGAGCTGTTACAGTGCTTCTAGGGGCGCATGGCCTTCACCTCCTGGCCCAAAATGGAAGCATATGTGTTCTAAATAGCAGGGAGGAAGAGGAGGTCAAAGGAGGCATGCATGCTTCTCTTCCAATCAGTGGCTTTGTCTCCAGCTAAGGTTTCTATCTCTACAGAAGGGGAAGGCAGATATGTTAAGGATGAATGGAAGTCTCCGAAGTAATAGTGACTAAGTTGGGGTTTGAACTCAGATATGTCTTACCCTCATGTTCTTTCTAAACTAGATCTTTTCATGGAGAAAGATATAGAGAATGTGTTGAATCAGCCCCACTTTTAGCATTATCAAGTTAACTGAAAGAAAGGAAAATGTATGTGACAGGGGATGGAAAGAAGCTGAAGAATCATAAACTGGGCTTTCAAGCCCTGTTGACATGGGTAAGGAACAATCTTCATAAGCATTCCAGTCCTCATGAAAAGGAAGGACAATGTTTTGGGGACCACCTCTCCATATCTCTAGACCAGACCTGTGCTGTCCAATACAGCAGCCACTAGTCAGTTACGTGTGGTGACTGAACACTTGAGATATGACTAGTTAGAGTTGAGATATATCATAAGTTTAAAACACATTCTGAATTTCAAAGACCTAGTGTAAACAAAAAATGAACTATATCTCAATTTTATATGGATTACATGTTGAGAATATAACAAAATATATTATTAAATTATTTTCATGTTTGTCTTTGCTTTTTATTTTATTTAGTTATTTATTAAATATTTTATTTATTATTTTTAGAGTGAAGGGCAGGCAGGAAGGAAGGGAGAAAAATATCAATGTATGGTTGCCTTTAACCTTCTCCCAGCTAAGTACCTGGCTGGAGACCTGGCTTGCAACCTGGTTATGTGCCCTGGCTGGAGAATCGAACCAGCAACCTTTGGGTTCAAAAACTGGGGCCATTCCACTGAGCCCCACCAGTCAGGACTGTCTTTACTTTTTAAAGGTAGCTACTAGATTGAAAATAACATGTGACTTGCATTGTGGATTCTGTTATATCTCTATTGGAAGTCAATTTGTCCGGAAGACAAAAAGTTGTTCTACAGCTGTCCTATCATTGAAACAGTTTTTCAAAATGCTCATAAGATCTGTGAAAAAGTTATCTCTGAAGATTTTTACAAGAGAGATGTGGAAAATCTGGCTCAAATAAATGACCCCAGGTTCTTTTTGGGGTCTCTCTGCCAGCCTCTATAAAGTGTAAATAATAGTGACTATCCCCTGGGAGACTTGTATGGATTGATGCCAACACTCAGATTGTACTGAGCCTCTCTAGTTCGCATTGCTGAGACATATGACTATTGTTCTTACTAGAAGGATAAGGTGATTTACTGAGATGACTTACTGAAAGCACTCTGGTTCATTTACATCCACAAGGGGCAATCCTTCTGGGCCAGATTCAGTAATCACAGCTGGTCAGCATAGCCTACTTGAAGAATGTCTGATTTCACAAAGATTGCTGAGATTGAGTCCTCAAGCATATTTGCAAGTTTTGTAGTAAGTTAGTAAGTCTTTAGATAGCTCAGAAGTGTTGAATTCATTAAAGCAGTTAAGTGTTCTCTTGTTATCCTCTTATCTATCTTTAGCTTTAGCTTCAGGTTCCCCTTAGCAGTGATTGATCTACACTTTCCATGTGAAAGTTTGGTATTCTCTATGCAGAAAAGGGAAAGACTATTTAAGGAGTTCTGGAGTTTTTCTTTATTAATATTTTATTATATACTGTAAACAGCTAGTGTACCTCATTCTTGTTCTTCTATTCTTAATATTATATATATATGTATGCATATATGTATTTATATAAACACATATATCTTCTTACTCTATTACATATTGATAGATAAATGGAGAACCAACTTTGATACCCTGAGGATTTTTGTCAACTTCATCTCATTCCAGATTTCAAATATTCTATTTGTCCATGCTACCAGTGGAATTACCTTTTAATAACTTCATATTACTCAGTATCTGCATTGTTTGCTTGAACATTGAAAATTATACTACCATCAATTAATACAATGCACAACCTGTAGCTTTAAAAAATATATTTTATTCATTATTTTCAGAGAGAAGGGCAGGGAGGAAGGAAAAAAAAGGAGGGAAACATCAATGCGTGGTTGCCTTCCACCTGCCTCCAGCTGAGGACCTGGCTGGGAACCGGGCTTGCAACCTGGTTATGTGCCCTGACTGGGAATCGAACCAGAGACCTTTGGGCCAGCACCAATCCACTGAGCCACACCAACCAGGGCCATAACCTGTAGCTTAAAATAAATCTTTGAAAAGGACTTAAAAAAGACTTTTTTATTTAACAAATATTGCCCTTGATGGAAAAAAATTAAAAAGTGCTTTAATGATAAAGATGAGTAAAAGGAAATGGTACAAAATGAATAGAGACAGTTGCTTGCTTAGGGTGACTTGTTTTTTTTTTTTTAAGAAGTGCCACAGTGGTTGTTTAGAAGTAACTTAAGATATTTGATTTTATAGAGTAAACTATTACTGTTTTGTTGTCCCTTCTTCTGGGAATATTATTTTGGAAACTTATCTGCCTCATACTTCAAACTGGTGTCCCTGGTGGGAAAAGCCAACCATAGAACCCAAACCAATGTTCTCATGATGCAAGCTAAGCCAGTGAGAGTTCCCCTTCAACCCCCCGAGCTTTTCTAATTGGAATCAAGGGACGAGTCAGATCTTCTCTGAAGAAGGCAAAAGTCGAAGGAGTGTGCCTCCCCATGGGATGGGTTTGACAGTATACCACTGACATGCAAAAGGAATAGATGCATAGAATGGGAAGAGAGTTCTTAAAGGGTTTATGAATCTGGTTTCATTAATATCTAAAGCACAGATACATTCCACCATTAATGGCAATTCAGTATGTGAACCAATATAGTTCCCTTTGCCTAAGTGAATGAGTCATGTTTCTGTCACTTGAGAACTGAAAGAGTACTGGCCAATACATTATCTGTTTGGTGTCTAGCCTGTGAGCTGGCCACCAATGATCCTAACTCTGTTAGTCACACCCTGGTATGGTATCCTCATAGGTTAAATAAAGATTTGATCAATAAAGTATAATGGAGGTGATGGTGTGTGTTTACTGTAAGTAGGCCATAGCAAGTCTATCTTGGTCTCTTGGATGGCTAGCAGAGGAAGAAGCCAACTCCCATGTTGGAAAGACACTCAAGTAGTCTCAAGATGAGGTCCCCATGGAGACAACCTAAGGCCATTTGCCAACAACCAGTACCAGTTTGTTGCCATGTGAGTTAGCCACCTTGGGAGCAGATCCTCCAGCCTTGGAAAAGCCTTCAGGGGACTGCAACCTCATGAGAGACCTACTTTAAAAACACCTGCCAAGCCACCCCCAAATCCTGGACTCACAGAAACTATAAGAGATAATAAATGTTCATTGTTGTTTCAAGCCACTGATTTGAGGGTAACTTGTTACTCCAAATCATAACATAACAACATAACTCTAACAAGCCTTATAGGAACATTGAAAAGGAGAAAAAGGTGATGAAGAAGCCTAATACAATAATCCAGTGCTTTCCCAGAGAGACAGCCAGTGATGAAGCTGGCAGTCACTGATACTTAGTATACCTATCTCCTATCTGTTTTACATGCTTACCTGGGTTATGCATTTTATCACTAACCCTCAGAGAAGCTAATATCTCAATATAGAAGCAAGATAACAAGTGTTATTACTGATAGAAAGTTGATATTAACTTGTAGACATTTAAACTCATTTTTTCCTACTGGTTCATTTATTAAAGGTAAGACTCTCAGTGAGTGAATAATCGAGAACTTCTGATATCATCTAAAGAGAACTTGATTAAATTTTCTAACTGATTTCTCTATTTGAATATTAGAGATTAAGCTTGATGTAGAACAATATCCAAATACAATACATATTTTTATTTTTTGATGTGGTATTTTTAAGCTTCTTAAATAACATTTAATTTTTACTATTTTTTTCTGTTATTCTCCATTTCTAATGGAATCTAGTTCAACTCCTCATTCAAATAGTAACTCAACAAACAGTTTTATGTGGCACTTCCTTTGGTCTCAATGTGAGGCAGAGATTGGAAAACAACCAATACATGTTTGTTTGTGGGCCAAGCATTAAGCATAATATGACTTCATGTACTTTCTCTGCATTTGATTTCCCTCAACTATCAATAACAGCCTCCTAAAATTCTATAAAAATTGGGAAAAATCACCGAATAGTGAGTCTTTAATTATCCATCTTGTAAACTGTCAAGTCAAAAATCAGCAACATTTAATATGTGTAAGGTAATTCATTTATAATCACATTTGTATTCTTGATACCTAGAATTGCATTTTGTATGATGATTTCACTGTTGGAAAGATTTGAAAATGGAACATTATCCATAATGTAAAATTAATGTTTTTAAGTGCTATTAAGAAAAAGTACATAGACTGCAAACCCAAAGGTCACTGGTTCAATTCCCAGCCAGGGCACATAACCAGGTTGCAAGCCAGGTCTCTAGACAGGTCTGTAGCTGGGGGCAAGTGAAAAGCAACCATACATTGATGTCTCTCTCTCTCTCTGCCTCTCTCCCTTTCCCTCTCTCTAAAAATAATAAATAAAATATTTTTTTACAAAGTATATTTGAAAAACTTTATTTTTCAAAAAGTTATTTGAATTACAACTAAGTTATATATTATAAAATACATGTGAATAATACAATGAGATAAAGTTTCCTTATGTTACATCTAATTGTTTATACAATGAAAACTTTCTGGAATGCTAAGCTTTCACCTTACAGTTCAATATCTATAATATGATATATGTATATTTCTATAGCATATACTGTACATAATTCTCAGTTAGCTAGCATTATATTTATGCAGATGCTGAAAAATCTTTCAAAACCATCAATGAAAGATGAAATCACCACCAGAGAGGTTTACTGTTTAGGATTTGATGTGGACAGGAACTAACACTTATCTAGTTATAAAATGCCAATGCATTGTATTATATGCTATATTTTATTAGGTCCACACATTAAACCTATCAAAGAATTACCACTACCCCCATTTTCAAAACGAAGAAAAGCAAAAGAAGGTGTTAATTTACATATTTTGACATAGCAAGAGAAAGGAGGAAGTGACAACTGAACATATTATTGGACTGGCCAAAAAGTTGATTTGCTTTTCTCCCTAGGATGGCTCTTACAGAGCTTAGCTGTTTTTTTGTTTGTTTGTTTGTTTGTTTTATAATATATATATTTTAAATTTTATTGTTGTTGTATTACATCCATCCCCTTTTTGCTCCCCTCTGCCCCCCTCCCCACCCACCCATTCCCCCCAAAGTCAATCCCACCTGTTTTTAACTTAACTTATTCAAAAATAGTTTTGTTGGATTGTACTGACAGCTGTCATATCAGCATACATTTAAGAAAAACTTACCAAAATTGGTGAGCTTTTGTCCAGCCATTTTAATATTGAAGATTGAAGAAAATATGCAACATTTTCAGCATATTATGCTTTATTCTTTCAAGAAAGGTAAAAATGCAACTGAAACACAGAAAAAACCCTGCAGTGTATGGAAAAGGTACTGGGGCTGATCAGACATGTCAAAAGTGGCTTGCAAAGATTTGTGCTGGAGATTTCTCACTGGATGGTACTCCATGGCTGGGTAGACAGGTTGAAGTTGATAGCGATCAAATCAAATTAGAGAACAATCCATGTTATACCACATGGGAGATAGCTAATATATCAAATCAATAAAGTTTTGGGTGAAAATGAAAAACGTGTCTTTTATTTTACCAAAAAAAAAAGGAAAAAGCTAAATGGACTTTTGGCCAACCCAATACATCTCCAAAAATTGCTTTCAACTTTTTAAGCTGTGGAATATTTTATAAGGCAAAAACTTCCATGCATGTGAAAATATAAACCAGAGAAATTCCTGGGTACTCTGGTTGAGCTGCTGATCTTGCTGCTTTACTTCTCTTCCTGCCTGTGACCACCACGGCTCTGGTACATCCGCAGCTTAAAACTACCAGGTTATGCTATTGCGCTATGTCATCCCAGTTTTTTTAATCAACAATCCTCATTTGGTGCACCAAACTGTTCTCTACGAACAAGGATATTTGACATACAAGAGCAATACATGTATGCAAGATAATATTTGTTGGACTTTAGATATTACTATACAAGGTACAGTAGATAAGATGACAATGATTATGAGAATGTTGAAGACAATGATGATGCTAGAATTTGCTTTCTATAAAAACTGCATTTGCTTAGTTTCAGAGATATGTAATAACATATACACAGGACTTTTAAGATACTATCCAGTTTCATTGCTCTCTCCTGAAAGGAACCAGAGTAGTTCTTTGTGCTAAGTTCCTTATAGTGTGTTAACCTTGTGTTTTTGCCATGGAACCCTGATCGTTGGACAGGATGGCCTGGCACAAGAGAAGTGCTCTTTCTTCTCTCTACAGAGTGAGACTATGAAATATCCAGGGAGGGTCAGTACTGGCTGAAAGCAGAAGTAGGGAGCCGGAAGACAGGAAACAGAAGCCATGAGTAAGCAAAGCCGTGAGGCAGAGAGAATGTGAGTAGAGCGCAGTCAGTAGCAATAGTTGGAAAAATAAGCAGGTAGAGGGAAACAGAGAGAACAGAGCTGAGTCATGCATGTCAAGAAGCCAAGAATTTCTATGAAGTCACCAAAGGGTAGCTTGTACTACTAGACTAGAGCTATTATTCAGAGTTTGCTGAGCAGCTGTACTGAACATTTAGTTTTCCATAAGCCTGCCAATAAGAACTTTATCTATCTTTTCTTCTTCTCCATATCATATCCTTTTTAATAAGCCTACATTAATTGAGCCTCGTTTCTCTGTTATTGCACCCTGAGAGAATTTAATTAACACAATACTGAAAGCTTGCGTAGTGCCTGGAATTTAAAAGGAGCTTCTTATATCATGGCTGTTATTATTTTTAAAGAGGTCCTGTGGGCAAAGCAAAAACTGCAGACTAACACTCAAATCCAAGAGTCACAATTGATTTGGATTTGTAGTTTGGTAGTTTCTTTGGGGTTTTTTCCTTCCTGTTTTAAAGGATTTTTTTAGTTCTAGGAGAGGGCCCAAATTGGATAAGTTTAGGTGTGGAAATAAAACACGTGTTCTAACAGTTTGAGAGCAATTGCATGAATCTCTCGGGATATAAGGCTTCACAAAGTATGTCAAATTATTTTTCAAATATAGGCTTGACAAAAACAATGTGATTTTCTAAGAGAGTTTCTCCTTTCAGCATTCAAATGGTCTCAGGAGAAATGTAATGTACATATTTCTAACCATCTTACATAACTCAGTATTATTTAATGGGATGTTTATGAAGTTAAAAAGTTTTGAACTAAAAGGTATTTCTAGACAGTGAAACTGTCTCCTCAGATAAGAGTTAAATTAGATGTTTTCTTAAAAGGGTTTCAGAGCTCTGCTTCAAACTTTACCAAATATTGTGCCTTTTTTGGTATAACATGAAAGAAGTAATCTCTAAAATAATCTCCCTTCCAGTTATGAACAAAAAGTAATATAAATTCCAGAAAATTAATGGATAACAAAGAAGAAATCAACCACATTCTTAATCTAGATATATAAAAAAGGAAAGAACAAAAGGAAGAAGGGAGAGGTGGGGGGAAGGGAGAGGAGAAAAAATGAGTGAGATAAAGGATTACAGGTTTGTGAACTAAATGACATACAATAAGCAACTCAAATTTCTCTATGGCATGCATTAAATCCCAGAACAATCTGGAGAGCTCTGCTAGTGTAAAATTATCTTTTGACTCTACTTCTCTGATACCCTATTCTTTTTTTCCATTACAATATTTATCAAATTTTATTGAAATCACTTAGTAAGTCTGCCTTTCCTTCGCACTGTAAGCAGTATGAGGGTCAATGTCTGTCTAAACTCCATTATCCCCAGAACCAGTATAAGACCTAGCAGAGGAGATGTTCAAAGTTATTTGTTGAATAAAAACCTTTTAATATAGCAATGTCTAGTGGGTAGAATCATTGGCTCTGGAATCAAATTCAGTGTCATTTTTAACATCTATAGAGTGGATACAGTAGCAGCACCTGCCTGAGTTATAGTGAGGGTTATACAAGGAAATAAATATATAGCCCTTGGCATGATACCTGACATACTGTTAGTGTTCAAAAAAGTGTTCGCTATAAAAAGTCATTAGTATTTTCCCCACAGCAAGGAATCTAAGCATTTTCTTCAACAAATAAAGTTTTGATAAAAGTTAAGTAAAAATAAAAATTTAAAAACATGCCTTATAATTGAACCTTGCACATTTTATCAACACAGCTCAAAGCATCACTGGTAATGCTTTCTTGAAAACTCCCTGTTTTTCTCCAATTGGCTGATTGGCCATTCTCACGATCAGTGAGTCATTTGATCTTACTCATTTCTGGCTGAATTCAGTGGGCTGTGGAGCAGGCATGCTGGAGGATATGAAGGGCTATAATTCTGGGTTCTTTCAGCCTAATAAGTATCTCAATTGTCTCAAAGAATGGCCATGATTTAACAGTTACATAGCCAAGAATTCCTAGAATAAGGTTTTTCTTTTTCCAACACTGGCACTACTCTGCCCATGAACAGCGTGTTCTTGGGTTACTCTGGAGATGTGGCCACTGCCCAAGTATCCCTTGGGCAGATGAAACAGAGATTGAAAAGCTGTAAATGACTAGCCTGTTAGTCCATGGATGACAATTGTCTTTAACAGACCCTAATCACACAGCTGGAAGGCAATAATAAGAGCTAGAATTTATTGAATGCCTACCAAATGTGACATGTTTTCTAAATATTATTTCTAATTCTTACACAAAACTATGAAAGATACCCTACATTCCCCAGTTTACAGATAAGGAAACTAGAGCTCAAATAGGTTAAAGTCACTTGCTCAAAAGTTCACAGATTTAAAATCACTGAACTGTTCCATCTTCATAATTTTTATATAGATCAGAAACTATTCTATAATATACATTTTATTTGAAAAATAAAAGATTTCTTTTGTGAAGAAACCTCAGAATAAAGTTAATTTAAAAAATAAATTCCTAAAGCATATAACCCGGGAGGGGGGGTGGTGGAAATCACTGCATCTGAGAATAAACACAGTTCTGTCTTTTTTCTTCATTTATTTATTTTTTATCATTCATTGAAGTCACATTGGTTAATGACATTATATAAATTTTAGGTGTACAACTTTATAATAAGAGGTATATATGACATCTCTATTTTCTAGTAAGTACTCACCACCCAAAGCTTAGTCTCCTTTCATCACCATATATTTGATCTCCATTACCCTCTTCCTCCTAATCCCACCCCCCTTCCCTTCTGGAAGTTATGATCTACGAGTTTGTTTTTGTTGTTGTTGCTGCTTTTTGGTTCTACATCCCATATATGAATGTAATCATATGGTTCTTGTCCTTTTCCATCTGATTTAGTTCATTTAACACAATACTCTCAATATCCATCCATGTTGTCACAAATGGCAGTATTTCATCTTTTTTATGGCTGAGTACTATACCATACTATATGTGAGGTCTGTCCAGAAAAAGTCCAACCATTGTTAATATAACAAACATGGTTTGCACAGCATCCACATAACCTAGAAACCAAGGAGAGTGGACTGGAATGCACATGTGAACAAAGACAACTTCACTGTACTAGTCAGTGGGGGTGGTAGACGCTGTTGAGTGAGCATGTGTACTGTGTAGTCATTGCATTCAAAATGACTGAGTGAGTAGTGCAACAAATCTGCAGCAAATTTTGCATTAAGCTTGAACATTCCTCCATGAAAACTATTCAGATGATTCAAAAGGCCACAACTATGGGCAACTGGTGATTGGCAGCTTCATTAAGACAAAACACCAGCTCATAAATCATGTCCCCTGCAGAGTGTTTTGGAGAAACATCAAATCATCCAGGTGACTCAGCTCCCCTGCCACCCAGATTTGGCACCCTGACTGACTTTTCTAGAAACTAAAATCATCTTTGAAAGGGAAGAGGTATCAGACTGTCAATGAGATTCAGAAAAATACATGGAGCAACTGATGGTGATTGGGAGCACTGTGTGAGATCCTAAGGTGCCTACTTTGAAGGGGACTAAGGCATCATTGACCTACATACAATGTCCATACAATGTTTCTTGGATCTTGTATCTTCTTCAGTAAATGTCTCTTCTTCATAGTACATGGCTGGCTACTTTCTGGACACATTTCTCATGTATCTTCTTTATCCAAACATCTGCTGAAGAACATTTCAGTTGCTTTCTTATCTTGGCTATTGTGAACAATGTTGCAAAAAACATAAGGTACATGTGTACATATAAAAATCTTTATCAGTATTTTCAAATTTATCTTTAGAATAGGCCTTTACCCTTTGTATTTTAAGAAAAGTTCATTATCCATTGTCCATCTCTATTTTCTTCCTCCCTTAACTTTCATTTCCAGCCAGGAAATGTAATCCTAATAGTATAGGAAGTTTTCCATCACTTTAAGAAAAAAATTTGCACCTCTTAGGGTAACCTAGTTAGTTACAACCAGCTCATTGGCTTCTTCCCAGCTATTTAAGGCTTATTACACTTTTAGGTGGTGAAAGGGAGTTTCCCGGTACCTTTCAAATTACTTTTTGATGTCCATAACCGCCCCCATCTTTACTCAGCCAATGTCCTGAGCCTGTCTGGTACAGACACAGGCCATGCAATGGTGACCCTGTGCCACTCCTGCTGTTCTGCATACCTGAGTCATCGCCACAAATCATTCTCTCTTTTCACACACCACATTACCTTTAAATGGGCCCCACAACAATGCACTGATTTTTATTTTTAATGTTTTTTTTTAACGTTTAACATGCCACAGACTATGTCTCCATTGAACACAAAGAAATAATTGTTCAATTGAATAAACATTTATTGAACACCAGACACCAAGCAAGACTGGGTTGGACAGGGAGTAAAGACATTCAGATGAAAAAAGACATCAACACATGGAAAACACATAGGCAAGTAGGTCTGAGAATGGCAGTGCAGTAGAACAATGACCCTTTTAGACCATAACCTACATGAGGGCAGGAAGTTTTGTTTTGTTTTATTTTTACACTGATGTACCCTAAGTGCCCCAGATAATGACTGGTATTTAATCAACATTTGACTAATATTTGTTGGATGAATGAATGAATAAACACCATATGATTCTTATGTTAATGAAGCTTACAAGCTAGTATACAATAAATAAAAACTATGCAGTAAGTGCTCCTATAGGAATAAGCAGAGTGGGAGCAAATGCACCAAATCCAGTCTTAGGGTGGTTTAAGAAAGTTGGAGACTACAGAATTTTATACCAGTTTTCTACGGGCGCTTGCAGGGTTGGGAGGGTCCTAAAACAAATATTTCTATCTCCTATTCAAATGGTTCTGCTCAAGAGATAAAATATGTTGAACCAAGTAAAACTTTTCATAGAACTCAGTTTCTTGCCAATGTGGCTATAACTGATTTTTCTTCGTGGGTGAGCATATCTTTAATATGTCTGTTTTTATTTTATTGTTTATCATTCAAGTCCAAATGTAAGTCTTGTAAATAATTTTAAATAACCTTTTTATTATTGGCATAGGCATTGTTCTTTCTGATCAAATATTAAAGAAAAATAGAGAAGAGGGAAGATAGCTGTGTAGGTCCTTAGAAATGGCAAAACCAGAGGGAGGAAATCTATGCATTACTCAGTTACTAAGGAGACCTAATTTCTGAAAATGGCTTTAAACACTTAAAGAAAAATGTTCCCCTCAGAGAACAAATTAGAAATTAAAAGTAAGGTTGCCAAAGACTCTCATCATATTATTCTACTCTAAACATGCGCATGAGAAAGTTAAGGATCAGATTCAGTTGCTAGTTGTGCTTCTATGTTATACTGTCATAAAATAATTTATGTTCTACCTTGACAATCGCCTTAGCTTAGGTTTTAAAATTTATTTTTACAGAAAAATTAATTCTTGCATTAAAATAACTATTTTAAAGGAAAGAAAATGATCTAAAATAAAAGCCATAACGCTATTAAATTTTACATTATAGGTCCTTGTTCCAAGTAAACATGGAGAAGGGTTTTTTAATAGATTTTTTTTTTTAATTTTATTGTTGTTGTATTACATCCATCCCTTTTTTGCTCCCCTCTGTCCCCCTCCCCACCCACCCTTTCCCCCCAAAGTCAATCCCACCTGTTGTCCATGTCCATGGTTCCTTTATACTAGGTTCTTGTCTAAGCTGCTCCCCTTCTTTGCCTCTGCCTCCCCCCTTTAGTAGATTTTTTAACTACAAGAATACCTCTGACTTTAAACATATTGTTGGCTCCCACAGATTCCTGCAAGAGCAATGCACAGATGGTGTATTATATTGAGATTCTTGAAGGGCTCTCCGTATGTTGATAATATTAGCTATGCACTGAGTAACATAGATTAATTGGCAAATAATAGACAACAAGAACATTTAGTGATAAAATATAATGTCATTTGGACTATTAATGTTGTCATCATAGAAAATGTAGTGTGGTGTGTAACCTTTTGGGGAAATATGTTTATCTATGTGTTAATGGTATAGATGCTTTGCAACAAAGACTTGCTGAATATGAATTGAGGCTGATGGTGGTCATACATTATGTATAATATTGAAGTGCTATGATGCTACAAAACCCTAAATTTCCTGGGTAATACATTTAATATAGAAACTACATATGTAATTTCTCAAGTCAACTCAAGAAATTAAAACTGATGGATCATATACTGAACTTAAAACATTTACTTTTCCAGATGGAAGGCAAAATATCCATTTCTTTATTTTGTTAATGCTTTAGACTAGAATTATTCTCTAAAAAATGTTGATGCTGTTTCCCATATCCATAAAAATTTTCTTACTCTGCATGTAACATTCATTTCTCTTATTCTTTCAGTTCAAGTAGCAATGTTTCTAATGGAAAAATTTCATACTAAATGTCTAACAAAACGATTTTATGTTTCTCTTTTCACACACTGAAGTAATCATGCAGGAAAGGAAAATAAATCATTCTCTTTTGGGGTGAAAGCATTCATATTTGATAAGTGATTTGAAAGTAAAATGAGATTTTACACAAGTATTTTATATTTTTTATGGACTTATCTTTTATTGGTATTCTTTTCAGGAAAGAGTTATTACTAAAATAAATATGCACATATCAAAATACATATAACAAAGTATAGTTATAGATAATTTGTGCTGAGAAATGAAGAAATCTTGCAAAGTGCATATAAGAAAGAACCTAGTGATAAAAGGGTTCTGGGAGAGTATTATTATTATTATTTTAAGATTTTATTCATTATTTTCAGAGAGAAAGGCAGGGAGGGAAGAAGAAAGGGAGAGAAACATCAATGTATGGTTGCCTTTCACCTGCCTCCAGCTAGGGACCTGGCTTGCAACCCGGTTATGTGCCCTGGCTGGGAATCGAACCTGCAATCCCTGGGTTCACAGGCTGGCCCCTATCTACTGAGCCACACCAGCCAGGGCTGGGAGAGTATTATTTAAAAAAAAAAAAAAAAAAAAAAAAGTTCTGTTTTATGTAAGCATAGGACCACAATTTATAAATACTATCCAGAAGATATAAGAAGGGGAAGTAACAAATTACTCAGAGATGAACAAAATACAACAGAAAATGCATAAGTAAATTTTTGCTTTTAGAATATCATCTGTATCAATATGCCCCCTCTGGACAGCTGTCAAGTCAGGAGTGGACTAGAAATAACGTTAAGGGATCTAAGATAAACTTTGTTTTACATTCTTGCTCCATCCCTGAAATTCCTTTCTACTACATTTAAAACATTGGTTGGCAATTATTCAGCCTTTTTAAATGGATTTCAAGGCCCTAAGCTCCAGCAAATTCTTATAAAACTGTTTATAACATATTCCACAATGGAGGAAAAAGCAAACTGACAAAGATGTCTTACCCCTTCACTGTCATCTTTGACTTTTCACCCTTCTGGCTACAACTTCATACAAAAATAATAAAACTATTTTAGTGTTACTGATGTTGGCAACAGGGCTAATACATGTCCACCTTAGAGAATAACCAATGACAGATGTACTTACAGCCTTTTCTTGGAAGGCATAGGATTTATATCCAGGATATGATGTTGGCATGTATCACTTATTTATTGAGTCAAGCACTAAGCTACTCTCTGGAGGATGCAAAGATGAACAGAACACAGTTATGTCTTCAAGGCACTTATAATCAAATAGGGGATGTGAAACATTACAAACAACTACAATAATAGTATAGTATATAAGTCAAGAAGCTTTGATTGCCTGATATATTCATAGCCACCTCAAAGAAAAGCAGCTTGAGATAGTCACTTTATGCATATTCTATATACATCCTGGTGCTTTGATGACTGAATTTGAGACCAACATCTAAACCCAGAAGTGGCCTGAGGCACAAGCTCTTCCAGAAATGGGAGTTCAAAACTGGTGAGCCCTTCACCGGCTCACTTGATTAAGGTCACCTTCCAGAAGTTTGAATGTGAGAGGCATGTGGAGTCAGTTTGTTGGTAACATGGCTGGAGTTGAAGTAGAGACAGAAGTTCAGAAAGTCACTGTGATAGAAGAAACTAGAATAAGGAATGAGCAGGGCTGTGTTGCTTGAGTTGAAAGAATGGGGATGATCAGCTGAACAGATGGATAGAACTCTGAGCTTGGTGGGTCCCAAGCACTTCCCTGTCTTGGATTCAGGTTCTGTTTTCCACTGATTTGATTGTTGAGATAGTTCTTCCTTTTACTCCTCTGTGGAGCTTCACAGTAGTTCTCACTAGTTAGGGGCTAACCTGGATATGCCTATTCCTTGCATACTGAGAAGGTCCACTATAATACTACATTCTAGTAGAAGGATTCAAGGGTGAAATGCTTAGTAGCAGGAACCTTCTTATCTTGCAGTTCCAACGCCAGACACTTAGAAGACCCCACAGATAGTTGAATGAATATCGAATAAGGGAAATGGGTAAAATATAAGGGGAGTTAAGAAGGGTAGAAATGATTGGTTGCTGGGAGAACCTGAGATAAGCTTCTATGAAGATAGTGTCAACAGAGCAGAACTTTGAAGTAAGAGGGTGTTCAGTTTGAAGTGGCAGGAATGCACTGAGACTTTTTAAAATTGTTTTTAAAGTATGATGTTGCCAAGAAAGTTTTTAAGGCTATGATGAAAATACACTAGAGAGAATATTAGGAAAAGAGTAGTTAAAGGTTGCACCTTTGAAGCATTTGTTTCCCCATAAACCCAAGGAATAGGTCTTTACCCTGGGCCTATCCCCCTTACCTGTTACAACCGTCCTAGCAAATGCCTGAGGGTTTGGGAAGATGCACACGTGGAAGTAAGAATTCCAGACCACCGACAAAGTCCTATCAGTGGCGCAAATAGGGAGGTAAAGATGTTTAGCTTCGAGTAAAGCATCTGAAGGGGAATAATAGTGGGAAAATAGGTTGGAAATGTAGATCCAGGTTTGAACTTCATTCTGTAGGTATTAATGAATTCTAAATAATGCTGTAGGCATTAATGAATTCTGAACAAGGGAGGAATGGCAGCATTGTGCTTCAAGGGGATTCATCTAAATCTAGTATATGATAAAGTGTATTTGAAGAGGGTAAAACCAAGTTAGGAATCTAGTACAATAGCCCAGGGGAAAGGTAATGTGGATTATTGTCAATGTAAAATTACATGTATTTTCAGTGTTACTATCTAGTATTTGTGTTAGTGTCTTGCATTTATACACATCCCTATTATTTATTTATATATTAGAGCGCCTTCTGATAGGTTAGGAACAAAGCAATACTACACATCTTTCTTTAATTTACAGTAATGAGATTACATACAAAATGCAAAATTGCCTGACAGCCTGTTTTTTCAACTGCACATAAGAAACAATAATAACTACTTCACACATTGTTTACTATTTTGGGTAGAGATGTTACAGAAATGTAACCAATCTCAAATTCTTTTACAAAGTGATACTTTTTTCTCAGAGGCTCTGAAAAGTCTTAGATTTGAAAGAAAATCAAAGACTATCTTTGGCTATTTGGTTTCATGTGTTAATGCACCCTTTGGACCTTTATAAATTCGCACTTTATACTGTGAACTCACATGCATTGCAGCAGCCTGCCTCTAATCATCTGAAACCAAACTGATAATGAATGGTTTTTGAGTGTTCCATTCTAGAAATATTTGGGGGTTGGGCGAGGGGAAGCCCAATTTTCTATTGATAATGTCACCAAAGCTTTTCTTTTTTCTTTGTCTTTATTTGGTAGGATTTCTAACTTTCCTTAGAAAGGGAACCTGCCCAATGCTTCTCAGTCTCTTCTTCCTGGGCCACAAACAATGCAAAACAATCACACTCTTCATATCCTCCCCAATGGGAACTAGCTGCAACTTCCACTGAAAAAAGCATGTGAGAAGCGAGGCCAGCTTGAGAAACATGTGGTAGGGCTAACTGGACATGAATTGAATTTTCAAAAGCCATCTCAACCTTGGCTGATGTTACACTGGCTGGGGTACCAGCCTGCAAACCCAAAGGGTGCTGGTTCGATTCCCAGCCAGGACACATAACCAAGTTGCAAGTTAGGTTTCCAGGCAGGTCCATGGCTGGAGGCAGGTGAAAGGCAATCATACGTTGATGTCCCTCTCCCTCTCTGCCTCTCTTCCTTCCTCTCTCTCTGAAAATAATAAATAAAATATTTAAAAAAAAAGCCATCTCAAGCATGATATACTTTAATGTTAGTCATTAATAACTAGTGTTTATTTTCACAATTAAATGCTTCACAACACCTTGCTTAGTCAAGAACTGCTAGGCAGATGATGCTATCAACACCAAGCATTACTCAGTGTGGGTCAAGTACGCACACATCATACTCCCCCTCCACCCATACATGTGCATATTTCCAGCGTTCACTAGACAGACTCTTAATTGCTTCACTTTTACCTCTCTTTTCGAACTCTGTCAACAATTCTACACACTTGCATAGAATTTGCTCTTTGATTTTACATGCAAGTACATTGAATCAGAAAAAAATATTGATTTAGAAAATCAGATTGGCTATTGAGGACTTACATACTTTATTTTCTTTGTTCCTAAAACTGATTTCAAGCCAATAGGTATTCTAAACCATAAAGGGAAAACACAAAATATACAAAATATGCTCAAAGGTGGTTAAATGCCTTCTCCCGCATAAAATCATGAACATTTGCACTCTGATCACAATATCCATTTGCAGAGCCTGTTTGGGTCACCCTTAAAAAAACAAAAAAAACAAAAACAAAACAAAACAAAACAAAAACAAGCTTCCTACCCTCTGAAGCCAGGAGAAGCAGTTGAGTGGAGGATCCATTTGTCCTTGTTTTTTCAGGTAAAAGTGTGTTTCAGGATGATTTTCTGGAAATGCATGTTTATATTTTAACATATTTTCTTGGCCACATTCTTATTTATTCTGACACATAGCAAAGTGCATTTTGGGATTTCTTTCTTTTTTATTATTCAACAAATATTTTTTTAGTATCTAACATGTGTTCTACTGATTTCAACAGTGAGTAGAACAGACAAATCTAGGCCGTTGTATAGCTTGGTTTCAAGGTGAGGAAAGGCAGCTCATGAGCAAGTAAGTAAGTGAAACAAGTTGTGTGGCAGGTGATGATATGTTCCGTGAAGATAAGACTGCAAATAAAGAGAAATATGTGTTCTGGAGTGAAAGTTACAGTTTAAAGAAGGTGACCAGGAATTTCACGGAGAAAGTAGAATTTCAGCAAAGACCTGAAGGAAGTGAGGGAGAGAATCACATAGTTAGTTACCTGAGCTTTCCAGGCGGGAGAAACAGCAAGTTCAAAAGCTCTGGAGTGAGTGTCTGCTGATCTACCCAGGGAGCAAGAGGAAGCCAGCACGCAAGAGGAAGAGGAGGAGGGCATGTGATTAAGCTCAGGGGGTCCCTTGTGGGTCACTCTGAGGGGATTTCTGTGAATGAGATGGGAAGCTATTGGAGGCTTTGAACAGAGGAGTGATAAGATTTTATCATGACTGACTTGGTCATCTGTGGCTGGACTACAATACCAATTTGAGGTTACTTAAGTGATGGCATCTAGAGAGCCAAGATGTTTTATGGGGCTGGGCTAAAATTTAGTATCTGAGGAGTTTTATAGTTTTGGTATTTTTCCTGAAAGGAAGGAAAGGCAGGAAGGAAGGAAGAAGGGAGGAAGGAGGGAAGGAAGGAAGGAAGGAAGGAAGGAAGGAAGGAAGGAAGGAAGGAAGGAGCTCAAGAGAAGGAGGAACAAAGGAAGGAAAAATGAAAGAAATCAAGTATGTTGACACATGAAGGATAGTGACTTTCATTACATTATCCATGCGCCTGACAACCCTGGTAAATTAAAACAACTGGCAGAATACATAATGTATTAACAGTCACCATAAATACATGATAATTCTTCAGTTTTGCTCACAATTTTCCTTCAAGCCAGGACAAACTCAGCTACTCTGTCAGTTAAACTATTTGTGAAATGCATAGAATTTGTATTTGGAAACATTTCATTGGCATCCAGAGAAGTTCAGTTAATTAATGTCTGAAAAGGACTTTGAGGTCATCAAAAACACAAAATTGACCTGAAAGCAAGTGTTTTGAATTATTGCAAGGAAGGACATTGTTTACCTTTATACATTGTCTTAGCAATAATTTCTCTTGATCACCGTTATTGATTGATGCTGTCTTACAAGGACTCAGAGAGCTGGCCCTGACAAGTAAAATGGTACATTTGAAAAAGCTGCTTATTGTATTGGTCTCTATTAAATTTGGCCTTGTTTTATGAACAACAACAACAAATTTTTTAAAAATTTCTTTTGAGCAACAGTTCTCAAAGTATGATCCAGGAACCCCTGAGGTTTAGAAGGTTTGTGAAGTCAAACCTGTATTTACAGTAATGCCAAGATGTTATTTTCTTTTTCCAGTTTATCTTATGAGTGCACAGTGACACTCCTAGAAGTTACATGTGATATATAAACAGACAGAATAATGCAGGTGCCGATGTGAGAATCTAACTTCTTTTTCTTTTTCTTTTTTTTTTTTAGTTTAATTTTATTGTTGTTGTACTACATCCATCCCTTTTTTTGCTCCCCTTAACTTCTTTTTTTAAAGTCAGTCATTAGAAACTTGCAAACCTGTTAAGACAATGCTATTTTTCTCACTATTTCAAAACTATAGCTATTTCCATTAAGATGTTATTTATGTTAACATGTGATGAGTTTATTTTTGTTATTTTAAGTGAATGAAATAAGGAACTCAGTAACTGTTAAGTGTGTAGGAGGATCCTGAAATCGGAAAGTCTGAGAACCGCTACATGGGAGTGTGAGTCCAAGAGGGCAGAGATGTTCGTGTTTTGTGCATCCTTGTACCAAATATCCCAGGATACTCAGCATATAGTAAGTGCTTAATAAATATTTGTTAAATGGATGAATGAATTGTTATTAAGATGTTAGATGAACTAACATGAGCTTCTTAAGTGCCTGAGCCACATGGCAATATTTGTGTGTGTTGAGGTTTGCACATACATTAGGGTAAAATTATTTTATGCAGGTTTTAGACTTATCCATGAAAGGAATTCAGAATGAAGTGAGATACTCACTTATATTCCCCTTTGCAACCTCCCCACACATCTAACAAACCCTCTTATATAAGAATTATCACCTTATGGTGAAAATAAAAAACATTCCTTTGAGTTTTCAGCATGTGAATGACCGGTCTTCTTTATTTTTTAAAGATTGTATTTATTTTTAGGTAGAGGGGAAAAGAGGGAGAAAGAGTGGGAAAGAAACATCAGTGTGTGGCTGCCTCTGGTGTGTCCCCAGCTGGGGACTAGGCCTGCAACCCAGGCATGTGCTCTAACTGGGAATCGAACCTGTGACTCTTTGGTTTGCAGGCTGGCACTCAATCCACTGAGCCACACCAGTCAGGGCTGGTCTTCTATTCTTTTGGGTACATTCACAAACTCCTATATCTTGGTTTTCAGGGGACATTTGACAAGGCAAACCATCTTCCAAAAGACCAGAAGAATTTAGCAGAAAAGGTATCTTGCTTCTTTCAACTGAGGACATATGGATACTGAACTGGATCCCTGGTTCCAAAGGGACCTAATGCTTCTAGACTCTAGAATGTTAAAGATGTGCACAAGTAAAGTTGTCATTGCACTCTACCCAAATGGAATTGAAGCCCCTTACAATGTATTTATGAATGTGATGAAGGAGAAGAGACAAAATCGAGGAAAATCAGTCTTGTAATCAATAAGTTGTCCAATGAGTACCACCTTTGGGAATTAGAAGGAATTTTTAAAAATACTCCTGATTTCTAATATTTCTAAAAACAAAGTATGTGTTCAGTGAAGTATTCTTGTATAAGATAGGTAGAAACAAAAGCAAGAGACTTTAATTAACCTGCAAAGTCCTCCCTTAGAGTGGATTATCAGTCCTATTATTTTCTTTATAGCTGTAGATACACAAACCTCTAAGTGACTACTGTGAACCTAGGTTGCTCTGGATATTGACAATTCAGTGCTCCCTGGCTCATGAGATTTCTATTTCAGGGGAGAAACAGAGAAGCAAACACAGAAACAACCAAGATAATTTCAGGCCTGATAAGTGGGATAAAACAAGCCTGTGTGAAGGAGTGATTTGTTGGAGAGTAGGGGTTAGGGAATAAGGTGGGGAGAGCGGTGCTGATTTAGACTAGGTGTTGGGGAATCTTTCACTGAAGTGGTGCCATTAATCTGACACCTGAAAGGCAAGGAGAAGCTTGCTGGCAGGAGCATGTTGGCTGAGAAAATTGCAGCTCCAGGCTCTGAGGAGGGAAGGAGCTTGGTACAACAAGGAAAGGAAACAGTAGCTAGTGTAGTTGGAGCCTAGTGAGGAAACAGGTCAGACATGATGTGCTCAGAAGTGGGTCAAAACTATGACTTGAAAGAATATGAATTTTCTTCTAAGTTCAACAAAAAGCCTTTGGAGAACTTGATCTGGTCACATGATTCAGTTTGCATGGTGAGAAGAACCAGCCTGGTTGCTCCATGGAAGATGGATCGTAGGGAAGCAAGCACAGGAGCAAGGGACCCACTAGGAGATGACTGTCCCCCTGGGAGAGAGACAGTGGATGGTGGCTTGGCATGCAGTGGTAGCAGTAAAGAAGAGAACTGATTTGTTCTTTGTTTAAAATAGTGTATTCAAAGTGCCTGATTCATTGGAGCAGTTTTGTAAATAGTAACTGTTACGCCATTGCGCTATTTATTTATTTATTTATTTAATTTTTTAGAGAGAAGGGACGGGGGGGGGGGGGGGGGGGGAGAAAGAAACATTGATGTGAGAGAGAAACATCAATCAATCGGTTGGCTCTTACACTTCCTGACTGTGCCCTGATCCCATTTTTAAACACAAAACTTGCAGAGATACTCATGGATCTGTACCAGCCATAGGACTAGTAAATTCAGCCATTGGGTACTGTTATACTGTTCTCAAAAACCCTACCTGAGGTCTTTTCCCCTTTCAGTCTTTTCTGCATTTGTTAACATTCTAATCTTCTTCAAGCATTGCTTTCATTATGTTTACCTTGCTGATAAGTATGTATCAGCAATATGCACTTGCGTAGTTATTGAGTAATCGCAGTAAACTAGGCTTGTGTGGGTGGGTGGGATCACAGACTCAAGATATGGCTCTTGCTTCTAGGATTTTAGAATCTACTTGGAAATGCAAAAATAACCCATATGAGATCATTGTGAGATCAAAAGGATGGCATAATTAGCAAAGCTTTCATAAAGGAGGTCAAGCTAGTTCTAGATCTTAAAAGAGGGACTTTTAGCAAAGTGGGAGGCAGAAAAATGCTGAGTGGAAAAGGATCGAAGACACAGTACCCTGGTTTTGTGCCATATGGAGAATAATTTGGCTGAGGGGAGCAGAACATCAGCTTTGGGAAGGCAGAAGACCAAGTAACAGGGCAGGAAACTGCCAGACAGTGGATACTACCAAAAGCCAGGCACCAAGAGTTTGGCCTTGATTCAGTCAGATATAAAGTTATTAAAGATCTGTGAGTAAGATTCACTCCTAGTTAAGGCTTAGCTGAGACCAGAGATCAGTCCTTACTCTAATTTCTAAGGTATTTATTGTTGTCCTTTGGTACTTATGAGGTACCTGGCTTGTAACTCTTTGTACTTTTAAAAAATATAGTCTGTATGAACACAACCTATGTGGAATAGTTACAGAGGAAATGTTGGATGATGACACAACACATGTGTAAGAAAAGTTAATCTGGCAACAGCGGATTGACTGAGTTGAAAAGGAGAAAGCCAGCGGGTAGGACAGTCGGGAGGAGGCTATTCCGAAAGTGTAGGTGTGAAGAAAAGAATATGGATGGAGCAGATGTGAGAAAATGCTTAGGAAGCATAATTAAAGGGAACTGGAATCAATAGGAATGCAGAGTGGGTTAAACATTAATTTAAGCTTTCAAATATAAAGTTTTGAAGGACCATGATGCTTCTTAGGCAAGATGGAAAACGTGGGACAGGGTAAGAGTTTTGGGGGATGAAAGAGGGGAATTTGATTTTGGACAGGTTTTTGAGATGGCAACAGAACATTCATTTAGAAATACTCTCAGAAATGGGCTAGATGAGAATGGAGCGGTTATGTAGAGACAGGGCTGGAACATTGTTATAATTTCATTCACGTCAACAACTATTTCTAGAGGTGCTATTATGTGTGTGCTAAGAGCTATGGGATATAGGATAAAAATCAGCATGAACTTTGAGGAATTAAAACCTATTGGGGAAAACAAGTATGCAAGAAAAGAATACAAAATGTAATGAAATGAGTCCAGGGGAAATGATATGCAAATTAAATAGCATCTATTTAGCAGTGCAAGTTTCCCACCTGGGAAAACTGACATTGAGTCCATGAAAGCATCCTGAGGTGCCTCTCCCATGCTTCACTTCCCCTGGCTCTTTCTTGCCACTCGGGCTGCCACTGCTGGGTCCCATGGATGCCACCCAAAAGCAATGAACGATCTCTAAACCAGGTATAAACAAGGCTGGCCACTATCAGGAAAATTGTGTCCAGTACAGGCCTGTCTTATTGAACAGTGAATAACACGCATTCAGATTCTCTCTCTTGGAATGTCCTAAATGTAACTCACAGAGGGTTGTCACCACAAGCTGAGACAGCAGTAGAAACTGAGACCTATGTGAGAATGAAGCAGAGGGATGCTGATTCAGGAGAATGGCAAAATTACTAGCGGATGGTCAGTAAGATGCTTGCTGCTGATGAGAGGCCATAACATGCTTGTTGATGAACTTCATGAAGCAAGATCAAAAAAATGTGGGCATGGGCATGTGTGTATGTGGCCTGAAGAGTGTAACAGTAGAGGGTAGAAGCCCAGTTAACACTTAGAGCAAGCCTGGAACCCCCCAGGTTCATAGACTTTGTTCCCCTTCTCTGTCTTTGCCATGGTGTTCACAGGACAGGATTATGTACTTGAGCTTGAGGACAGCAAAGACAGGGAGAACCAGGGAGGCTGTGCAATCCAGCTACTAGGCTTCAGGAAGAGGAAACCCCAATGTGTAGAAAGTGCAGCCTCCAAAAGGAGAAGAGAGGAATTTTAGTATCTAGATGAGTTTCTCAATGTACAGAGTGCTAACCACCAGTTTAAGATAATCTGATTTGATTTAAAATAATGAAGATTTCTGGTTCATTCTTAGGGAGAACAGGGTGAGAGGCCTAGGAACATACATTTTTTTGTAAGTATCTCAAGTACTTCATGAAGGCCTTACCTTTGAGATCCACTGCTTTAAACTCTGGCTAAAGAAAGTTTTGGGTAGGCTGCTGGCTTCTGAGAAGGCACCCAGGACTGACTGGTGGTGGGAAGGCTTGACATGGCACATGTATAGATTGTGTAGAAGTTAAGGAGAAAGAGAGATGAAATGTGTGAGAAGCTGGAGTGTAGAGTGCATGGAACAGATAGTGGGGTTCAGATTTGCTTTGGGAATCCTGAGCTTAGATGATAACTGAGACCATATTAATGGATCAGCTTTTTGCTAATGCCAGAATTTTTGTAATCAAGCATAAAAGTTCCATATAACACTTCCCCCCTCTTTATTTATCCTTTTAAGATTTATAGAGCACCAACTACAGGGAAAGCATTGTATCAACAGCTGTCAGGGAAAACAAGAGCTCATGATGTACTTGAAGTTGGACAAAAATCAATGATTCATATTTAAGTGACTACAAAGCAACATACAAATAAGTGCAAATTCATTCACTTAATAACAACTCATTGTGTCCATTTTGTGCAGACTTTTTTTCCCTAGACATCATACAGTGTGGGTTATCAGAAGGTAAAGGCAGATTTTTTAAGAAGGTGAAAACAGATTACAGAGAGTTCAAGGCACTCAGTCCAAGTAAAGGTTTAGAGTCACTGAGTTTAGGAGGGTACACAACTTCATTCAACATTCCACAAATGCTTATTGACTGCCTATTATGTGGTAGATACTGGATATACAGAAGAAACTAAAAAACACTCCCCTCCCCCTCAAATCCCTGCCCTCATGGAGCTTCTTTCTTTCTTTTCTTTCTTTCTTTTTTTTTTGTTTTTACAGAGAGAAGAATGAGAGAATTTTGCTCTCCATTTCTTTTTTTTTTTAAATGTCATGGTGTTTTGTTTCTTTTTTAAAGATTTTATTTATTATTTTCAGGGAGAGGGGAAGAGAGAGAGGCAGAGAGGGAGAGGACACCATTGTATGGTTGCCTTTCACCTGCCTCCAGCTATGGACCTGCCTGGAGACCTGGCTTGCAACCTGGTTATGTGCCCTGACTGGGGAATCCAACCACAGACCTTTGGGTTCACAGGCAGGTGCCTTATCCACTGTGCCACCAGCCAGAGCCTGGAGATTGTATTCTGATGGGAAAAACAAGAAAGCAAGTTATATAGAATATTAGAAGGTGATGATTGCTGTGGAGAAAAATAAAGCACGAGGAGAGATAGGTTTGGGGAGGGAGAAAGAGGGAGAGATCCAGTATCACAGATGATCTTCTGGGAAGGACTCATTAGAACACATTTAAATAAAGATGTATAAGTCGGTGTCAGAGGATTTATAGTGGATGTGAGTTGCACTTCCTCTCTTCTGCCTCTCCCACCTGGCGCCAAGTGCTATGAGAGGGAGGCAGGATCAAGCCTCGGAGGTTAGAGCTCCCATAAGGAGTAAGAAGAAAGGGTGACAGTTGGTGTGAGGCCTAGATGAACAGACAAAGCTATGGGGATTTAAAATACAGTGACTGTTTTATTCGTGGTTTATGGTGTGGACCATTTATCTTTCCAGGTAGTTTAACCATGAAAATGCCAGGTATGCTAGCAGGTTGAATTGTCACATTGTTGAATATGCTAACTCCCTGGAACGTTAACTGATTAATCGTAATCTTCTAATTAATGTTTGAATGATTCTCCTCAGGTCCAAAGTATCAAGAGCATTTCTACTTAAAAGTAATTTGCCTTCCTATTGAGCTGTCAGGGGCAGTAAGTATATTTGAGGTCCCCGTTTAGAGTGACTTGTGATGGCTTCACAATATCCATAGAAACAACCAAAAAAGCCCAAAGACCTCCCCCCACCCCCTCCCCCCGCAGGATTAGTGATAAAAGGATTTGTCAGGTTCCTTCGGGCCAGAGCCTCCGTTCCCTGCTCCAGTGTTGAGGCTGGTTGTCACTCGGCTGAGATCCGAAAGCCCTGCTGGGCGGGGGGCCTTGCCGGCCCCTCCCTCCCGCGTCTGGTGACTGTTTATTTACATCGCTGAGTGGTAGTAAATGCAGGTGAACAAGTGCAAGCAAATGACAAGGCACGGCGGGATTTTCGCAGCTTCTCCAAGGAGCCCCGACAGGGGTGAAGTGGGTGTCACTCGGGTGTCTCTCGAGGTGCGCGGGTAGCCAACCGCACGCAGGCGGGGTCTCATTCTGCAGGGAGACCTGCGGGCGGGAGGTCCCGCAGGTCCCGCACTGACCGCAACGAGGCACCGCCCTGAACCCCCGCCCCGGCTGAGCCGGCCCTCCTCTTCCACCCTAGGCTTCCCCAGCCAGCCCCCTCCAGCGCCCGGACCCCGCTCCGCCTCCCGGCTCACTCTCTGCGCTCTTCCCACACCGCCCTCAGCCGCTCCCTCCCGCAAGCCCGGCTGCAGAGGAGTCGAGCGCCGAGCGCGTCGATGTAGTTCTGCCCTCTGCGGCCGCAGGCCCCTAACTCATCGGTGCGCTCGGAGCTCGATTTCCCTAGGCGGCGGCCGCGGCGGCTGGGGCTCAGCGGCGCGCTGGCGGCGGTGGTGGTGGCTGCTCGGCCAGTACACCCGGCCCCCGCCATTTCAGACTGGGAGCGAGCGCGGTGCAGGCACTGAGGGCGGCGGCGGGGGCCAGAGGCTCGGCGGCTCCCAGGTGCGGGAGAGAGGTACGGAGCGGACCACCCCTCCTGGGCCCCTGCCCTGGACCCGACCCTGGCGCCCGCGACGGGCGGGGCCGGCGGCGAGTGAATGAATTAGGGGTCCCGGGAGGGGCGGGGAGGGGGCGCCGGCGCGGAGCCCGGGTGGGCGGGCGGACCCCACCGAGGGGTCTCCAGCGGGAGGCGCGGGGACGCGGCGATGAGGCGAATGAGGAATCGGCTGTGCGGGGCTGGGGAGGGTGAGGCTAGAGGCGGTCGCCGCTTGTGCTGCTTCCTGGACGGGGAACCCCTTCCTTCCTCCTCCTGAGAGCCACGACGGGAGGCGGCCGCGGAGAAACTCGAGGGCAGGGCGGCTGCCTCCCGGGGCGGCGGGGTGCGGTGGAGGTGACTCCCGCGGTGCTTCAGTCTCCCCTCCCCCTCGTTCTTCCCTCTCCCCCTTCGCGCCCGCACCTCTGCCTCCCTTCCCGGCGCTCTCCTTGCCGGGGTGCCTGCCTTCTCTGCTGCATCTAGCATCTCTAGGACGAAGGAATAAACTTCTCCCCTCGAGCGCAGACCAGACGGATAGTGGTCCTTTTCAGTTTGGCAGGGGATATACGAGTAAGGGGGGAGGTCGGGCTTTGGAAGACCCTAGGAAAGTGCTTAGACACCACTCTTGGAGGTTATTGTGTTTGGGGGAAAATGCATCTGCAGCCGAGTCCCTGACTGCTCCCCTCCCCCATGCATGGGCTGTGACATTGCTGTGGCCACAAAGGAGGAGGTAGAGATGTTGGTGGAAGAACAGGTGGCCAACACCCTGCAGTGTAAAGTCTGTGACTTAGTGAAAAGGAAAAAGTTAATCCCAGAAGGTCTATTTTGCTTTGTCAAGTTGAAACACACGCAGAAAACCCGCAGAGCAGAAGCAGGGTTTTTCCCTTGGTAGTTGACAGTAATAGCCAAAATCAGCCTTGAAGTTGCATTCTCCTGTTCCCTTTTTTTCTTATGTGTTACCTTCATCCTTAAAAACCAAGTTAATTATAGCCCTCTTAAACAACCCACATTAAAAAAAAAAAAAATGATTACAAGAGGAGTTAATTGTAGCAATCTTCCAGCCAACTGCTTGAAATACTCTTTAGGCATGTGCATACTGGAACTCAAGTCCTAAGGTAGCGTTCTTAAATTTTGATATCCATCAAAACAAGGAGTTAACAACAGAAAGGTATTTTCTAACTTTTACACAATATATATATGGTACATTTGTAATGCAATATTTGGTCATTTAAAGAAATTGGAAAGGGAAATAGTCTGTTCATAATAATTATCTCAGAATTAACCATATGCGAGACATCAGCCTTAGGTCCACGATCCTGACTCGAACATAGATGTCAAGTATGGTTAATAGCAATACTGATTGTTTTGAGACTGTAGCCATATAGCGACATACTTGGTTTTAAGAGATAGTAGATGGCCTGATCATTCAGTTTTATGACAAATAAAAATTATTATTCTTTTCCCTTAACAAGATGGTGGGTTCTGGTCTCATTTTCACCCTTTGATAGCCTTTATGGCTTTGGGTGAGGGGCTCCTTCTGGCTTGTGATTTCCAGTAAGCCTTCTTGGGAACCCAGGACTTACTATTACATGATTTTATAACCCAATATAAGGATTTTTCCCCCCCCAGAAACAGTCCTTCATAAACAGGCAGATCAGAAGGTGTGTTTCTGTCGGAGTTCACACATGTTTATAAACTAAGCTCTAATCCAGCCTACATCCACAAGATCTAGGCTAGCAAACATTTTGGTTGTAAAGATTCCTTTTATACTCTTCAAAGGTATTGAAGATCCTAAAAGAGGTATGTCAATGTTTACAATAAGAAATGAAAATTGAGAATTTTAAGCATTTATTAGTTCAAATAAGACCATTCCTTGGTAACATCTATAGCATTTTTTGTGAAAAGTAACTTTTTCAAAATAAAGACAAAAATTAGTGAAAAGGATATCACTTAACACTTTTGCAAATCTCCTTAATATGGTTTAATAGGAGACACTTGGCTCCTCCTGTTTCTGCATTCGGTCTATTGTGATCACACATCTGGAAAACTAAACACTTGTGAAAGTACAAGAGTGAAAGGGTAATCAACACTGTAGTATTTTTATGGAAACAGCTTTTAACCTTTTGGACTCTCTTCCCCCCAAGGCCTTAGGAACGCTAATGGGTTCCTGGACTGCATTTTGAGAGCTACTGTTCCAAAATGTTTTGTGGGGTTTGGTGGGCAGGGATACATTGTGGTGCTTTTCCTTATCTATCCCATTTGCTATGGCCAGTATTTGGAATAAATAAGATACATGTATGTGGTGGCTCCCAAGGTGACCCTAGACAAGAGCAAATAAAGAGGGTAGGTAGGCCAGAGTAGGCCTGGGAGCTGTAATTAACAGTCTGTGATCACAACAGTTATGTAGTCTACCGCCTCTGTAGAGGGCTCAGGAGTAGGGTAAGAAGGTGGTTAGTATGTTATTTGGAAGACCATATTTTATTTTTTTGGTGCCTATTTGGTTAATTCTTGGTCTTTAGTAAGCAGGATGCTGCATGTATATAGTGTTTGTATTTGCACATTCATTACTTTGGGACTGCTTATAATAAATTGCGCATTTACTGCCATTCTTTCTGTAGTTCCTTATGTGTAATAATATCATGTAGTTATTGAGGGAGAGGGGAGAAAAGTAAATAAATTCATTTCAAAAAGTTTGAAACAATCAAATGAGAAATATTTTCTGTTTTACACTGTTAACTTTAGAAGTTGTCAGTATTTATTGCGACTGCTGGGAGATGACATAAGAGATGCAAAGAATGAAAGTTACATGGATTACTGAGAAATATTAACTTATATCTCTTAAAATTTTCTCATTAAAAGCAGTGCTTATATTTAAATTTTATATAACTATATTTTTTCTTGTGCAAAGTACTGTTTTCAGCACTAATACAGGATTGCATATTGTGATTGATGAACAAATCAGCAATACTGAATATTTCAGAATTCTTGACCTTCTCTTAGCTTTTACATCATAACTTTCCCCAGTGGATATTTTACAGATTAAAATGTTCATCAGATATTGTCCTTATCTGCTTTGGGTCTCAGTTTTTATTTCCTCACCACATGGTGCAGCTTTATTTGATAGTCCTTCCACCTGTCCCCCCAACTCCCATCTGATTCTTGCTAACTCTTCAAGAGAACTGATGATGCTTTTTCAAAGTTTTCTGTAACTCTTCGCTCCAACAAAGACACTCCGCATAGCCACTTGTAACTCTTAGGGGCTGTAGCCAACTAGGAGAGATAGCATAGCTGTCAACAGTTTGGTGTGGGTGTGTCCACAGGGTATAGAGCATTGTGCTAGACACTTGTACCGAGTAAAGCCATGGCATGTTCCTGTGAGAGTCATTAACTGCTACAGAACAGCAGGCTGGCTGTCCAGATAGAACAACCTGAATAGAAGCAAAAAGAACTTTGTACTCGGCATGCATTTTTCTGAAATGTTGAAGGGGGCGTTTGTAAGTGCAGTGCAATTCAGTACAATACACATCTGTAGTCAACTGAAGTTTTTGTCAGTGAATTTTGTGAGGTGTTTTGAAATAATTTTCCATATAAAGGTGAATTTGTGTGAAAAGATCTAGAGTATTTGGATTATATTGACTTCATATGTGACACATGTTCTAATTTAGTCACATGTCATTATTTTTATTATAAGGCCTGCTGAAAATGACTGAATATAAACTCGTGGTAGTTGGAGCTGGTGGCGTAGGCAAGAGTGCCTTGACGATACAGCTAATTCAGAATCACTTTGTGGATGAATATGATCCTACAATAGAGGTAAATCTTGTTTTAATAATTATGTATATTGATTTGCGCAGGTCCCATCTTTTGGGTACAAATAAAAGTTTTCTTTGACCATTTTTTTGTGACCACTCATTATAAGACAATTATTTGAGAACAATTTTATTAAGCTGTCAGACATGTACTTAGGCTTCAAGGCTTTACTCTGAAGTTATACATAACTGTAGATATGGACAGCCCTTCTCTGGAAAATCTCAAGATTTATTAACATTCATTCTGTGTTAGTATGTGTGCATTTCGATTAGAAGTCCATTTCAGTTTTGTGAGAAGGTGGAAATGTGAACTTACAGCTTATCTTTACTAACAATCTTTCTTTTTTTTTTTTAAAGTGGCTATTTTCATGTTTTGTGTTTTTTTTGGTATTTTGATTTCCTTCTTTTCATATTGAAGCAGTAGAGAACCTAAAGGTACCTGATGTATTTTAAAAATTCATTCTTTGCATATACGACTATATGTACTTATATATATCTCTATCTATCTATAGGCAAATACATATACTGTATGTATGTGTATATATATATATTATACCACTACCATTCCTTAACTTTATTTTGCAGCCCTTTTAAGTTCACTCAAGGAAATACTTGAATTGTTTTTATTACAAATTGATTAATGAAAAATTTTCAGACTTTTTATTTTAATGAAAATTTCACCAAAGTAAAGGCCAATAGCAAAATGATAGACTACAGGTCCGAAAGAGACCTTGAGAGGTCAGGTAGTATCAAACAGATAAGGATTAATTTAATCCCAAAGACCTACAGAAGGGGCACAGCTATCCTTGTTAACTCATTTCAAAAATTAACCATGTTTTATGCATAATCTGAATCTACATGTTAAGTTTAACATCAGTGGAGATGACAGCAAGTATAATGCCTCCTCTTTGAAATACTTACATTGTTGGGTTAGTTCTTAGACTTCTTTACCCCAGGCTAAGTGATCCTAACCCCTTAGCTTTTATTTTAGATACTATATACCAATTTTTCAAATCAGTTCTAGGAAATTTCCCAGAACTTGCTCTGAGTCCCAAGTTGTGTAATGCCTTGAAGAAACACTTTGGCTGCAGTGAGTTACGTTCTGAGGGCATTGGTGGCCTTGGGAAGATGTTTATGCAGTTTAGAACTTTGAGGGTTGATTAGGTAAGTTTTATAAGGAAATGTCAATTTTTTTGGTACTGCAGGAAAAAAATGGAGAAATAACGCATACTTGCAAAGATTTTATTTAAACGGAAACAAATCTTATTTGGCTTCCAAGTTTAAGAATTTGCACTACTACAGGGGAGGAGTCCAACTGGAGTGGACCACCTATAAAACAGTCTCTATACATTTTCTCATGACAAATCAGTTCAGGCTGTCTGATAGTTTTGCTTTCTTTTTGTCTTAAAGAGGATTAAATAGTTAACACATTTCTAAAGGCAAGGCTACTTGGCATACTTCACCATTTAAATCAGAAGTGAAAGAAGTTTTAAATAGAATTCAGGTTAAGCATTCAAGTGTTCCTGGGATTTTGGAAGATGGTTTTGGCAGAAGTACCTACCTTTTTCTCTGAAAACCTGAGGAATTCCATTACACAGTTTCCTATCAGAGGCCATGAATGTTATCTATGTAGTCATGCGATAAAATAGGCTAGGAAACCTTTTGGTCACAATTGTTCAAGTGCATTATAAACTTTAGAGAACTCAAGCTAAAGGTTTATCTTTTGTTTGGGGGAAGGTGGAAAAAGTTTATAAACTCAAACCTGTGACTCTGATGATGACTTCTGACGCACCAGAAGATTTGACTCTGGGAACATTGATTACCTGTGAACTTTGAAACTGATGTTCCCTCACTATTTGAGCCACCTGGGAAAAGGGATCGCACAGAGATTATCTCTGAGGCAACTGACACATTAAATTCTTAGTGTGTCGTTGAACTACAAGAAAGGCAAGTTAATTTATTAGTTTATTTTAATAAATAGTTCAGCAGACTGCCGACTTGACGTTTTGTAAAAGTTAAAAAAAGAGGATGGGATACCACTACTGCTGTTAGGTTTTGATTAGTGAATAATGTAGGTCAGAGAAAATGAGAGAGGACGTGGACTTTGCACAGTTGGAATTTTCAGTTTTTCTGCATGAACACAAATTGAAAGAAATTGAGGGAAAAGAATTTAAATCAGGTAATATCTTATTTTCTAGTGGTTTGGAATATGCAAGGATTTATATACTAGGAAATAGATAAGGAAGGGGGTCATTGTTTCTTTCATTTTATAGATAAAAATGGCCTCTGAGAGGTAGTAACTTTCCTAAGGGTACTTGGGTAGTAAGTGGTAGCATTTTAAGTTCTCTGAGACTAAGTTAAATGGAACTTCCACTGTATCCTTGTATAACTTTTTAAAAATGAAAAATTAGCTTTGGAGCAAAGAAATGTATAATATTGGAGGCTGATTCAGATTGATCAGTATAACAAAGTTTTTAACCTTATATACATGTAATGGCATGTTAATAATGGAGATATGAGGTATGACATTTGTGCAGATGTTTATATTTGAGGCTGTGCACATAATACTCACTTTTACTTCTGTTTTGAAAGATTTTGCCTTTATCTTTCATGGAGTCCATCAAAAGTTTCAGAGAGAACAAAATCCTCAATAGTGGTGGAAGACTATTAAAACCTCAAAGCAGCGCCCCAAACATACCAGGCTAGAAATAATAGGTTTTTATAGTATAGAGATCCTTTACTATTATGAAAACATGGTCCCTGAGATATGTTTAGCAAGGGAAAATTTGATGGAAGAAGAAAAAGACTGTTTTAAAAATAGACAAGTAGTTATGGACATAGAAATCAGAATGATCAGTTAGCATATATATGTGAGTATTGTTTGTGTCTACTGGATGTAACATACCAGGAAAAAGAAGTATTTCTTTCCAGGCTCTAATTCACTGACATCTGCATACTTTCATTATTATGACATTTATAATTAAGTCCAAGTTTCATGCCCTTCTCGGGAAGAGTTGATTCATAATTGTGGGTGATTTGATTCATCTTTAGTGCTCTGAGCTGTAATCATCAATGTTTATCAGTTTCTCTTTATTTTTCATGTTAATTATGGACTTTATTTGACCTGCTGAATAAGGTATTTAGATTATAGAGAGAAAATTCATATTATTAAACAGTATTGAAGAATGGTGTTAAAAAAGCATTATATAGATTTGCAAGCTGTCATTTTTCTGGCTTTCTGTGTATGTATGTTACCGATGAGGAGTGGGTGGGTGACTGCCTTTACGGGACATGTTGCAATACCTGGAGATATTTTCGTTGTCACAAACTGAGGCAGGGACCGCTGGCCCCTGTGGTGGGTGGTGCACAGGATAGCCCCACATCAAATAATTAGCTGGTCCAAATGTCAGCAGTGCTGAGGCTCAGACCCCTAAGTGCTACCCAGAGCTTTAAACACAGTTGTTGAACTCCAAGGCCCTGAATACAGTTTATGTTAGATTTTTAACATAGTATAGATTTAAGCTTTACCTCTTCTAAACCAGTAATAGGTTAAATATGTTAAAACATCTCTTTTTAAAATAAGGTAACACATAGCAGTTTTGTAACTGAAGTTCTCCATGGCTATGGCCAGCTCTTCCCCCCTTTCAAATGAGTGCCCTCTACTGGCCAACTTACTTGCTTTTATAATAAATAACGAAATACCTACTAAGTATGCATGTTGTTCCCATTTAAATTGTGGGTATAATCATTTTATAAATATATACATTTTAATTAAGGTTTCATTTTATTTAATTATTTAAAAATCTTAAATATCACTTTACTCTGCTAATATTAAGATAACTGCATGGACAAGCCTAACTAATTAAATATGTAAGTGAATATTTTTAACAAAGGAAGGAAATGCAGCCCAGTAAGAATCAATAGGGGAGGCTATTTTGTTTGAGGGAATGAAAAGTGGCACAGTGGCTCTGCCTTTCTTTACCTATACACAGGAGGTTCAAAGCTAAGGCTTAGTGATGTGTTATGGGGGATTAGGAAGGGCCTATTTAAAAGTGGCAAATTTCAACAGTTCACTTTTTGTAGATTTTTATAGGATTATAGAGCAGTAGTGAGCACCTGAATTTTAGAATAAACACAAATTCAGGTACTTTATTGAGGTCAATTTAAGAAGTATTTACTTAATAACAACCATTTAGACCTGAATGTTAAAAATGACTGGACATGTTTTATTTTAACTTGGGTTTTTATGAATATAAAGCTTTAAAAATATATAAATGAAAGTTGGTAATGGAAATAAGTGGAAGGAAAAGATATGGTTTGGCACTTCTTAAGGTTCTGGTTTTAACAATGCAATTAATTCCTTAATTCCACAAGCGTTACTCAGTGCCCACTTGGTACAGTCACCCTGGGGGCTGGAGACACTGAGGAGCAAAAGGGATCAAATCACCGCCTGCATGGGGCTTATTAGTCTTAAGATGTATTTTGGAGGGCATTGTTTCTAGACAATGACCCTAATAATATATAACTTAATTTAGAGGCTTTATGCTTTAGGAGGGTAGTAGATTTGTTATATCTCTTAGCTGTATTATTTATCATAGTGCCTAAGTTTATGGAACAATTATATTATTCTGATCTTAAATTAGTAGAAATGGGTAGTAAAGATAAAATATTTGAGAGGATTAAGTAGGGATAGGGTGCTTACCTTACCTGATTTTTCAACTTTCTGTTTTGAAAACTTTCAAATCTATGGAAAAGTAGTAAAAAATAGTGCAGTGAATACTCTTTACTCTTAAACTAGAAATACTTGCTTCCTCTGCATATGTGTGTGTGGCTGCTTTCAACTCCAGGGTGATAGTTTCATCAGAGACCAATTACTATCTGGTCTTTTACAGGAAAGTTTACTGATCCTATTCTGACAAACAGCATTTCCTTGTATAACCACAAGGCAGTGGTGAAATTTAGGAAATTTAACATTGATGCAAAACATTATCATGTATAGTCCATAATCAAATTTTGTCAGTGCCCAGAAGGTTGTTGTTGTTTTTCGTTTGTTTGTTTGTTTTTAGCAATTCCTTCCTCCTAATCCAGGATCAAAATATCAGTTGTCATATCCCAAAGTGTCCTTTAACCTATAGTGGTTTCTCAGCTTTTTTTAGTTATTCATGACAGTGATACTTTTTGAAGAATTCAGACCAGTTTCATCTGATTGTTTCTTCACGATAAGATGCAGTTTAAACAATTTGGCTGGAACACTATAGAAGTGACATGATGTCTTTCTCTGTGCATTATATCAATAGGCAGAGGTTTGTCCCATTACTGACGATGTTAACATTTATTATTAGGTTAAGGTGATGTCTGTTTTCTCTCTGTAAAGCTATTTTCTTTTCCTTTTATAATTAATATGCATTCTATGGGGAGATAACTTTGAGAATATAAATATCCCGTTCAGCATATTTGTACCCAGTGGGATGTAGCATCCACTGATAATTCCCACCAGAATAAATTACTACCATAGTGATTATAAAATGGTAGTTAGTCTACTAACTCTGTCATTACTGCTACATGTATTGGTTGATACCTACTGTAAATCAAGGCTCTCTACTTTCTCATCTCTCCCCCTTTTTATTTGTTTGGTTTTTCTTACATGTATCTTATTCACTATGTTAAAGTCTAATACTATAATTATTGATATTAATTCTCAAATTTGTTTTTGACATAGCCAGTAGAATCTTTTTCAGCTGGTCCCCATATCCATCTGACATGTCCCCATCAGTTTTAGAGCTCTTCCTTTCTTGTGTTACAGTGCATTCCAGGGCACCTTGTTCTTTCCATGGCCCCACCCTGGATTCAGCTATTTGTCCAAAGACCCCTAATTCCTTTTAGTGGGGAATGATATTTAAAAATACCTGGATGTTAGGTATGTTTATTGTGATTGGGACGTTACTGCTTCTAGACCTTTTGCAATGGGCAGAGCTAAGAAATGTATTTTAAAATCATGAGTTCATTCTTCCTCACCTCCCTCTATATCTCTTTCTGTCATGTTCAGAGCCCCGGTTCTACTTTGTATAAATTTTAATGTTAAATATTAGATAGCTTTTGAAATAAAAATTATTATCTTAAATCCTGGTTCTTGCAGTATTATGTAAATAACACAGATTGAGTGAATTAACTTTAGGTTAGCTTCTTTATTTGTGTAATTGAGGTTAAATATTTTTATCCATTGAGAAAATTAGGAATCCTTCTCGTTTTTAAAATATTCTTAAGCCATATAGGAAAGTATTTAGGACAAGATTGAGCTATTTGTCAATATAAAAATGAAGACATCTTTAACAAAAATACAAGACAAATTGAAATGTAGGAAGCTATTTATCCATCAGGAAGCTCCATTATATAACTTAGAAGAAGACAAATATCAAAAAGGAAAAGGGAAGTAAAGATATAAAAAGCCAACCTATCCACCACAAAAAATTAAAACAAATGACATATAAAAAGATAGAAATGAGCCCTGGCTGGTGGCACAGTGGATAAGGTGCCAGCCTGTGAACCCAAAGCTCCCTGGTTCAATTCCCAGCCAGGGCACACGACCAGGTTGCAAGCCAGGTCTCCAGCCTGATCTGTGGCTGGAAGCTGGTGAAAGGCAACCGTACATTGATGTCTCTCTCCCTCTGCCTCTCTCCCTTCCCCTCTCTCTAAAACTAATAAATAAAATCTTTAAAATATAAAAAGAAAGGCAAGTTCAAACAACTAACATTTTTCTTTTTTATTATTATCACTTTTTAATTTAATTTTATTGTTGTTTTATTACATCTATCCTTTTTTTACTTCTCTCTGTCCCCTTCCCCGCCCACCCACTCCCTCACAAAGTCAGTCCCACTTGTCCTTGTCCATAGTTCTTCAACTAACATTTTAAAATGTTCATATTGATTCCAATTAAAATAACAGTAACAGTGCTGGGAAATCTGTGGAGAAATGTGTGCTATTTATTCTATAATTGGGAGTATATAATTTTACAATTTTCTGGTCATTTTGGCAATATGTATTAAAAATGTAAACTGCATGTTCTTTGACTACTCATTTTGACTTCTAAGAACTTATTACAAGGATTTAGTTTGGAAGTATTTAAGATGAATATACTGGGATGTTTATTGCAGTGCTGTTTATGTTTTTAAAAAGTAATCTACATGTCTACCAGTGGGGAATGGGTGAAGCTACTTACGGTATATCTCTACAAATTATATTATGCAGTTGTTGAAAAGGACTAGATACTGACATTGAAAAACATCCATTGTGTAAGTTAAGCTGTGTCATACATAGCATATGGGGTAGAGTCTGATTCCATTTATCTAAAAGGCAATGAATATGAACATAAAATATTGTAAGACTTTATGTCAAACTTTCATTCTTTGTAGTATTAAAAAAATTTTTTTTATAGAGAGGGAAAAGGAGGGAGAAAGAAAGGGAGAGAAACATCCCTGTGAGAAACATTAGTCAGTTCCCTGTACACTCCCCAACTGGAGACTGAACCCACAACCCAGGCATGTACCCTGACCAGGAATCAAACCGGTGACCTTTTGCTTTGCCAAATGATGCCCGGCCAACTGATCCACACTGCTCAGGGCTGTAGTATGTGTTTGTGTAGTATGTGTAGTATAATGAGCATTTATAATGTTTGAAATGTAAAAGTAAGTGCTCATTTTTGAGGGAGAAAAGTCCCTTCTGTGTTAGCTTATTTCATATTTATTTTTCTCCACCCTTTTAAAGTCTCCACAAATTGGATAATGGAGATGTATTTTGGATAAAGATATTGGTATCTGTTTAGTTAAAGAATAGTGAGAAATGTGCAAGAATAACACAAAACATGAAAAATATATTGGCATCTGTAATTATTAGGATTGGGTCCATGATTGATTAGGCCTCACATTCTGACCTTGGCACCAAGTGGTCATTTATGGAGGATGACACATGACTACAACAGGTTATAGATGTATGCTGCAATATCTTAATTTTTAAATCTGTTGTGCAAATTTTCCTTGAGCTTATTTAGATTATTGAACCCACTTTATTTCTTGGAAGTGTTACAAATTTTATTCCCTCTAGTCTTAAACTAAGATTTGACATTTTCCTTTGAAGTATTTGTCATTGTAAAGATTTTCCTTTGAAGTATTTATCATTGTAAAGATGTCTCTTTTTCCCTTTATTTGTTTAATGAATGTCTTAATTTAAAATTCTGTCATGAGAATAAGCTCTTCTATTTATTTTAAAAGATTTTATTCATTATTTTTAGAGAGAAAGAAGGGCAGGGAGGGAGCATGAAAGGGAGAGAAACATGAATTTATGGTTGCCTTTCACCTACCTCCAGCTACGGACCTGGCTGGAGACCTGGCTTGCAAACTGGTTATGTGGCTCTGGCTGGGGAATCGAACCAGTGACCTTTGGGTTTGCAGGCCAATGCCATTCCACTGAGCCACCAGCCAGGGCTTGTCCATTGACTTTTATAAGGTACAGGTAGTTCTAATAGCCAGTGGCTTACTTCCTACCTATTTGCCTTGCATGTGTAATGTAATATATAAAATAATACAGTTAGATTTTGATAGTACTTTTAATTTCATACAGGGATTTTCATGGTATTTAATTCTAATATGTGTACAAAGTCCTATGTCTTATTGACTCACTTTTAGAGGCGAAAGAATGGTGGCTTAGAGTGGATAAGAGATGAAGTAGTTTGCCCATGCTCATACCACAAGTGGCGTTCAGTGACTACCCATAGATTGAAGATTCAGGAGTGTATCTGTAGCCTAGACTTCTGTTCTAAGCATCAGGCCTGTATGTCAAGGTGCCTACATACGGATCATAGCCACAGAACAATCCATAAACAGGGAATTCAACATGCCCCAAATTGGACTTTTTCCCCCTCTACCCTTCCCCTTTTGTTTCCAGCCTTATTCAGTTAGCTCTGCCATTTAAAAAAAGATATAATTCACATAGCATAAAGAGCATAAAATTCATCCTTTTAAAGTATACAGTTCAGTGGGTTTTGGCATATTCACAGAGTAATGCAACCATCACCATCTGATTCTATAACATTTTTATCACCCCATAACATTTCTTCTTTTAGAAAAGAAGTCTTATAACCCCAGTTCCTTCTACCAGCCCTTGGTAACCGCTAATCTACTTTCTGCCTCTGGGTTTGCCTATTCTGATGTTTTATGTAATTGGAATTATATATGAGGGGGGATTCCCCTAGAAAAACCGAGGCTTTATAAAAAAGTTCATGTGTATTCTTAACATGTTTAAATCTCACCTTCAAAGTACTGTTCATTTGAGGTAACATCTACTGAGATGATTTCTCTACTGCTCAAAACAATTTTTGAACGTGTCAATTTGGATATCTGTTGTGCCTCTGTTCTTTTTCACTTCTTCCACATTGGTGAAACGTTTCCCTTTGAGGACATTTTTATCCAGGGAAACAAACAAGGAAAAAGGGCAAATTCTGGTGAATAGGGAGGGTGGGGCATGGGAGTCATGCCATTTTTGGTCAAAAACTACTGAACACTCAGCACTGTGGGCAGTCTTAAATCTGTCATCATGAAATGGGCAAACACATTGAGAGGATCTTCAAAAAGTTCACTGAAGCCAAATGCAGCCTCTCACAACTACTCCAGCTGGCACACTGATGCAGATGGGTTCCTAGGATACTCATCTAATGAGGGAAGCCTGTACTACATGGGGACCCTCTGCAGAAGACAATTCTGGTGTTTTTGGGGTCCCCCCCTTATAGTACATGGTCTTTTTGTCTGGTCTCTTTTGGAAAGGATGTTTTCAAGGTTCATCTACAATATGGCATATTCCTTTTGTAGCTGAATAATATCTGTTGAATGGTTATACCATATTTTGTTCATTCATCAACTGATGGACATTTTAATTGTTTACTATTTTGCTCTATTTTGAGCTGTAACATTCACATACAGGTTTTTGTGTGAATGTAAGTTTTCAGTTTTCTTTGGAATACCTACAAAGTGGAATTGCTGAGTCATATGGGAGCTTTATTTTTAACTTTTTGAGGATATGTCAGACTGTTTTCTACCATGGCTGCACCATTTACATTCTCACCAGCAACGTGTAAAGGTAGTCCTTCCAGTTTTACCCATTAAGTATTTCTCAAAACGATTTAATCTTCTCCACCTATACTGCTGTTGCCGCCTTAGCTCAGATTCTATCATTTCTTATAATATTGGGTTGGCTAAAAAGTCTGTATGGTTTTTGTTTTTCCATAAAATAAAAGACAAGGTTTTCATTTTCATCAATAACTTTATTGATTTGGATATTTTGAGTATGTTGCCATCTCCCACACAGTGTATCATTGAGTGGTCTCAGTTAATGTCTCGATTTGATCACTGTCAGCTTCACTGGTCCATCCCCCTGCCCCTCGACTATGGAGCACTGTCCAGCAAGAAGTCTCCATGATGAAACTTCTCAAACCACTTTTAACACGTTTGATCAGTCACAGTATCTTCTCTCTGCACTGTAGAAATCTTTTATGTGTTTCAATTGCATCTTTACCTTTCTTGAAATAATAAAGCGTAATATGCCAAAAATGTTGTATGTAGTATTTTCTTCCATCTTCAATATTAAAATGGCTACACAAAAATTCACCAATTTTGATAATTTTTTTCAATGCATGCTGATATAACAGCTGTCACAAATACAGCTTAGTTGACAGACAACTAAGTGCTGCTAGAGCCATCTTAGGAAGAAAACCAAACAAACTTTTTGGCCAACCCAATGGTTTCCTAACTCATCTTCTAGCCTTTAATCTGGCTTTATATAATTTGCCATAATAATGCTAACAGTGAACCTGGTAAGTCTCATCCTCCTTTCCTACTTAAAAGCCTTTCATTGATTTGGTGTAAGGTGAAGTTCTAAACTCCTTCCTAAATATGGCATTCAGACGACCCTCTGCTTTATTGTCCAGTTTCACTTCTACTTATCCAATCCATAATACCTCCAAGCTATAGTTGTGTTGAACTTCTTGTGCCATGTATTCCACATACTGTTTCATGTTTTTGTGCATTTCTTTGCTCCTTCCTGCCTGTAGTGGCCCTCCCCTGTCCTGTCTTTCTTAATTCATACAAAGTTGATCTTTTCTTCCTGTATGTCACCATTGTACTTTGTTCTGCATAAGGTGTTGCAATATTTCATTGTATTTTAATAAATTGTTTACATTCATACCTCTCCCATCAGACCTAGCTCTTTGAGATCAGACACTTTATAATGCCTGGGACAGTATGTGACAGTAGACTTCTAGTAAGTGTACTGTGATGCAAGGGAGAATGAAGTAGGCAGGTGGGGATAAACTAATAAACCATTGTACATATCCCAAATTCCTTGTTTTTCTTTCCCTGTTATAATTGAAGCAGGCTATTGCCCATGTTTCTAACTGCTTTTGAAAATTAGTTGTATATAACAGCCTTTGATGGCTTATAATTGTGTGGAACATATTCTATGATGGATTCAAATAATCTTTTAGAAATTACAAAATACCTGAGCATTAAGAGAGTAAAGGTTTCACATTTTTTTCATGTAGGTGTTACTTAAGAGTATTGAAAAGTATTACAATACTTAACACATTAAGCAAAAAGTTACGAACATTTTAAGAGTAGATCCTCAAGTATTACTTTTGCTGACATTTTCAGCAGCTCTTTTAGTATTTACAAGAGCATCTGATGGAATCAGCAGCATGAATATGGAGATTAAATAGGATAATGCTTTTATTTATTTATTATTAAAGCTTTTATTCATTATTTTCCAGAGAGAAGGGCAGGGAGGGAGGAAGAAAGGGAGAGAAGCATCAATGTATGGTTGCCTTTCACCTGCCTCCAGCTACAGACCTGGCTGGAGACCTGGCTTGCAACCTGGTTATGTGCCCTTGCTGGGAATCGAACCTGTGACCTTTGGGTTCACAGGCTGGCAACTTATCCACTGTGCCACCAGCCAGGGCGGATAATGCTTTTAATAATGCACATTATCTGGCATAAGTAAGGTCTCTATGTGTTGGCTATTATAATTACTATTCGTGATAGTATGGTTACCTTTACTAAAAATTATTAATTTTCCTTTTTGTTGTTGTTGTTTACTGTAATTTGTTTGCCTTCCAATGTCAGGGTTACTGCCTGACCTGGAAAACTAAGTTGAGCATGTTAAAAGATAACATACTGACTGGTTTATATATATATAATTAATGTGGTTATCATTAATTATAATAGAAAAATGACCAAATGATGTCCCGATGTCCTGGTAGTGAATTTTATCCCATTTTGAATCTTTTAGTCTTAATTTTCAGACTCCTCTAATGGGTCTACAGATAAACTCTTTCTGTACATAAAAGAATACTTGAAGGCATGTTAATAAATTAGAAAATACTTAAAAATTTATATAAGTCAGTGCAAAAAGATGAAAATTCTAAATGGAAATGGGACGTAGGTGATGAAAATGAATGTTAAAATAAAACTGTCTAATGTTAGTCTTCAAAGAAAAGAACATTAAGACTAAGAATTTTTAGCCTGACAGGAGTTGAAAGAAAAATAAATATACAATTTATTGTTGATGAATGGTGCTAAAATGGATATACTTTAATGCTGTATTAAAAATTAATGAACATGTATGCACCAACCAGCTTTTTCGTATCTTAGCATTTCGCCACCTTTTGTTTAGATCCTTTTTCTTCTTCAAGATAAAATCTTAATACAGTGGAAGGCCCCTGTGTTCTTCTATACAGTCTCATTGTCTTCTATCCCATAAAGGTTTTTAAATCTCTATAAATATCATTTGGTTTATATTTTTACATTAAAGGTTTCATATTATATAAAACTTGATTGAGGACATTTACTTACATATTCTTACTATATTATAATTTTAAAATGCATAACTTAATTGTTTTACTATAATTTAAACTATTAAACTTCTACTTATTTTGATGAGATATTTTTATAGTGTCTGCATATGTTTACATTGAATGGATTCATTCATTTGTTCAACAGACAATGCTGATTTCTTCCTCTGTGAGAACAAGACTTATAAACAGGGTGTCTAGTGGTGAGCAGAACAGATGTGAGCTCAACCATCATGGAATTGAAAGCCTTGTAGGGCTCTAGATTTAAATAATTACAAACCAATATGCACAGTTACAGATTGTAATACATGATATGAAGGAAACAAAGAGGTGCTGGGGAAGGAGAGTGATAAGTTCTTTGCATTTTATTTTTAAGAATGAAAGGATACTATTCGAGGACTTTAAGCAAGCCAGTGACATTTAAAGTAGGTGACATTTTAAAATAATTACTAGCTGCTGTGTGCAGAATCTATCCTGTAAGAATAACAACAGGGATCCCAGCTCGGAGACACAATAGTGTCATGGTATACGGTGATGGTGCTAATGGATACTGGATTTGGGGTATATTTTGGACGTAGATAAAGGGCATAAGGTTGTAGGTCAGTATTAAATACCAATGTAATTTTTCTTTATAAGACATTTTAAGATGCCTGCCACATTAAGTGTATCTCTGTTGTGCCTATTTATTGTATCATTAGAAATGTTTGAATTCATGTATGATAAACTTTTATCAGGATAGTATATGAGGTCTGTCCCAAAAGTATTGAGCCGATGTTAATATAATTAAAACTGCGGCCCATACTCTCGGGAAAGACCTTGTATTTCATTTAGAAAAGGGCTCTTTTTCCTTTTCTTTTAAAAAATTACTAAATAAAACAATAGTATTTAGCTGGGAGAGAATGAAAATATAAAGAGTAACTTCATGCATTTAATATTTTATTATGTTGAGTTAAAGTGGCTTTAACTTATGTACCTGATCTAAAAGTTTATTTTATTTAAAAGTCTGAAAATAATACTGATTTATAATGTTTGGTTTTGATCCTTTTCTCGCTCTTTTCTTAGCTAGTTTCTTTTTAAAATTTGTATATATTTTTAAAAAGGTCTTTTATTATTTCCAGAGAGAGAGGAAGGGAGAGAGGCAGAGAGGAAAAGAAACATCAATGTATGGTTGTCTTTTACCTGCCTCCAGCCACAGACCTGGCTGGAGACCTGGCTGGAGACCTGGCTTGCAACCTGGTTCTGTGCCCTGGCTGGGGAATCGAACCAGCGATGTTTGGGTTCGCAGGCCGGTGCCTTACCCATTGTGCCAGCAAGGGCTAGAATTTGTATTTTTAAAAACTGGGTGGGCTTTGATAACCTGTATTTTGTCAGATTGGTGGTTTATTTTTTAAGTATAGAACGAGTAAATAATATGTGTTGCGACTACTTCAGATTTGTGAAAAGGTATTTTATTAGCCTCGAGCAGAATTGGAAAACTTCTCAAAAGCGCCATATGAGTCTTTGTCACATAATTTTTTTTCTTTTAATTTAAACAACAATTTAAAAATGTAAACACAGTTCTTAGTTCTTGGGCCAGATAAAAACAGGTAGGCAGGATTTGGCCTGTGAACAGTAGTTTGCTGAACCCTTACTTAGAATCTAATCTTGAGAAAGACCTTACACTGATGGCAACATTTTTTTTCTGCCTCCATATACTTTGTTTCTAATGGCTAACCTAAAGTTGCAACAAAATCTTTAGTATTTATATATTGATTTTTGTTGTGCTTTTCTGCTTTGTTAGCAAACTTGTCAGTTCTTTTATTTTCCCATAATGCTTTGCCTTTTGACACTTTGTTCTTAAGTTTTTACTGAGTTGTGTTGCCTTTTTATTTTGTGTCTAGTTAAAATTAACTTTGGAAATACTGAAGTTTTAACCTAAATCTATTATTTCTAATCAGATTCCACTGACTGTTTATAGTTAGATTGTAGATTACTTTTTTCAGTAACTGAATGTGACACAGAACTTAGCTGTTAAAATTTTTAAAGTTTGGAAAGGAAAAGATAATAGGAGTGAGAGAGATTGCGAGTAGGGAGGGATGGCTTTCCCAGTGTCTCAGTTCCTTTGATGGAGTATTCATCATGGAGACATGTTATGAAATACATGTGGAAACTACTAATATAAGTACATTAAATACATTTGAAATGCAAACTATTTGAAATTTTTGTAAATGGGACTTTATTTATTTAAGATTTTATTATTTTTAGAGAGAGGGGAAGAGAGAGGGGCAGAAAGGGAGAAAGACATCAGTGTATGGTTGCCTTTCACCTGCCTCCAGCCACAGAGCTGGCTGGAGACCTGGCTTGCAGCCTGGTTGTGTGCCCTGGCTGGGAATCAAACCAGCGACCTTTGGGTTCACAGGCTGGCTCCTTATCCACTGTGCCACCAGCCAGGGCAGTGTAAATGGGAATTTATTAAGCTACATCTGGGAGGCATTATACTGTGTATGGGCAGATGGTGACTGATCCCCAACCACACTTTAGGTGTAGACTTGTGTGGCTCCAGAAACTAGTTATTAATTTTATTACTGTAAAGCATTTTATATTTAAAGACTAAGGAAATGATCAACTATAAGGTTGACGTAGGTTAGTATTGATGAGTGAAGAATGTGAGGTGACTGATGGCACCAGATGAAGAAAAGTCTTTGGTTGCTAGCCACATGAGTGTTATAAATGGATTGCTCTCAATTTCTGCTCTTTCATTATACTTCAAAACACTCATTTTCAACTTATACAAAAATTCTTTCAAGTAATTACAGGAATAGGTGCAAATAATAAAATACCAACCCAACACCGAATTTTTTTAGTAAAAAGTTTCTTGTTTAGAAAATAAATATCCAGCCCTGGCTGGTGGCTCAGTGGATAGATAGGCGCTGGCCTACAATCCCAAATGGTTGCTGTTTTGATTCCCAGCCAGGGCACATAACCAGGTTGCAAGCCAGGTCTCCAGTCAGGTCTGTAGCTGGAGGCAGGTGAAAGGCAACCATACATTGATGCTTCTCTCCCTCTCTTCTCCTTCCCTTCCTCTCTCCATAAAAATAATGAATGCAATTCTTAAATAAAGTAAATGTTAAAATAATAAATAAATAAATGTCCATCCTTTTTTTCTGACTGGTGAAATAATTTTTATTATAGCTGTATAAAATGGAAAAATATAGTTTAAAAGAAAAGCATGAGGTCATAGTCTAATATGTCTTTCACACTTAGAAATTAAAAGCCAAAAAGGAAAAGCATTTTAACGTAGCATCTAGTACCATGAAAAAGAGAAGCAAGAGATTTCTTAGATAATCTCCATCAGAGACAGCCTTTATTAACAATTTTATGTAATACCATCAATTATTAAATATATATGCAGATAGATTTATGTTATCTACCTATATTTTATTGTGATCATGGTACATATATAGGGGTGAGCAAAAGTAGGTTTACAGTTATATATATGAAAACTACAATAAAAATATATAGTAATATAAGAATAAACTCTGTTTTGTATACTCACAACTGTCAACCCACTTTGCCCACCCCTGGAGACATGTATTTTTGTATTATCCAGCTGTAATCATTTAAAAAATATATCAAAAATAAAATTTTTAATGACTCTTCTCTTTTTTAATGATGGAATGGTCTATAAAGTTGTTCATGAAATGAAGGCACTTGAGTGCTAAGCGCACATGTGGAACAGTAAGAAACAGTGCCCTTGGCTTGTACTTTAGAACCGTCATGCGCCCAGCCTCTTACTCTGCAACTTGACATTGTGCTTTCTTTCTTTCTTTTTTTTTTTAAGCCTCTTCCGGCAGAGAGTGTGTGAAATCTTTTAGTCATGAGTATTAATCAAAAGTGAAAGAAGATTTTCATTTTAAGATTCTGTTTACTCCTTTTTTCTTGACTCAGTCTTAAGAGTTTCATAGTCTCTTCAAGATATCCATCTCTCTCTCCCTTTTCCCTGCCTATAATGGAGGCCCCACAGCATTTGCAGGTAGAACAATTATGCCCTTTAGAGTTATCATAGTAGCCATCTGGCTGTGGGGTATTGTTCCCAGGATTTCAGAAATGGATAAGGGCATTAAAATCCTCATTATTGACCATTCTCTTTGTGTTCCTTCTGCTATTAAGTAGATGCATGACATTTATCTGTAAACTGATTTTTTCTTGCCATTTAAATCATCCTGAATAACGGAGTTGGTAGAGCTATCCCATTTTTGTAATAAGTATTTTTTATAAGAATTTGGGTTTTTTTCCTATCAATATGTACACTTGCATTGTTGAATCTCTTAACAACTTTTTAAGAGTTGTGGACGGATGGATATATTTTATGTATATAAAATTTACCATTGAAGCCATTTTTAAGTGTACAATATAGTGACATTAAGTAAATTCACAACGTTGGGTTCTATTTTCATAACTTCATCATCCCAAACTAAAACTCTGCACCCACTGAACATGAACTCTCCAACCCTACCCCAGTCTCAGGTAACCTCTATTCTACTTTTTGTCTGTGTGACTTTACCTATTTTAGGTACTTCATTTACGTGGAATAGTAGATATTTGTCTTTTTATATCTGGTTTATTTCACTTAGCATAATATTTTTAAGGTTTGTCCATGTGATACTGTATATCAGAATTTTATTTTTTGTGACTGAATAATATTTCACTGTATTTTGCTTATCCATACATCTGTTAGTAAACACTTGAATTGTTTCTACATCTTGGCTGTTGTAATGATGCTGCTGTGAACATGAGCATATGAGTATATGAATCCCTGCTTTCAGTTTTTTTTTGTTATATGCGAAGGATGGGAATCGCTAGGTCATAGGTTAACTTTGTGTTTTATGTTTTTGAGGAACTGCCAAATTGTTTTCCAAAGTGGCTCCATCATTTTACATTCACACCAGCAATGGACAGGGATCTAGATTTTCCACAGCCTTGCTAAATCTTGTTATTTTTCCTTTAAAAAAAAACTAGCCATCCTAATGGCTGTGAAGTGGTATGTCATTGTGGTTTTGATTTGCATTTTCCCTAATGATGTTGAACATATTTTCCTGTGCATATTGGCCATATGTCTATCTTTTTTTGAGAGATGTCTGTTCACATCATCTGCCCAGTTTTGAATTGGGTTCTTTTCCTTGAGTTTGTGTCTAACACCTTTATAAAAGTAAAGAGTAAACAATAATCTAGACTGTGTTTCTCCCTTCTCAGGATTCCTACAGGAAACAAGTAGTAATTGATGGAGAAACCTGTCTCTTGGATATTCTCGACACAGCAGGTCAAGAGGAGTACAGTGCAATGAGGGACCAGTACATGAGGACTGGGGAGGGCTTTCTTTGCGTATTTGCCATAAATAATACTAAGTCATTTGAAGATATTCACCATTATAGGTGGGTTTAAATTGACTATAATAAATTGACATTGAAGACAAGTTGTTATCTTCCATTTATTGAGTCTTTGCTAATCATCATGGGTAAATTACCTAAGTTTTAGAATAATTATGAGGTAGGTAATATCCCTGTTTTACGAGTGAACTTATTGAGTATTTGATAAATTGTGTATCTTGTTCCAGATTTTGTAGTTAGTGGTGCTGGGATTGAAACCTAGGCCTGTTTGACTCCAAAACCTTTGCTCTTAACCACTCTACACTTGGGAAGCAAAGCTTTAAGCTCCACTGCTGTCATAAAAATTAAGTCCATCAACAAAAATATGAAAATGTAATTGAGGAAGTACCACTCAAATAGCTTTAACAATAACCAAGTATAGTTAGTGTAGAATTTCTTAGAGTCAGATATTAAATATTGAAGGGGAAGAAACCCCCACAACTGTGAAGTTATAATAGATTGAAGTATTAGAACAATTACAGTTTTTAAAAAACTGACAAATCAACCTAAAACTGACTGCTTTTATTAAAATAATCATTACTGTATTAAGTGTAGTTTATATTCTTTTTGAGGGTTTAAAGTTTTCATAAAATTTGTATTAAGCAAATATTGCATTCATCGGCGATGTTCATTATCAGTGAGTTAGCCTTAGTTAAGAGGTTTAACATATTACTTAACATTTCTTACATTTTCCTCTATAGTAATAGAGAAAAAAATTTGGATGGGTGATAATAGTTTTGTAGAATAACTGGCCTTTTATTTCATGCTGCATCTTTGAAATTCACTTAACATATTGAAGAAATATAATTTTACCACAAATTTGGAGTTTATGCACATCTTATTGAGAAAGAAGGACTTTTTATAGAATAGTGCAGTAACGTCGGTGTTGTCCATGTAGAAATAAAAATCCACTTGACACTCTTATGAGAAAGGCATATGAAAATTATGTTTATGTTGTAATTCATGTTTTTATAAAATCTTACTTCCATACAAACACATTTTGTATATAGTGTATATTTCAAAGTTTGCAATTTTAAAAATTAGGAATAGCATCTTTTTATTCTAGAATTTTTAGTATTTTTTCTGTTTTATCACGTGGCCTACCTGCATATGAGCCTATTAGATTGTAGTTTCAGTATATTTCTAGGTATTTGATCTTTTAAGAGACATAGTGCTCTGTTTAAGATGGAGAAAAACAATAATGGGAACGAGAAACAAGGAAAATTTGGTGTAATGGGAACCAGGAATTACATGAAAAGTTTCCTTCCAGCCATATTTTACAAGAAAAGATGTGTACAATTTTTGAAAGAGTTTTGTATTTTTAATACCTCTCGTGTAACTTTTTCCTCCCCAGAGAACAAATAAAAAGAGTTAAAGACTCTGAAGATGTACCTATGGTCCTAGTAGGAAATAAATGTGACTTGCCTTCTAGAACAGTAGACACAAAACAGGCTCAGGACTTAGCAAGAAGTTACGGAATTCCTTTTATTGAAACATCAGCAAAGACAAGACAGGTAAGTAAAATTGTAGTAAATACAAATCTGTTCTTTGCAAACTATATCAAGTGATTTTAATTATTAACCATAGTTTACTGCTACATCTCCTAATAATGTCATTTTGGGAGCAGGAGGGCAAAAACATAAGTGAATGTAGTATATCCCTGAGAGCATAATGGTTACATTGTTCAACGTAATTTATCAGTTTTCCTTTCCATTATACTAAAATAGGGAGTAAAACAATATTTATTTGGTAAATGTTCTCCTAAGGATATGAGAAGGTAGTGCTTCTTAATCCAGTCCATGATATTAATTTTGGCCCTGGTTTCTTTCCACATTGAACATCCTCTTCAGCTCAGCACATCTTACATTCAGGATTCAAGAAATGTGGGATTTTTTTTTTTTTTTTTGCTGTTATATTTATAAAGTGAAAGAACAGGAACAAATATTGAGTTCCTATTTTAGAAGTGCCATTAAGAGTCTTATGTCATGTTCCTAGATTAAATTTTGTTGTATTTGAAACATTTTACTTTGGTAGAATTTTTTAAGGATATATTTATTTTTGTATAAAGTTTTTATTAAAACGAGGGAATATTTAGAAAATAAACAAAAATTCTCAGTTATTCATTCGCTGTGTTGTTCTGACAAAAACTAATGCCAAGTTGATCTTGACTTTCATTTTGAAAATTACCCATATATTAAAAGTAACTTTTTTCTCTAGGTAAAGTAAAGTAATTTTAGTTATTAACCTCTTTGTATGAAATCAGAATTTAATGTATAGAAAAAAATTCTAGAAATAAATAATATATAAGGATAATGAGGAATATGGTTTTCATATACTAAGAAATTGGTCAGTTCATGTTTCATACAAGATGAACATTTATTTTGGGCTTTGAGTCCATAAAACTGTAATACCAGGAGATAAGAAAATTGATGAACTCTACATGTTAAACTTACAAAAACAGGCATTCTAGACCTTTCACTAAATTTTATGAAGAGGCAAACATTTAAAAGTAAACCATCATTCAGCTAGTGTATATGTCTATTTCCTCAATGGAAATGTACTGCTTCCTAGTCGTACAAATTTAGCGCACTGTGAAAAAACAGTGAATTCTGTTTTAAGTCTGTTTTAGGAAGTAGTTTGACCATAGTACAGATTTCTCATTTTAAAACCTGATTTATAGGTTAAAGCAAAACTTTAATATAGAGTACTTTACTGTAGAAGAGGTAAGATTTTATTCACATTCAGTCCCAGGTCATTTGGCTGGAAGGAGGTTTTGATTTTGTCTTTTTCTTTTTGCTGGTCTTCTCCAACCATGTTCCTTGCTTTCTCTTAGGGAGGGGGTACTCAGAAAACATAATTATAATATTTATAACTTTTCCTCCCAGCATTTTCTTATGAAAAATTAGCATATATAATATTAAGGAATTCAAAACACTTTCAAATCTACTACTTAAATTATACCATTGACATTTTAACTTTCACTATTTGTAACTTTAAAAAATACTTTTGAAACTAATTAACATTTTATTTTAGATTTTATAAAGAAAAAAACAAGAGACCCTGCCTAGTGTGAAGAATTGCAAATAGAGCAGTGCTTCTCAGACTTTAATATGCATATGAATGAACTGGGTATCTCATCCAAATCTAGATTCTAATTCAGTGGATCTAGGTTGGGACCTGGGATTCAGAGTGTCCAGGCTCTCGGGTGATGCTGATTTTGGTACTTGGACCATAGTTGGAGTAGAAAGGCAGTAGAGAACAATAAAAGAAAGTCTTGTTATTTCCACATGTTGCCCTCCACTTCTTAATTGATGAGCCTAAAATAGCTATTGTCTTTCCTTATCTAATGGTTATTTCCTCAGAAGAACTAGATAATTCTTGCTCTTTGACGTTAATGCTTTAATATACTACAGCATTTATAATTAATCAGAAAACTACTTGAGTTCCTTTTAAAATAGATTTTTAGGTTTTACACCTTTTTGGGGGTGGTGGGAGGTTAGGAAAAATGTATGTAGTATGTGTGATATGCAAGTGAAGTAACTTAAATTTGCTGTGTAGATGTTTATGTGACTCATCTAATTAAAATATAGATTGACAAAAAGGAATACTTTATTTCTTAACCTAAGTGTTCAAATTTTCTTATATTTATATCCTGTTTTATTGATATTTTTGTGTAATTTATGTTGCTAAACTATAACTTAGTTTCTGATCTTTGATTTTTTTATTACAGAGACTTGTTGATTTGCCCTTCAGAAATTTACACATCTTCTGTTGAAATTAATTTGATATTTGCATGCTTTTGGAAGATTTTATAATGATTTATTCAAGTACTAATTGTGTAGATTATGAAATGGAACATTTAAATTTTACAAATTTTACATTTCCAGTGCTTTGTGAAAATTTTAAGCCCTATTTTCTGCAGAATATTTTGTTACTCATTTGCTATTATTTGTCACTTGAGCAAAATAAATATGCATATCCTATTTATATTTTATTAACAGCTACTTATGTTATGTCCTATTTCAAACACCAAAGATAATTATATTCAAGTTGGTAGGAACAGGACTTTTTTTTAGATCTTCTCATAGGTGTAAGTCAGGGCCTGGAACCATTTCTCTGTTAAGGGCCAGATAATAAATACTTTAAGCATTGTGAGCCACAAATGGTATCCATTGCATATTTTTCTTAGACCATTTATGAATGGAAAAATCATTCTTAGCTTTAGGACAGTACAAAAAATAGACTGGCACATTTGGCCTTCTGGTTGTATATGCTGATGCCCACTTCTCTGGGGCACTGTATTGTTTTGACTCAACACTAGAAGTTAGGGCAGAGTTTTCAACTTAAAAGTTAATAATGTTAGCCTGTAAAAATTTAAAGTAAGACTTACGTATTCTGTGAAAGGGAAGTAGAAGGGGGAAAAGAGGGACATTTCTTCTAGTACTTATTTAAGATAAGGGTTTAAGAATACAACTTTTTACCAACTTTAAAACGCCCACTACATGGCTAGGATATAATGAATTATATTTATTTACAATCATCTTAGTCTACATCTGAAAGGCTAAAGTAATTTTTATTTTCTGCTAGTACACCGAATGTGGTCCCTGTGTCGCTACTGTGTAAAGAGTGCTCCTAGTTTACATGTATCTGGGTAGTTAGGAATTGCCAGATTTTCCTGGCTTCCTCGGGCAGTGCATGGCAGTGTTGGCAAAGGCTGTTGAAACCAAAACATTGGCACCATGGTAGTCAGCTGTGTGTTTTCCAGTCTGCTAAAATCTAAAGTGGGGAGGTTTGGTACAGTGGGTGACAGAAGCAGAATTCTTGGTTTATCTATTACTCCTGATTTAGCATTTTTGTTTTCTGGAGGTCTCATCTGGAGCACAGTGTGAAAATTAGTTTTATGAACGTAACATTTTGAGTAATTGCATCTTGGTTTTTGTGATTTTCTGGATACTTAAAATTAGTTGTTACAAGACCTCCATGAAAGAAAACTTCTGACTAAATCATTTTAACAAATGAAAGACCTTACGTGCCATATTTTTGTTTGATAGAGTAGTTGAGTTTGTGTACATGAGATCAATATTTTGGGCTTAGCTTTTTAATGAGTTAAAAATAGAAGTTACTGAGGTCTGCTGTGCACCACATCAAGCCTCCCATTAGTGGTATTGCTGCATTTCAATAATACCTAAGATGGGCCGTCATTTGTCAGATTTCTTGAGAAATTTGGCAATGCAAATTTGCTTTTTAGAATACTTCTTGTTCCTCCCATTCCTTTCCCCCAAGAAGGCTAGTATTCTTGGCATCTGTCAATAATTAGGGTGTTTGAAGTTTTACTTCCTTGAAAGAATTGGCAAGAATTTTTGCAGATAATAAGCCATTCAGTAGGAACGACTACTGTTTAAAAATGAAATCTCTTAAATGAAAGCAGTATGGATACCAGGATACGTAAATAGAATGCTCTATTACCTTAGTCTCACAAGGATGTTTTCAGATAATAGCTGAGCTGAAAATATCATCAAATATCTTGATTTTTAAAACTTTACATGTACAAACTTGTGTATTTTTGTTCTTAATAAGTATTTTCAGTTGTTCTTAAAGTTTGGTAGCTGACATTTGAAAATGCCATAAACTGTATTCTCAGGAAGGGCTTATGAACTAGCCACACAGTTGGGTGTTGAGAATGTTTCATCTGTACTTGATATTTTAAAATTACCTACAAATTTTAGAATATGAAACCAGTGTTCTGTGCCAGGGCAAATAGTTTAAGGGGTACACAAGGATAAATAATAATCTCTTGATGTCAGTATGACCTAAAGCATAGTACCAAGAAATAAATATATAAGTCTGAGAAAATATGGTAAATAATTGATTCTTTAGGACATAATTTAAATTTCCTATTAATAAAAATCAGTGAAAAGTCACTTTTGAATAACAATTTCTCACTGGTATTTTAGCCACTGAGGTCCTAATGCTGAATATTTTGGTGGTGGGTAGTAATCTATTTTTAATCATTGGCTTCCACTTCTCTCTGCATTGCTGGAAACAAAATCATATATTCTGGTATTGGTGATGGGGATGTGCACAGCTATAAAGTAGACTCTTTCAAACTTATTTTAGAAATAAGTTACAATCAAACTTTGCTACTGCTGTTAGTAGAGGACCAAAATCCTATTTTTTCTCCTCTCATAGCATGTTTTAAGTACTTCTACATTGACCTTGTAACATTTTGAAAACATTAAAAAAAAATATGAGCTTTTACCTGGTTTGTTTAATTTATATTTACGTTTCTTGAATTAATTTTCAAATTGAAAGATAATTATTTGTGAAAATATTATAAATACCAGTTCATGCATTACATTTTACATGCTATATGAAAGTCATTTTGATGCCTTCAATTATTTGTATTATGTAACAGTGATTATTGTATATATTTGTTTTTCAAGGACTTAGGAATAAAAATAATTCCTCTCCTTGAGAACTAGTGGTAATTATAAAATATGTAAAAATCTCATACACAGGTATAAGTGGTTATGTAATTTAAAGTACCAGCATATTTAATGATTTCAGAAAATGGTTGAAAAATTTTTTTTGTAGTAATCTTAGTTAGCTACTTGATTAAACTGATTCCATTAAATGTAAGTTACAAATTTTCATGGGCTATAGTGATTTTTATATGAGATCGTTGAATAGAAATAAATTTATCACTGAGTGATATAAGTAACTTTGGAGATGTACTTTTTTTTTTTTAAAGATTTTATTTCATTATTTTAGAAAGAGGGGAAGGGAGAGAGGCAGAGAGGGAGAGAGACATCAATGTATGGTTGCGTTTCACCTGCCTCCAGCCACAGACCTGACTGGAGACCCGGTTTGCAACCTGGTTATGTGCCCTGGCTGGGGAAGGAGATGTACTTTTTTAAAAAACATTTTATTTACTTGTTTTTGGAGAGAGGGGAAGGGAGAAAGAGGAGGAGGGAAACATTGATGTGAAAGGGAAACGTTGACTGGCTCCCTCTTTAAGCTCCCCACCAAGGACTAAACCTGCACCCCAGGCTGAAACCTAGCCAGGGATCAGACTGGTGGGTCCCTTTTCACTTTGCGGGACAAACACCCAACCAGCTGAGCCACATGGGTCAGGAGTTCTATGAATTTTAAGTTAAAGTTTTAATGTAATGGTAAATTACCAAACTCTACTTCAGCCATTCTTGACATATTTTTGAGATTTATAAAGATTCATATGAGCTCTGGCAGGCAGGTGGCTCAGTGGAAAGGCACTGGCCTGCGAACCCAAATGTCACTGGTTCAATTCCCAGCCAGGGCACATAACCATGTTGCAAGCCAGGTGTCTTGCCAGGTCCGTAGATGGAGGCAGGTGAAAGGCAACCATAGATCGATGTTTATCTCCCTTTCTGCTTCCCTCCCTTCTTCCCCTCTTGCTAAAAATAATAATAAAAATAATAAATTAGTATAGCCTAAAGAATTGAAGTGCCCTTTTTCTTTTAACTATTATAAGCAATGGATGTGCAATGACTTCTAATGCAAAAATTAAGCCTTAGCTGACTTCAGTTAATACTTAAATGGCTTATTCTCTGTGCCTGATTTAATTTAAAACTACAAACCATACATTGGTGTGTATTAGCTTTTTAGGTGCTGAGAGCATTTGTTCACATTCAGTTCATAGAATGACTGATCTTACCATCCCAGAGTTAATTTAAAACTACAAATACATACTTCATATGTATTAGCTTTTTAGGTGATAAGAGCATTCATTAGTTCCTAGAAAGACTGATGTTACCAATCCCAGAGAGTTAAAATATTCCAGTCCCAAAAGTGAGCAATTAATTCGTTTCTAAAATTAAAGTTAAAACACATTAAGCTTAAAGTTAAATGTGTAATAAAATAGGTTTCTTAAGCACATCATTCTTTGAGAAGAATGCACACAGATGTTAACAACTTTTAAGTGAATTTGCACTAAATGTAGATTAATATTTGTGTGCGTTTCTTTTTCAGATAATAAGCTTCTCCTTTGATGGTACCGTTTTCTGGACAAACTACCAGTACATTTAACTAAACACTTTGTCCCCTTTGGCCATGGCCGAATTTTTGGTACTAGAAAGGACGTTAAAAACTTCGTCAATCTCCCTATGGTCAAACACGGTTGTGTTTGTTGTTATAGCTTTCTTTCCATTGTCATAAACAGAAGCCCCTTTTGCCTGTTTAGAGTATTTGAATTAGAATATGAAGTATGAGACCAGTATAATCGGATACTGTTCTAAAAATTATTTTTAAGATGTAGAATAAGGATACAGAATGGACTGCTACTGTTTTGTGTGTGTGTGTGTGTGTTAAGCAATTTGTAATATTTAGAATTTTACGGTAAAATTTATTTAGCATTTTTCTTTAAATAACGTAGTTATCCATCTATAAAAGCCCCAGTTTCAGCTCCACTTGTCTATCCTAGAAATTCACTGGGCAGTGTTGTCATTAAAGATAGAACTCAAGATTTTAGACTCTTGCCTACTTTGTTTTTTGAGGTGTGCATGTGTGTGGGGGTTTGTTTTTTTAAAAACAAAGGTTAAAGCCCTTTGTGTATTGCTTTTCCTCCTCACTTTACATGCAGCATTGAAGTAGGAGGGGTGGGGTTCAGTGCTACATAAAGCAGCTGTTTTCCCCAAGTCAAAGTTAACTTTAGGTTTTGATGAATTCTGTGACTAGCAAACTAAAAAGATTGCACTAACACATGTACTTTAGTTTTTCATCATCTCTAATTGCTAATTTAAAAAAATTCTAATTCCATTACAAAACAAAACCGATTCTAAAAGAACAAACCAGGATTTAAGCCATATTTTAAAACTACATCCCCAATTTTATTCAAGCAATCTGATGTCTGTTTTAAATTCTCAAGTAAAGCTCATAATTTCAGACTTCTTGCACATGGCTGTCCCAATACCAATAAATTATTATTACCAATGAAACAGACTTTAAAGAAGTTGTGTTTTACAATGCAGAGAGTGGAGGATGCTTTTTATACATTGGTGAGAGAGATCCGACAATACAGATTGAAAAAAATCAGCAAAGAAGAAAAGACTCCTGGCTGTGTGAAAATTAAAAAATGCATTGTAATGTAACGTGGTAAGTTCAGCATATTAATTTTGGCAGAAAGCAGACGTCTTTCAAAGGTAACCAAGTAGCAACCACTTTAGAACTACCTAGGTGGGGGCTTTTAATTTGAAATACTAGAAGAAACCCCAGAGGGAGGTGGGTGGGAAGCCACTGGTGAAAACAGTGAAGAGGGGAATAAGGTAAAAGAGTAAATTAAAAATTTCTAGGAAGAATTTGAAGTAAAAAGAAAAAACCTTTTTTCTTTTAAAAAAATCTGTACTTCATTTCCATAAATTAGCTTATTTTTATTTTTAGTTTAATGGGTATTATAACTGAGGCAGTTTTGATGACTATAGACTACATTTGTCACAGGGTCTAGAAAGAAAAAAATATTAAGAAATCATATAGAGTAATAAGGCTGAATGGCCCATAAGGTGGAAAAGGGCCACTCTTAACAATTTAACTCAGTCATATAAGTATCACTTTTTACCCAAGTTAGAAACTTGGGGTTCTTTGGATGACCCTCCATCTTTTATCACCCCCACAGGGAGACAGCCACAGATTCGTGATACTACATTCTAACTTTTACCACACCTTCAGTTCAGGCCCCTTTGTTTATTTCCTGGGACTAATAAAACCTCCGTTTGGTTGACCTGTTGCCACCTTCATTCACAGTGCAACCAGAGATACTTAAATACCATTCTCTTATCTTTAAATACAGCCACTGACTTCCTGTTAAAATCTCAAATTTCATAGCATGTTATAGATGCTCTTAACATCTCTTCCTACCCTCCAGCCTTTGGCCTTAGCTCTGAAAACTAGTAAATGAACACCATTTATTTTTCTTAACTTCCTTTGAGATTAGGTTGTTGCTCTTGTTTCAATACTAGTATTCTTATTCCTTAGTCTTAATAATTAGCAACATTCTTTCATGATTCTCTAACCTATTCTCTAAGAATCATTTTTTCAACTCTTAGACTATTATGCCGTTCCTGTATATTCCCAGTATACTGTTTTTAACTGTTACGCGCTTACCGTTATATTGAAGTGAATTTTTATATGATTGCTGTACAGTAAAATCTTAAGTCAGAATTATATATATATATTTTTTTTTAAATTTAATTTTATTGTTGTTGTATTACATCCATCCCCTTTTTGCTCCCCTCTGTCCCCCTCCCCGCCCACCCCAGAATCATATATTTTTAATTTTTGCATGACCATGGCCTAATGAGATTCCTGGCACTTAATAGCTGCCCAATTGGATTTCATTGGGTGAAATTTCTCAATTTCCTTTCTAAATCAGCCCATGTTAAATTTGGTCTTGCTCAGAAAACGTTTCAGTCAATAGATGCCATAAACTTTATGCCAGAGTTTAAGATTTTGCGGTATATTTTTTGTAATAATGTTCTGTGAGAACATAAACTAAAATTGTAGGTTATTGTGCTGGTTAAAATAAAGGTAGGTTGCCTTTATTATATGAACTTAAGGTCAGAAATAATGTAGCTCCCAAAAGTGTAACATATAGTGCATCTGAGTAGGTTCAGTTCCAACAGTTATGATGTGGTCTAGTACTAAACTCAGAAGAGGAAACAAAGCATGACTGGCATTAATTTTTATTGAGATTTATGAATTCTTGATTATTATTATTAATTATCTAAAGCAATTATTTTAGAGGGTTTGGTAAAATTTAACATTGCATGCAGTTTGAAAGTCAAGCTTCTTAAATTACAGTAGCCATGACCAGATTTAAGTGATTAAGTTTAATTTTTAAGTTAAATTTATAGTTTATTTTTCTTATTAGTGATTTTTATTTTTTTAAAGATTTTTATTCATTATTTTTGGAGAGAAGGGCAGGGAGGGAGGAAGAAAAGGAGAGAAGCATCATGTATGGTTGCCTTTCACCTGGGGACCTGGCTGGAGACGAGGCTTGCATCCTGGTTATGTGCCCTGACTGGGAATCGAACCAGCGACCCTTGGGTTTGCTGGGGTTCACAGGGGTTCTCAGGCCAGCACCAATCCACTGAGACACACCGGCCGGGGCCTATTGGGTGATTTTTAAAAGTGGAACTATTTAGAATAAAAAAAGTTTTGTGCTTTAATTTTTATTTATAAACAAAGGTGAAATATACTTTTCTAAAATTATTTATGCAAACTATTTTCAGTGCCTGTGTATTGTGAATATCAGATGATTGTAAGGCATGATGAATTGAATCTATGTTTTCCAGTGCACATGGATGGTAAAAAAAGTGTACTTGGTAATACTTAATATTTTAAGTAAAAATAGTTAATTAATTGGACAATGACAGATACCAATTAACTTTCAAAAATGGGTGAGTTTAAACAAAATTATTACTGGGATACTACTTTGTTTTATATATGTGTTTATGAGAATAACTAGTTCTCAAAAGAAAAAGGCATTTACCACTTTATCTTGATTGATTGTAAATTTCCCTAATTGTTGAAATTATTTAATTTTAGTAAGATTGGAAAGAAAGAAAAGTTCAGTGCCGTATGAAGTTATTAAAGTATTTGTCAGAATTATAGAGGAAGACAATGTTGACATTTGGTTTTTATTATCTCCTAAATAATGTGTTTCCAGCTTAGAACGTGTCCTCTATATCCATCATCTCTACATTCATCTACTTCACCACTTTAGTACCATTTACATTTTTCTTCATTCTAAAAGCTGAAATAGAATAATTACATACAGATATGTGATCAAAGAGAATTTGTGAAGGTTAAATGAGGTGGATTAAATCCTCTTAAGTATTCCATTCTAAGGGTTCATGATTATAAATTAGGGGTTGGTGAACTATAAAAATATTTTTATTATATCATTAGAAGATTTTGCTTTTTATTTGTTAAGATTAGCATGAAGGTTTATATAAAGCCTTGATTGTATTGCTGATAAATTATCACATTCACTACTTTGGGTGAAACAAAACATGTATCAGTAATAGTATCACAAAGTGGGGAGCATTCAATGGGTGTGCCTTGGGGACTTTATTGGGGAACTTCTAATCACTGGTATTCAGTAATGCTGGGTTTTACCTTACTCATATTTGTTTAAATGTGAACAAGCCTCTCATTACCATTCTGTTCACTTAAAAAATATTGGTAATACCTTTTTGAATGTTGAATCTGTTGTAAAAATTAAGATAAATGTAGCTTGGAAATGCCCTGCTTTGATATTGCTATTATTTTTAAATATTACCTATGGAAGATTTAGTAATACAATAAAGGAGAAGTAATATCACTTAAAATTTAAATTATTTTCAAGATAACGTAAGAATGTGTTTATATGAAATCAAGAGATGGCTGCAATGAGTAAAAGCCCAGTTTTCATTTTTCTTAAGGTGACTTGATCTATACAACTTCATTTGTTGGGTATTTGTTCCTGGGACTCCCTCTAGTGTCTAGGTTTAAAAATATCAGTATGTTAACAGGCTTTTAAAAAATACTACTCAGGTGAACAGATTTTACTTAAAGTGTATTGAAGATCATATTTTGATTTAATTTTTAAAATTTTGCTGTTATAGTTCATTTGCTCTAACAGGGACATGAGAAGAGTCAACTTATGTAATAATCTTATATTATTTCAGCACTGCATGATAAAAACTGCCCTGATGTTCTGAGTGCCACTTAATGTTACAAATTCCTAGGTTGAAAATTATTCTGTCTTATAATCACTTTCATCCAATACTCATTTAGATACAATCTTTTGATTATAAATAGATGTTGGCCACAATGATCAAATGGATATTTCTTTGAAGATGTAGCATTTGGCTTTGCATGGCAAACTTTTGAATATTTAACATGTTAAACAGAAACTAAAGTCATAATAAATAAAAGAATCTTCTCTAAACTGGTGAAGTACATCACTATTTAAATAATTTAGCTCCATTCTCCACAAAGTATTACATTTTTCAGAGCAGTGTCTGACATTGGGTTACTTTGAATTTCTTGCTTACATGATTAATTGAAGCCAGTACCTTAACACACATGTATATAATATTTGAAAAATCGGAACTATATCCAAATAGTGGTCACGTCTTGGTAATTATCTAAATCTAATGGATTTAAATAAACTTTGAGACAGCTCAAATATCGTTACTGTGAATATTTATGAAAATAGTTTGTACTAGTACGGCTTAATATCTGATGTCTAGAAACTCAGGGATATACGTATATATTCGAATATATGAATATATTCACACACGTATATTGATTTTGGTTACCAAGGTGTGCCAATATGTAAAAATTAGTAACAGGTTAACTTCTGGGAAAATGTCATTTGTGAAGCTTATTTAATATTCTGTGCCAATACTTTCCATTGCCTTTGGTTAAAATTAGTGTTCCCTATTTATAATGTAAATAGGACAAAATATCTATGAAGAAAACATTAAAGAATCATAAATGTGTGATAAATATTCACTTGCCTAAAGAAAAATGTAAATGTCCTTATTCTTTATCAGTATTGATATTTCCATTAGTGATAGATCTTTTCTATTTGTACACCTCAAACCATCAATTATATTTACATTTTAATACTTGTTATATATTTCAGGGTGTTGACGATGCCTTCTATACATTAGTTCGAGAAATTCGAAAACATAAAGAAAAGATGAGCAAAGACGGCAAAAAGAAGAAAAAGAAGTCAAAGACAAAGTGTATAATTATGTAAATACAATTTGTACTTTTTTCTTAAGGCATACTTAAGTAAAAGTGGTAATTTTTGTATATTACACTAAATTATTAGCATTTGTTTTAGCATTACCTAATTTTCTTTCTGCTCCATCCAAACTGTTAGCTTTTATCTTGAATGCTTATTTTAAAATGACAGTGGAAACTTTTTTCCTCTAAGTGCCAGTATTCCCTGAGTTTTTGGTTTTTGAACTAGCAATGCCTGTGAAAAAATTGAATACCTGAGATTTCTTTCTTGGGGTTTTTGGTGCATGCAGTTGATTACTTCCTATTTTTCTTACCAATTGTGAACTTTGGTGTGAAACAAATTAATGAAGCTTTTGAATCCTCCCTATTCTGTTTTATCTAGTCACATATATACTAATTATAACTTCAGTTGAGAGTTCACTATTGGTTTTACAGAAACATTGAGGGAACACGAATTTCTGAGCATTCTATAGATTCTTGTTCTATTCATCATGTCCTCTAGTTTCAGTCACCCTTAACGAATGTAAATTTACACTGTTCGTAAAGGTTTTCTTCCTCTTTCCACTATTTGTTATAGTCATGTTCCCAAAAATAATTATATTTTTTCTATAAAAGGAAAAAAATGGAAAAAAAGACAGGCAATGAAAAATTATTAAAAGGCCCTTTACTTTCCACATGAGATAAATTCCTGTAATACTCTGAATAGCTCTTCCTGTTAATGGAGACCTGGTATGTAATGAGGATTATAGCAACCATTTGTGAGCTATATTACATGCTACTAAATTTTGTAATAATTTAAAACATTTTAATATGTATAAAAATTCTCATAGGAATTAAATGTAGTCTCCTTGTGTCAGATTGCCGTTTCCTAGCATAACTTTAAACCTTTTCTTGAACTTCAGTCTTTGAAAATAGTTTTAATTCTGGTATTGATATTGAAGATTATTTGAGCCAGTTATCTTAGTAGGTGTTCAAGAGACCAAGTTGAAGGCTAAGTCCTGTGTGAACCCTGGAGCGTTATTGTGAGTTGCACAGTATGGAGTGCATCCCTGTGGTCTTCCTGTGTTGTCACGCATTGGTTGGTCAAAAATGGGGACTGGGAGAGATTTGGCTAGCTCAGCAAGGTACATTTCTCACTATGTGGTGGTTCTAACAGATCAGGAACATCACTTTAAAAGAAAAAATAGAACGACTCTTTTTAAAGAATTATTTTAAATGAGATTTGGGGGTGGGGAAGACTTGAATTTTTTTAAATAGTGAAGGGAAAAAGTTTGAGACTCTGGTAATTTGCTAGTTCTCTTAACACAGCTAAAGTAACATTTCGTAAAATTTTCCAAGTCTGGTCCATATTTTATGAATATCTAATGCTTAAAAAGAGAAATTAACAAAGGGATTCTTGGAATGTATTTAAAATGTTCCTTATTTTAAGATATTTGAAGTGAGATGCTATGTTGAAGTGAAAATAATCACTGGACTAGGAAGAAAGTGATTCTGGTGTTTTTTTACAACTCTGATTTTGGGCAAATCACTTATTATCCATTTCTTCATGTTAAAATAAGTCATCTCAAGGCCACAGCTAGTATTACAATGATGTGATTTACATTCAGTTTACATAAAAATATGCCTGTTTGTCAATCTCAGCACAATCTGTAACTTTTTACCTGTGTTAATCATCTTCAGTGCCAGTCTTAGGCAAAATTGTGCAAGAGGTAAAGTTATTTTTGAATATCCTTTCTCCGTATTTAAGACCCTTCTCCCATATAAATATCATCCTGTCTGCTTACCCTTGTATATGACCTATGACTTGATGCTTTTTCTTCTAATATGCTAATTCCCCTGAACTCAAGATTTATTGCTGCTTTAGATATCTCCTAGGAGACTTCCCATCAAGTCACATCAAAATGCCCTACATCTTGTTTCCTCAGGCTCAACATAACCTGATGGATACTGCAATGAGATTTGACCTAATGGCTAATTTTGAGGTAGTGGTAGTAGCAGTTTATTTAAACTTGATCTTTTGAATATTATCTGTTTGCTGCCTGGCCCATGAGTGACTAGGTAGGAATTTTCATACCTGCCATGAGTAGACAGAACCCCAGTGGAAGAATTTAATAAAGGTAGTGCTGAAAGAATTCCTTAGATAATCTGTAATTGGGACTAGCCACGGTAATTTATCATATTGCATTGTTTTAATAACTAAAGTCTTACAATGAAGAATACCTTAAAATTTAATTCATAAAGCTTCCTTTTTAGCAAGGTTCACCACATACTGGAGTGCTTATTAGATGCCAGGCACTACACAAGGCACCGGGGATATTGTGGTAAGGGAACGTAATGTGTCCTTTTCCTAAAGTAGTGCTTATACGAATATTTGGGAATGGTCTGATATTCACATGAGGCATTTGGCATGTGACCTGGAGATAATGTAATGCATATTTTGGTTCTGTAAGGAAGGGAGTTGCTCTCTTAAGGTTTCTTCCATTCTGGAGTAATTATTTTGCTGATTCCAATGTAACTGGTTAATCAAGCAACTTTATATAAATTGCTTTTACTTCATTGTTTTAAAGGAGTAAAGTTGATTATATATTTTTTATTTGGCATAATTATGTGATTCTGTTGGGACAATTATAGTATACATTAAGTTGTATTACATAATATTAAAATTCCCAAGTGTGTAATATTCTGGTTGGTCTCTTTGTATAAGTGATTAAAATAGACTGTAAAAATTAAATATTGAATTCTAAACGTTATGTTTATCTAAGTACAAATAAACTGATGCCTGAACTAATTTGCAGAAAAGAAATTTCTGTGTAAAAATTATTATGATTTCTGAAATGCTTTGCTAAACTGCAGGTTTATGGGACACCATATAGGTGGGATGTTAAGACTTACATAGAAACCTCCTCCTGTTTCTACCCAAGGGAAAGAAATGGTCATACTTTAAGAATAGCAGTGCATAACTGAGTGAGGGGATTTTTGGGATTCTTGAGTTTTTGATGTAGCTGGACTTTTTTTTAAAGCAGTGGTAATTATCCTTGATTATGTGAATTTTGAATGATTTGACAAAAGGTTTGTTTTCATAGAGATTTTAAAAGGGAAGAGATGATCCTAGAAGTAACAATAAATGTTAATTATTACAGCCTTAAGGATAAAAATCCTTGTTGAAGTTGAAAAAAAAATGCTAAATTACATAGTCTTAGATATTAACATGTTTGTGAAAGAATGTAGCAGAAGTATGTAGCATAATTTGAGTATTTCCAATTAGTAATTCTAGGCTCTATTTTAACTGACTCACACTGCATAGGAATTTAGAACCTAACTTTCATAGGTTATTAAAACCTTTGCCACCATTGCACAATTTTGTCCTAATATATAATATAATGTAATCTTGCGAGGCATGTTATTAAGTTGCAGTTTGCACCAGTTCATCTCATTTGTACTCCAGTGACATTTTTCCTGTTATATTTTTCTAAACAATATATACAGTTTTTTGTAGGCAATAAAAACTATCATTTACATTTGTCAAAAAGTAATAATTTGATAATTATGTACTAATGCTTTGTAAAAAACCCATCAGTTACTATAAAACTGATTTATATTTAATAACTTCTGTGTTAATATTGGGTAGCATGAAATCTGCTTTGATAAATTGAGCAGCATACAACTGGTAGCTGCAAATTCCTTCAGAAAACAAAAATTACTTTCTAAAGATACATTCATATCAGTTCTTAAAACATAGTAATAACTAGATTAATACTTATTTTAGTTTAATAGGTTTAAGTGCCTGTTTGGGATGATGCTAGGTAATTTAGGTGAATTTAAGGAAAACAAAATGATTACCTACAGAAATGTCAGTTAGAGAGGGTCCCCCGCCCCATAGAGCTAAATGGGTTTGGTTATGTAATACTTTATCCAAAAGTTTCCTGTTCCACTGTCTTGTGTTTTCACGTTGAAAATACTTTTGCGTTTTTCCTTTGAGTGCCAATTTCTTACTAGTACTATTTCTTAATGTAACATGTTTACCTGGAATGTATTTTAACTATTTTTGTATAGTGTAAACTGAAACATGCACATTTTGTACATTGTGCTTTTTTTGTGGGACATACGCGGTGTGATCCAGTTGTTTTCCATCATTTGGTTGCGCTGACCTAGGAATGTTGGTCATGTCAAACATTACATTTAAAAATGACCACTCTTTTAATTAAAGTTAACTTTTAAATGTTTATAGGAGTATGTGCTGTGAAGTGATCTGAAATTTGTAATATTTTTGTCATGAACTGTACTGCTCCTAATTATTGTAATGTAATAAAAATAGTTATGGTGACTATGTTAGCGTGTATTTCTTGATAGAAATTTGAAACATTTGCCCTGCAATTGACATGGAGTAGTTTAAAAGCCACAGACATTATAGTGTATTAGTAAATCTCTTTTTTCTTCTTCTTCTTCTTCTTTTTTTTTTTTTTTGCAGCTGGTAAAATAGAAATAGTCTTTACTAATCTAATGAAAGGTGCTGTGATCATTATGTAAAGGTTGAAAAATCTGCATAAGCTTAAGAGACCACTTTAGGTTTAAGTCCTTTGCCATGTTAACTCATTTAGAAGTAGGTACAAAAGAGATCTGCCTTTATGACAAAGAAATAACATTATTTATTACTTTTTATCAAAGAAAGTAATTGATACACACACCACAGGTGATTTAAGGCCCAAAGGGAGCTAGCAGCAAAATAATGGAAATATTGAATAGGTATGTATGAAACACCAATCACTGGCAGGCTGTTTCCAGATCAGAAGTAGTCTTCACATATATTATTTCTATAACTGCATTAAAATCATAACCAGGTGCTATTTGATTTGTAGTAAACCTTGTTAATGCACCAAATGGGGTCAAAAATAAGATACTCTTTCAAAAAGTAAAAGAATAAATGTGCAAGGAATTATTTTGCTTAGTTATGGTACATGTGAATTAAGTGGCATCATCAGTAAAATGGAGAAATAGGCTAAGAATAATTGGCAAAAACCTGTTAAGTTAAACCTTTTAAGCATGTTATTTTTTTTTTTTTTCATTTGAAATTGGGTGCTCATTAATTTAGTTTGTAGTTGGCAACAGGTAGTTTCTATTTTAGTATAAAATTATGCATAAAGGATTACTGGTAAAATTCAGGAGCAGTAGAAGTTGAAACCTATTTTTAGTTCAGTTAGGCCAGCTTAAGTATTTTTTGCATGATGTGTATAGCCATCTTGTTAGAAATGTTTTTGTATTATATATGAAGAGATGGTACTGATTTTCAGTCAAATTATAAAATGGTTAGTTAAGTTTCTTTGATATCTGAACAATAGCGTTGTTTCATAGCTCTGTATTTCCTCAGGAAATACAAGGCTTCTAGCTCTTTCATTACAAATTCTCCCCGTTTAATAAGTTCTTTGATCTTCTCTGGGTCCTTGACATCTTTGTTTTTAAGGAAAGCATTCTTCAGACGCCTTTTAAAATAGTCTGCTCCTTTTGGGTAGTCTCGTCCAAGGTACAGCAGCTTAAAAAAGAAAGATTTTACATTTCTAAAGAATCCATGTCATATAATAACATTTATAAAGTTGGCGGCATCATTACTTACATTTTTATATAGATTCAGTACTTCCCCTCTTAAAGTATTGGCCATTTTCATTTATTATGACAGATATCCACTTTTATACATAGCATACCTAAAGAAAAGAAAAGTTTCTTTGCAAATAACTATTGTAGTCAAAAAAAAAAAAAAGCAAAGAAAAAGAGATTTTACATTTTGGAAAATGCTAACCTTTTTTTTTTTAATTCCATTAGTATTTTGAACAATTTTATGTTCCAGGCACTGGGATACAGCTATGATACCTGCTGTCACAGAACTAACATCCCCTGAAGGTATTAGAGTAGCCTAGGAAGGAATCAAAAGAAACAGGAGGAAATCTTCAGGGTTGAAGGATGTTTATCATGATTGTGATGGTTTCATAAGTATGCATATGCCAGATTTATCAAATTGTTATTTATAACTTAAGTGTAGTTTATTCTATGTCAATTACACCTTAATAAAATGGTAAGAGTAGGGTTGGGAGATATGAGGTACACAGGAAAGAAGACATCTACCTAACCATAAGGCTACCACTTAGTGGTCAGGGTAGGTGATTCAATCTGCTACCAGTCAGTTGCATAAAATGGGGTATCCCTCTCTGGGGATGGAGACCTGAGTGTAAGCACTTACTTCAAAATGGAAAAAATATACCCAAAAGACTCCTGCTGGCAGTATAGAAACTAAGTGAAGGCTTTTTCATTTCTTGACGGAGTTCATAAATATGCAGGAATCAACATTACTTCCATGTTAAAACTTGTATAATCCTCTTTATTAGTTTATGAGCCAATTCACTTAACGAGCATACTATGTACAGAACACTTTTTCTCTCTGAGTTAACTGTTTAAGTTTTCTGTTTTCCTTCAAGTTACTCTTTTTCTGCTTGCTTTTGCTACATCATTTCTGAGTCTAGAGACTAGTACTATTCTGTCAATAAATATATCTCCAGTCTTCTGTGATAGTAAAGGGGAATAGTCACTTATAAGTATTTCTTAAATAGCTTTCACATAATCCTCTTCCTTTTTCATTTCCAGTTCCAATGGTTTTCTTCCAGTGCCTTTTGAAAATGATGCAGTATGAATTGAGCTTTCCCGCTTTGCTAAGTCACATTCACCTGTTCCATAGCCTCTAAAGTGGTACTGTCATCTCTCATTTTTCCAATTTATTTTTATATTCCTTTACTGAAAACTTAGTGGAGTTTTGGGAGGGAGTGAAACTAGATAGGCATATTTATCCCACTCTATTATCACCTAATTTCATGCTTTAAACTCTTTTCTTGTTTGGCTCAGAGCTATTTTTCAACGCAGTTGAATTGTACAGAAGAATGACTTGAGAACCATGTGCCTTTAGGGGTCCAAGATGGCTGCAGGGTAGCTGGAAGTGCCACCCACCTGCTCCCAGCCCCAGATCGGTCCTGGAGCTAAACTGCAGCGCCACCAACTCGGAAATCCAGCTAAGTGTGAGAGAGAGCGAGAATGTGTGTGTACGAGTGTGTACAATGCCCATCTGCCTGCGAGCGCACTGTGGGGGCTGGGGCCAGGCCACTGCTTCTTGCCCGGCCCTGCACTCGAGCTCAGATTGGGAGCGCAGCCATTTTGTGGAATGTGCAACGTCCTGCTTGGGGAGAAGCTGCCCGAGCCACTGTGCCTTGGCGCCCAGGCTTGTTTCAGTGGTGTCTGTGACTGCTGGGCCAGGCTGCGCATCCCTCTGCCTGCAGGAGCCGGGGCCTGGTGGACCGCGGTGCTTGTCACACAGCCGCACACCGGCGCAGCTGGGGGCACTGCTGGAACCTGAACGGGACAGAGTCTGACCGAGGAGGCTGTGGATCAGGAGAGGAGCTGCAGCAGAGACCACTGTGGGAGCACAGGGGCAGGAGCAGGCGGCTGACACTCGCTGGAGGGAGTGGTGCGAGCGCCCTGCTACTATCCCAAGTTCCAGTTCTGCTGCTGGACTCTTGCCTCCTCTACCCCATCGGGATGACATGAGATTTACAAAACAGTGCACACAGGAGATATTCTGTTGGTTTGGGAAAGGGGGAAGAGGGGGAAGAGGTGTGAGAGAGAAGGGTCAGTAGGTGGCCCCCTCTATGCACCCCAACTGGGGATCCGACCAACACCCAGAAGCTGTCTCACGGCAGAGGCTGGCGTGGTAGGGGTGGAGCCCCTCAGCCGGATAGGGAAGTTCCCACCAATGAAAAATTAGGACCCAAATACAGTGGGAGAGCCCACTATGACCTACGCAAACGACATTCCTAAAGCACCCAATTCAGGAGATTGGAGTGTGCACCATGGGGCTCTCTGCTCTGGGGAGGGATTAAAATAGCTGGAGACAACCCTATCACCTTTCTTTCCTTTAAGGGACAAAGCACAGGCTCTGTGTTCTCGACTGGAGTCAGTCAGGAGAGGCTAGAGTGGGAGAGTGGGAGGCACAGGGGAGAGTACTGGGGGAGTGGCTGTGGGATTTTGGGGTCCCAGATACACCAGGGCTATATGGTAGCCCTCTTCCTTAACAGTGAGCCCCTCCCAGGGGAAAATCAACTACCTTACACTGTGGGGTACCGCTCCCCCACCCTCTGGAAATGCCCTGGCTACAACCGCTGAAATCCTATTTGCTCCACTCGGCAACTGTTTTTGTTCTTTTTTTTTTTTTAGTTTTACTCTGACTTAGTGTTCTGCTTTATTTGTTTGTTCTCTTCTTCCATCCTGCATCTTAACCCTTGCCACGGAGACAGCAACTACACAGACGCAGGGGTTGTCAGAGACTGATAGGGTTCAATCCGCGCACTATCCTGGGAAACAGACTGGGGCTTGCCCCTCAGGGAGAGCCACAGAACCACCCTCCTGGCACCCAGCAGACCCAAAATCTAGGCTCTGGGAGCCTACTAGGGACCCCACCCTGCCCACAATAGGGAAATAATCCCAGAGAGACTCAGATTAGTGGCTCAGAGGAAGGGGGAACAAACCCACCATCTTCCCTAGCGCCTGAAAGGCACCTGCACTGGAGATCCAGGAATCACAGCCCCCTGTTTCCTCCAGATGTTCTCTCAGAAAGAGTTGGGTGTGGGACAAGAATAAGGCTGACAATAGGCCAGCAGGCAGAGAATGGCAGAAGCAGTTCCTGTGGCCACTGCGGATATTTGCTGACACTGCCCTGGACTCAGTGCTGATAAAAGCTAGCTGTGCAGAGCAGCGTGGCCCACCCTGGGAGCAGCCAAGCCTGGAGGAATCAGCCTCAAACTGTGGATCACCTGTAGCTTTGAGAAGGGACAGACATCGACAGCACCTGACATTGGCTCACAGCAGACTCAGACATCAGCGTGGTATCCAACGGGAGAAACCAGAAGGCAAGATCTAAACTGCTGAGATAAATGCACTTGGCTCTTTTCTCATTATCTTAGCTATTTTTTTCTTTTTCATAGTCTTTATTTTTTAGTCTTTTAAAAAAATTTTAGGTGCTCTAATTTTTCTTTCATATCCCCTACTCTAATCTTTTGATTACACCACTCTTCTTTTCTCCTTTTATTACTTTTTTTGTGTTCCTTTCCCCCACTTTCCTCTTTAAATTCATTGTTAGTAGTTCTCTTCTGCTTTCTCTCATAATCACTTATCTTTGGTCTTCTCATATTAGTTTTTGTTTTCCCCTTTATTATTCCATTTCTCTTTCCACTCTGAACATTCTTTACTCTCTTGTTGTTGATAATGCTGTGGTGATCAGGAAGGGGTTGTTTGTTTTGGTATCATTTTGCTTTGTTCTGCCAGCACCAATACAACAGCGTACAACATATGGTGGAGATGAGCCCCTTAGTCAGACAGAGGGGAGTTTCCCACCAGTTAATGAGCCAGTAGCAATCAGAACCCAAATACAACACAGGAGGGTTCACATAACTCACACAGAAAACATTCCTGGAGCATACACATCAGGCGATCAAGGAGTCTGAACCAGTGAGGGCCATAGGACTCCTCACATACAAGACCATTCCACAGGACAAAGAGTAAAAACAAATTGATCTAATATAGAGAAACAAACATAAAGAGACAACTAGAATGGGGAGACAAAGAAGCAATAGGTAAATGAAAGAAAAGGAGGCACTTCCAGAAAAAGAGCTAAGTGAATCTGAGGCAAGCAATTTATCAGACTCAGAGCTCAAAGTAATGGTTATAAGGATGCTCAAGGAACTTTATGGGAACTGCAAGGAATTTAGTGGGACCTAAATTGGCATGAAAAAGTATAAAGAAACCTTGAAAAGGAACCAGATGGAAATGAGGAATGAAATATCTGAAATGAAGAACACACCAGAGGAATTAAAAGCAGGCTAGAAGAAGCAGAAGATTGAATCAGTGGGCTGGAAGACAAAGTAGAAAAAAGAAAATCCCCAAAACAAAAAAATAGTCAGAGAAACAAAGACTCAAAAAGAATGAGGATAGTTTAACACTTTCAGTACTGCTGAAATAAATATATATATATATATATATACCCCAAAAGATATTTGAAAAATACTGTACACAAATCATACTGCTTTATAATACACTGGGATGGGATTAGTTGGGATTAGTTAGCAATTGTGGACATTTTAAAATTAATTTTACATAATTACCTTGATTAGTCAAAAATCATTGAAAGGGTTAAGGGAGCTTTGGGACAACATGAACATGAAATGTAACAATATTCTCATTATAGTGATACCAGAAGAAGACAAAAAGGAGCAAGGGATAGAAAACCTGTTTGAAAAAAATGACAGAAAACTTCCCTAACTTGGTGAGGGAAAAATATAATGCAAATCCAGGAAGCACAGTGTCCCAATCAAGATGAATCCAAGGAGACCCAAGTATAGACATATTACTATCAAAATGGCAAAATTTAAAGACAGAATCTTAAAGGCAGCAAGGGAGAAATAGCTAGTAACATACAAGGGAGTGCCGATAAGGCTATCAGCTTATATTTCTCAACAGAAATACTACATACCAGAAGGGACTGTCATGAAATATTCCAAGTGATAAAAAGCAAGGATCCACAAACACGATTATGTATCCAGCAAGGCTTTTTAATTGGAAGGTGAAATAGTTTCCCAGACAAAAGAAGGCTAAAAGAGTACACCTCTGCCAAGGCAGCACTGCAAGAGATGCTGAATGGACTGCTTTAAAAAGAAGAACAAAAAAAACAATTAAAAATATTGCATAATTGAGTGACACTTAGGTCACACAGACTTAATTAATATTTATAGAAAATTTTGCCCCACAGAAGCAAATTACAAATTCTTCTCAAATGCACATGGATAATTCTCAAAGATAGTCTACATGGTAGGACATAAAACAACACTTAACAAATTCAAGAAAATTGAAATAATACCAAGCATCTTTTCAGATCGCAATGGCTTGAAACTAGAGACCAACCTTAAGAAAAATGCTCATGCCCTGGCTGGTGTGGCTCAGTGGATTGGTGCCAGCCTGGGAAACCAAGGGTTGCTGGTTCAATTCCCAGTCAGGGCACACAACCAGTTTGCAAGCCAGGTCTCCAGCCAGGTCCCCACTGGAAAGCAGGTGAAATGTAACCGTACATTGATGTTTCTCTCCCTTTCCTCCTTCCCCCTACCCTTCTCTCTAAAAATGATTAAAATCATTTTTAAAAAGTTCAAAAACATTCAAATACATTGAAGCTGAATATCATGTTATTAAATAATGAATGGGTAAACAATGAGATCATAGAAGAAATCAAAAAGTATCTGGAAACAAATGAATATAAACACACAACAACCCAAAACCTATGAGGCACAGTGAAGGCAGTCCTGAGAAGGAGTTCATTGCAATTCAGGCTTACATAAAGAAGAGAGAAAAATCTTAAATAACTTAACCTACATCTAAAAGAACTAGAGGAACAATAACAAGCAAAACCCATAGCAAGTAGAAGAAAGGACATACTCAAAATCAGAGCTAAGTCACATGCAGACTAAAAAAATAATTCAAAGGATCAATGAAACCAGGGGCTGTTTCTTTGAAAAGATTTTTTTTTTAAATTAGCAAACTTTAAAATAGACTCATTAAGAAAAATTAGAGGATGCAAATAAATACAATCAGAAATGAAAGAGAAGTAACTGATACCACAGAAATGCAAAGGATTGTAAGAAATTACTATGAATGATTATATGCCATGAAATTGGACAACCTGGGTGGAATGGGTAAATTTCTAGAAGTATAAAATCTTCCAAAACTGAATCAGGAAGAAGCAGAATACCTAAATAGACCAATAAAAACTAGCAAACTTAGTAACCAAAAAACTAATCACACATAAAAGCCTTGGTCCAGATGGCTTCATAGGTTACTTTTACCAAACATTCAAAGAAAAATTAACATCTCTCCTTCTCAAATTGTTCCCAAAAATTCAATAAGAGTGAAGACTCCCAAGCTCTTTTTATGAGGCCAGTATTATCCCAAAATTAGGTAAGGGGCCAACAAAGAAAGGCCAATATCCCTGATGAATATAGATGCTAAAATTCTCAACAAAAATACTAGCAAACCAGATCAACAATACATTAAAAACAGCAGAACCTTCAGTCAAGATGGAGGTGTAGGTAAACATGCCTCACCTCCATGCACAACTATAGCAAAAAAATACAGCTACATTACATAACAAATACCACTCAGAATTGTCAGGAAACTGAGCTGTGTGGAAGCCTGACAACCAAGGATTTAAAAGAAGCCACGTTTATCCAGATGGATGGGAGCTGAGGAGACATGGAGACAGGAATGGGTGGTCCCACATCCACATGTGGTGGATAAAAATTGGGAGGGATATTTCAGGAGTGAGGAAACCCAGTCCCAGGCCAGAACACCCAGCCCAGGGTTCCACTGCCAGGAAGACAAATCCCTAAGTTCTGGTTGTAAAAGCCGGTGGGGGTGAAATGGCAGAAGAAACTGCATCCTCTTAAAGCTCCCACAACAGACTCAGGACTCATGCAGACCCAACCTCTCTGGGTCTCAGAACTGGGGCAACAGCTGAGAGGACAACATGGCATATTAGGAGAAATTGAACATGAATGAGTGGGGAGACAGTCTCCTAAACAAAATTCCTAAGGTGAGGCAGTAGCACTGTCCCCCTAGTGAGCCTGCCCCCACAAAGAGCAAAAGAGTGGTGACACTGGTTGCCCTGCCCTGGTGATTACCTTAGGCTCTGCCCCATACAACTTAACAGATGCTCTAAGGCAGGGAGTCAAAGCACCTCTACCTAACCTAATACACAGGAAAAAAAAAAAAAAAGAAAGAAAGAAAGAAAGAAACATAGAGAGGCTGCCAAAATGAGGAGACAAAGAAATATGGCCTAAGTAAAAGAACAAAACTCCAGAGAAAGAACTAAATGAAATGGAGATAAACAACCTGTTAGATACACAGTTCAAAACACTGGTTACCAGGATCCTCTAGGAACTCATTGGGCACTTTAATGCCATAAAAAAAAAATACCCAAACATAAATGAAGCTTGTATTAAGTGAAATAAAGAAAAATCTACAGAGAACTAATAGTGGAGGGGATGAAGTCAAGAATCATATCAATGATCTGGAACACAAGGAAGGAAAAATCACTTGATCAGAACAACAGGAAAAAAAAAATTCAAAACCATGAGGATAGGATTAGGAACCTCTGGGACATCTATAAACATACCAATATCAGATTCATAGGAGTGCCAGGAGAAGAAGAAATGCAAGAAATTGAAAACTTACTTAAAAAGATAATGAAAGAAAATATACAGTATATACCAAGTCCAGGAAGCACAGAGTGTCCCAAAGAAGATGGACCCAAAGAGGACCACACCAAGACACATCATAATTAAAATGCCAAAGGTTAAAGATAGAGAATCTTAAAAACAGCAGGAGAAAGGCAAAGTTACTTACAATGGCATTTCCATAAGACTTTCAGCTGATTTCTCAAAAAAACTTTGCAGGCAAGAAGTATTCAAAGTGATGAAAAGCAAAGACCTAAAACCAAGATTACTCTATCCAGCAAAGCTATCATTTAGAAAGGAAGGACAGACAAAGTGCTTCCCAGACAAAAGGAGTTAATCATCACCACTATTATATAAAGTGCTAAAGGGAATTAAGAAAAAGAACACCAGCCCTGGCTGGTAGCACAGTGATTAAGGCACCGGCCTGCGAACCTAAAGGTTGCAGGTTCAATTCCCCAGCCAGGGCACATAACCAGGTTGCAAACCAGGTCTCCAGTCAGGTCTGTGGCTGGAGGCAGGTGAAATGCAACCTGCCTTTCCCTCTCTGCCTCTCTCCCTTCCTCTCTCTCTGGAAATAATAAAATCTTTAAAAAGGAAAAGAAAGAAAAGAAAAAGAACACCAAATGCTGAATATTAAAATCGCAATAAATTCACAACTCAGTAATTGAGTCCAAATAACAAAGTAAGTAAACAAGCAGAACATAAACAGATTCATAGATATGGAGATCATTTGGAGGCTTATCTGTTGGGAGGGAGAGAGGGAAAACGGTAGGAAAGGGGCAAGGATTAAGAAGTACAAATTGGCAGGTACAAAATAGACAGGGGCAGGTTAAGAACAATATAGGTAATGGATTAGCCAAAGGATTTATGTGGATAACCCATGAACATTAAGGAGAGGGAATGGGGGTACCAGTTGTAGGGGACAAAGGGGAAAATTGGGACAACTGTAATAGCATAATCAATAAAATATATTTTAAAAATTAAAAAATTAAGAGATCATATAACATTATCAAGTGGGGTTTATTCCAGGGATGCAGGAATGGTACAATATTTGCAAATCAATAAATGTGATATATCACATAAACAAAATGAAAGACAAAAACCACATGATCATATCAATAGATGCAGAAAACACATTTGATAAAATCCAGCACCCATTTACGAGGTCCATCCCGAAAGTATTGAGCCAATGTCAATATACTGTAATTAAAAGTTTGTACAATTGATACTTTCAGAGCTTGTAGGATAAAAACACTCAGCAAAGTGGGAATAAAGGGAGCATACCTAAACATAATAAAGGCCATATACCAAAAATTTACTGCCAGTATTTTACTCAATGGGCAAAAACTAAAAGTGTTTCCCTTAAGATCAGGATCAAGATAAGTATGTCTGCTTTCACCACTCTTATTCAACATAGTACTGGAGGTCTTAGCCATAGAGATCAGACAAGAAGAAATAAAAGGCATCCAAATTGGAAAAGTGAAAGTAAAACTGTCATAATTTACAGATGACATGATCATGTACATAGAAAACCCTGTAAGCTCCACCAAAAAACTACTCAATCTAATAAGTAAATTTGGCAAAGTGGTAGGATACAAAGTCAATATTCAGAAATCAATGTCATTTGTGTACACCAATAGTAAAGTGTCAGAAAGAGAAATGAAAAAAATCTCATTTACTATAGTGGTTAAAAAACTAAAGTAACTAGAAATAAACTTAACTGAGGATGAAAAAGACCTATACTTGGAAAACTACAGAACTATGAGGAAATTAAGGAAGACAGAAATAAATGGAAGCATATATTTTGTTCATGGAAGAATTAACATCATTAAAGTGTCCATACTATTCAAAGCAATCTATATAGATTCAATGTTAGTTCCTATTAAAATACCAAGGGCATATTGCACAAATCTAGAAAAATATTTCAAAAATTTACATAGAACCAAAAAAGAATTGCCTCAGCAATCTAGAGAAAGAAGGACAAAGTTGGAAGATCATATACCTGATATGAAGCTATACTACAAAGCCACTGTAATCAAAGAACAGTTTGGTATTGGCATATGAATAGATATATAGATCAATGGAACAGAATAGAGCTGAGAAATAGACTCACGTCTCTATGGTCAATTAATATTCAACAAAGGGGGCATGAACATACAATGGAGCAAAACAGCCTCTTCAATAAATGGTGTTGGGATAACTGGACTGTATATGCAAAAAAATAAAAGAAACAAACAAAGAAAAAACCAGATCACCAACTTATACCATACACCAGAATAAACTCAAAATGGATAAAAAACTTAAATATAAGTTGTGATACCATAAAAGTCATTGTGGAAAAGATAGGCAGTAAAATTTCAGGTATCCCACATAGCAATATTTTTGCTGACATATTTCCCAGAGCAAGGAAATAAAAGAACAAATAAACAATAGGATTATATCAATTATTAAAAAGCTTCTGCATGGCTCAAGAAGCCAGCACTAAAATGAAAAGGGAACCAACTGTATGGGAAAATATATTTGACAATGATACATCAGACAAGGGTTTAATCTCAAAAATATATAAAGAACTTACATGACTCAACATCAGGAAGACAAACAATCCAATTGAAAAATGGGCAAAGGACCTGAACAGACACTTCTCTGAGAAGGACATACAAAGGGCCCATAGGCACATGAAAGAGTGCTCAACATCATTAGCGATTGGAGAGATGCAAATTAAAATCACAATGAGACACCACCTCACACCTGTTGGAATGGTCATCATTAACAAATCAACAAACAAGTGCTGGTGAGGATGTGAAGAAACGGGAACTCTAGTGCACTGTTGGTGGGAATGTAGACTGGTGCAGCCAATGTGGAAAACAGTATGGAATTTCCCACAAAAATTAAAAATTGAACTGCCTTTTGATCCAGTGATCCCACTACTGGAAATATACCTTATGAATCCTGAATCACCAATTTAAATGAACCTATACACCCTGTGTTCATAGCAGTGCTTTATTAGTTCTGTCCAGAAAGTATCCAGCCATGTAATATGAAAAATATAGACATTTATTGAAGCAGATATAAGGAACACTGTATACAGGACAATGAATCCTCAGCCCCCTTCAAAGTTATGACCTTCTTGATAGTTCATTGGTAGTGGTTTGAATCAAATCATTAGCAACTGCAGCACAATGTTCCTTCTGCTCTGGTAGCAGAAGCAGTGGAACAAATTTTGCTGTGACACACTTCATGCCAAGATCCTGCCTCAGAATCTCAGGCACAGTAGTTTTTAGAATCCCCAGATCAGCTTCTACTGTCTCATACTGTCAGTTGCAGATTTTTGTTGACTGCAGCCCACTTACATTCAACATTCTTAGGTGTTCTGCTTGTTGCGGGCCTTCCAGAATGTGGATCATTTTCAACAGATCTTGACCATCTTTGAAAAGTTTGTGCCACACTTTTATTTGAGCTGCACTCATTGCATCATCTCCAAAAGCCTTCTGAATCATCTGAATAGTTTCCATAGAGAAATGCTCAAGCTTAATGCAAAATTTGATGTAGATTCATTGCTCTACTCAGTCATTTTCAACACAATGGCCACACAGTACACATGCCCACTAAACACATCTACTACCCCCACTGACTAGTACAGTGAACCTGTCATTCACTCATGCACATTCCAGTCTACTCTTCTTGGCTGTCAGGTTAGAAGGATGTTGTGCAAACTGTTCTTGTTATACTAACAATGACTGGACTTTTTTAAATAATTTTATTTATTATTTTTAGGGAGAGAGTCAGAGGGGGAGAGAAACATCAATGTATGGTTGCCTTTCACCTGCCTCGGGCTACTGACCTGGCTGGAGACCTGGCTTGCAACCTGGTTATGTGCCCTGGCTGGGAATCAAACCAGCAACCTTTGGGTTCACAGGCTGTCGCCTATCCACTGTGCCACCAGCCAGGGTAGCTGGACTTTTTTCGGACAGACTGTAATATAATAGCTAAGTATTTGAAACAGCCTAAGTGCCCGTTGGCTGATGAATAATTAGGGAACTGCGGTACATTTACATATGGAATACTACTCAGCAGAAACAAAGAGGAAGAAATTCCTACGGCAGTTTATCTTTATCATTGTACATTGATATTCAGGCATTTAAGTTTATTTTAGCCTTTGAGAGAAACAGGTTTCCTTGGGTTTGCAATTGTTAAACAATTTAAGTGCAGCAGGGACCTGGTACTGTTCTTTAACTGTGCATAAAGTCATGGAGGTTTATCTTCTTTGTAAAAAGTCAACTGAGTTAGGGACTAAAAGAAGTCCCTCATCATTCTGAGAACATGGATGTGCGTGGTAGGAAAGGGGTGGAGGGAACAATCCCCATTGACATCTATTTTTCTGGTGGCTGAAGGCTAACAAGTTAAAATATATCTTCAGTCCTGGTTAAGTAAGAATTGTCATTTTACTAGGGATTATGGCACTCAAAGCTGTTGTTAATCACTCTTCCCCATAAAGTTCAGATGGGAATAAAAGCTGAAAGAAAACTGGCAAAGAACAACCATGCAATGTTATTTTTTATTGTGTTCTGGTAGACCTGAGTCAAACAGACAAAGCACGTTTCCCCAAACTAGTTAAACCTAAAGAACTTCACACAAAAATTTATTCCAACACACTTGCCATGACCAAAGGCTATGTAATCAGAGAGATAGGCAGCAAGAGATTTTGTCACCAAAGGCTGGCATGTAGTTTGGTCTAATCTTACCTAGAAACCAGATTATGTAAGTGAGTTGAAAGGAGATGATTATGTCTGTTCAGAACAGGTAAGTACTACACCTGTCTGAATGTAAGGAGGAGAGAACAGGGCCTTCTTACTCTTTATGCATCTTGCAAGAGAAGTACTAGAAAACCAAGCTCACTGACATAATCTCTGAAAGCACAGCGACTCCTAGAACATACCCCAGCCTGTTCTTCCACATCCACAGCAATTCTCCTCCCCAAAGAGTGAGAGTTTGAGCAAGTCCTTTCCCCAAGACCCACCATTTTAAGGTAATTTGGAATTAACACCTCCTTTCCCCTGATAATCTGAGACGAGTGGGCTGAGGGTTTGTACCATGAACAGTATTTTGTTTGAAAAATAATTTAAAGCAAAAGTTTACTTCCATACCAGATAGCTTCAGATGTATATGAACTCGGCATTAACATGCTTATCTTACTACCAGGGATTTGGAGGTGAAATATCATCAGTAGTACACATAGGTTTCTGTTACAATGGGGATAGTAACACCATAACCCATAAAGTCTAGCTCAGTAATATTAATAATATATTTAATCAATGATGTTGGGATAGAACATTATAAAATTAGAATTCAGAGATGAAAAATGGTGCCAATAATTTGAAAGTATTTCCTGTTATGTTAATTTAAAATAGGGTTTGGGATCCTAAAATCATGCAGAAATCAGTGAAGCTTTGGAAGGAGCTTAATTTCTTAAATCACCCATTTCTGCAAGTTTTCTGTTCATCTGAATTGCCATTGTTTCTTCATTTGGAGAGGAGACAATTTCTGAAGGCTGTGCTACTGGTTATCACAATTTTTGCCCTTGGGCAAATAACAATGAGGCTTGTTGGGCCTCAACGACCTTAACTGTAAGCAATAACTTTGCCCAGGAATTGCTTCAAATCCTTTCCAGTTCTTGTTTACAGCAGCTTTTAGAAAAAACCGGCACATACCTTGCAGAGGAAAAACAGACCGTGTGCAAGGAGAAGAGTCCGAAGGTCATTCATTTAAAAATAACCAACCCACCTGGAGCCAACTTACCTCTTGATCTAAATTGCCAACTGAGCCCGTCAACCCCGCTGGCCTAAGTTGGGGTGACCCAAAGCAGTTGAGCGGGTCGTTACTGGACCCACGCGCGTCCGTAGCTGGGGTGGCCCCTTTCCTTCTTGAAACCCTCACAAAGATCCTTCGCCCAACACACTCCAGGGAAATAACGAGGGAGAAAGGCTGTCAATGTCAGAGACGCTCAGCAACGCTTTCCCACCCACTGAGACTATCCTTGCCCAGAGAACACTTCACGGTCTCTAGACCCCGGGATCCGCAAAACCGAACAAAAGACGCTGGTGGCTGCACTCACGCACTTTCCCGCAGGCCACAGGCGTAAAAACTTCAAACGGCTTCCACTCCTCTGTCGGTCAACACTAGAAACCCGGCGAGTAGGGGCGGGGGGGGGGGGTCAACCTGTCAGGGGAGGGGCGGGGCCCATCCGGAAAATCCCAACGCGCCTGCGCAGGCCAGTAAGGCACGATTGCGTAGTTTTGCGCGGTCGCCAGTGGGCGGGGCTTGTCGTCCAGACAACCCAAGAGCATCTGTCTACACAACTCAGCTTGGCTTTTGCAGACTTCCCGCCGGCAGCTCCTCGTTCAGCATGGTGAGCCGGGAAAGCGGGGGAACCAGGTGAAGGCGCGAGCATTGACTCTCCCTCACCGGTATTAAAAGATGTAAAAAGAGCCTGTCTTTATTTTAGAGGGGAGCTGGTCGGCTTAGTAAAGAACCCATACCTCTATTTGGGGCAGGCCTCCTGACCCGTGACCACCCCGTCCAGTAGGTCAGATGGTGTCCTAATCTCTCACTGCCGCTGGGTTCCACTTGGTCTCAACCTAGTGGAAATACTGTTTTTTTGATTCATGGTACTCAGCCTGCCCTAAATTTACTAAGTATAATAAAGTTTCTCGTTTTTTTCCCCTCTGCGCTCAGTTGCTTTCTCCAAGAGCCCAAGCCAACCTGTAGCTATGAGATAATCTCTTTTGCCATTTTTCCTAAATAGGATTTCCATCTTCTGTGATCAAAATCAGAGGAAGTGGAAATGTAATTATTTAATTATTACATTCATTAGTTATCGGAAAAGAGAGAGTTCATTACTTGTGCTTATGCCCTCTGAATTTTGAGCACTACTTAACTACCCAATGCCCTTAGGATCTGCAAGTGGGTAAGGATGTGTACAATACTATTCCTGATCTGCTTCACCTTAAAAGCACTAGTGAGAGATGACAATTTGCCCATCTTTAAAATATGGCTACTAGAGAGCAGGGGTAATTCTCTTTATATCGTCTGCTCTATAGTACTTATTTCAAGGTGAAAGTATATTAACTGTTAGTTGATAGCAAATAGAATACTAAAAGTGGAACCCATTTATAAAAACTATGAGCGCAAAGTCTCTGCTATTCTTTATATTCTCCAGCGTCTTAGAGTACTTTGTATGTAAATCATTAATAAATATTTGCTGAATTAAATAAATATATGAACTTTTCAAGAAGATGTTACCTGCTTTGTGTCAGTTTTAACATATTTTATACAGTGACAGTCTTATGGTTTGAGCCAGTAATTGGTCCTGTATAAGTCTTCAAAAATGGAAAATGCATACTCATAGTCACATGATCTCCTACAAATTCCTTACCAGAAATCTAATGGACACATGGGCCTGGTCAGAAAATTACATGTATTATAACTGAAAAATACTTGTAATTAATTACTGAAATCATGTGTTTTCCAAAATAATTCCCACACACTGCCAAATAGTATCATTTCACCAGAGCTTTGCCTGCTTTAAATAACTGTCCTCTTTCTATAAAATGAGCAATTATCTAATTTCACAGAAAGATAGTTTTTGTGAGATCATTCCCACACTTTCAACCTTGATATTAGTACCAATATTTAGTCAATGACATTATTTTTGGGAGCCCTTTAAACTGGTACTCTGTTTAGTGATAAGGCATTTCATTAAACGTGAATTACTGAATGATTGTCGTAAGAAAGAGTGAAAATTTATTTATAAAAGATGTTTCAGTGAGTGAACTGTTTTATCTTGGTTTTTCCTAGACTTGCTTCTAGTTTAGTCTGAAGTCTTTTTTAAAAAGACTTTTTATTTTAAGATAATTTTAGATTTACAGAAAAAGTTGCCAAGATGGTATAGAGACTTCCCTTATACTCTCTGCCCAGCTTCTTCTAATTTTAACATCCTACACAATGTGTAATTTTAGGGGTAATTTTATTTAAAGTGCCAAAATTAAAAAAAATTTATCAGTTCTTTTGTATTTCCAAATTTTAGGGTCCCAAAGCAAAGAAGGTAGGTGGAAATTTTCTTAAAACAGTTTTATAAGCACTGACATTGTACAAACAATTTTAAAACATTTTTTAGTTTTATTATACAGAGTTTACTAAGTTTACTTTGTAGTCATTGTTGCTACTTAAATCATGGAATAATTTTTTGTGATGATTTTATATATGTATATATTATGAAATGATTACCAAAATAAGGTCAGCTAACACATCTATCACTTCCCGTAATTACCATCATGTGTGTCTGTGCGTCTGTGTGTGTGTAGTGAGAACATTTAAAAGGTTTTAATGGAGCAGTAGAAATGAAAGCCATGCAGAAAATGGGGAAATGAAAGCAGTGAAGCTCTTATAGGTGATCTGACATAAAGGGTAATAGAAATGGAGCCAACAATGGAGAGGATGTGAAATCTAGAGAGGGAGAAATTTATGTATAACTAATGGTGGTGTTATTTACAAGAGTCAAGTCCATACAGTTCACCCATTGAAAAGGAAAGGAAGGCAAACAAAGATAAGGTAAGTTCCAAGATTTGCTGGGAAAGGAGATTGTTTTCTTCTTTAAGTTTCTAGTAATATAAGACACAAGGTCAACAGCTGAGAGTAGGAAAGAGCAGATGATTTTGGATGTGTGAAGAGTGAGGACAATGAATAGTCCGTAAGAATACTGGATCATGCTTAGAACCTATTTAAAATTTGTGCTCATAAATTTGAGCTCATGTATTTTTTTTTCCTGGCAAGGTTCATTTGCTCATATTGCTTGCACAGAATAATGGTGAGTTGAATTTAACTAGAACCAGGAATTTGCCAGTTTAGCTTCTCCTAGGGAGAAGAAAATAGGAGAGGTGGAGATGTATGTTCATGGTAACGGTGATGAACCAACTGTGAAATCTAACCTGGGTAGGAAGGAAGTGTGGGGATGAGGAGGGTTGCTGAACAGTGGAAAAGTGGTAGGGCTAAGGGACTGCAGATTTCAGTGGATCATCCTGCAGTAAGTGAGCCAAAAATTGAAGATTCTCATCCAAGAGCTTATATCCCAAGGATCAGTCACTCTTGATTCTTAAATTTAGATGATGGTCCTCTCTGTATCTAATTTTCCCTCTGGGGAAATGGAGGGGAGGTGGCCATCACCAAGATAGTTATCAGATCTGTGCTCCATAGCCCTGATCTTTTTGCTAAACCTCAGTTTTCCAATTTTTTAATGCCTGCAGCATTTCCTGAATATTCTAGCACTTCATAATAATTATGTTTAAGCTCCTTTAAACATCTTCTCTTACAAATTTATTTGCTCTGGACTACCACTCCTTTTTTTTGGAACTCTTCTCTTGCCTCTAATTTAATCAATAACAGATAAGTTGGTTTATCACATATTTATTGGATCTATTCTCCTATCTGCATTTAGTTAACTATTGTTAATAGTGACCAAAATGGTATCCTTTTTATACTTTTTTTCCCCTAATACCAGGTTAGTTTTCAAAATCATATTCTTAATAGCCATAGCTCTTCTCAGAAACATTTAGGGGGTTTCCATTTCTTTTAGAATAATGTCCAAACTCTATAGCATTGGCTTCAGTCATCTTTTCCATTCTCATTTCCACATCACCTTTTCTTGGAGTCTTCCCAGGGCCACTGACCTGTTGGCCTCTCCAGTGCTCTCTGAACTCTGTACCTTATGCCTGCATTTCCCTCTTCTGGGGATATCTTCTCATATATGAATGTTAAAATTTAGGGGGCTCAAACTGAAGCACCCTACTGCTCTATACAATTTCACTTGATCCCAGCTGTTGAAAATAATCTCACCTTCCTCCAAACTTGCAAAACTAATTCTCTATGTATCTGTTAGTCATACAAATTTCTTTAATGTTTATAGACATGTTGCAGTATTAAAACTTTTTACATCTATTTTCTTTTAATCCTTACAATAGTGAAACAAGGTTCCATTTAGCACTGTTTTATAGATGTGAAAACTGGGGGTGAGAGAGTCACTCAAATTGTATATGCTATTAATTAGACACTATTAGACTTAGTGTTGAATGATTCATATGCTTATTTTTCTTGTTTGCTTTCATACTTTGTCCTTAGGCACCAAGTCAAGGCTTTGCATGTAATATAGGCAATCTTATTTGAATGAGTGAAAAACTGGATTAATGGATGCAAAAATATTTTTCATAATTACTATTTGAGGGATCTGTGTTTTATTTGGGTTAATAGCCCCCCCCCCTTTTTTTTTTTTTTAATGTTGTGGCCTTTGTTAAGTCTGGTAATAAGAAAAAGAAAATCAGCAAAGCTGAGAGATTGAAGCAGCTACAAGAGGAGGAAGAGAGACGACAAAAAGAGGAAGGTACAAAATACAGAATATTGATACTATTGTCACCTGAAGGTGATACCAATGTATTTCTGTAATCCAGTCAATATATATTGAAAGAATTTTCAGAACTCATTAATTTCTCAAATTCAGGTTTTTTTTTTTTTTTTGTGATTGGCCCCTACTATCAGAAAGTTGATATTATATACAAATCACTTTTAGATATATCTTGAAGTGGAGTTGCCAGATAAAACACAGGATGTCCAGTTAAATTTGAATTTCAGAAAAACAGTGGATAATTTGACATAATTTGCCCCATGCAATATTTGGGACATACTTAAAAAATATTCATTATTTATCTGAAATATGAATTCAACCGAGCATCCTTTATTTTTATATTAATACTGGCAATCCTACTTGAAGTCTTCACATTTACTGATGAAATAGGGCATCAGTGCTGATTGTGCAGTGAGAATTCTGAAACTCAAATTCATTAAATAAGGGAACTATATCCTAACAAGAAATACTGTACATACAGCTGTCTAGATTTTCATAGTTTAATAATATTTATTTGCCAAATGTAAAGAGGGCTTTCATCTTTTTTAAATGGCAATTAAAATTAATACAAATATTGGTTATTTAAAATATCAAACATTATTTTAAAAATCTGAGTATTTCAAGTGGTTGCAGTTTTTAACATTAAGAGCATCTGTGAAGCCCTGGCTGGTAGCACAGTGGATAAGGCGCCAGCCTGCGAACCCAAAGGTTGCTGGTTCAATTCCCAGCCAGGGCACATAACCAGGTTGCAAGCCAGGTCTCCAGCCAGATCTGTAGCTGGAGGCAGGTGAAAGGCAACCATACATTGATGTCTGTCTCCCTCTCTGCCTCTCTTTCAGAGAGAGGGGAACTCTCTTTGAAAATAATTAATAAAATCTTTAAAAATAAATTAAAAAATATGGGTGAGTGGGGAGGGGGACAGAGGGGAGCAAAAAAGGGGATGGATGTAATACAACAACAATAAAATTTTAAAAATTAATTAATTTAAAAATAATAAATTAACTTAAAAATGAGAACATCTGTGGATTAAGGTTTAGGTTTTAAAACTCTGTTTTCAGGTTTTATGCTAATTATTTATGCCTAATCATCATAATCCTTTTTAGATGACTCATGATAAGAAGAGAACATCAAAATCTAGATCTTGGAAAATGTATTATGATATTGTTTTAAACTCCTATTCTTCAACATATTTATTATATTTTCTTTTTTAATAGTGAAAGCAAGAAAAGATGAAATTTATTGCTTTGATGAAATAGATATCACAAGGTTATGGAAGTCTTATGAAGATGTTAGTTACCTCTCCTAATTGCCCATGATAGAACTTTTTTTTTAATTGGCAAAAATCATTATTTGATCATTATAAACTTTTTAGAGAAGGGAAATACCATTATGGGCCAATTTTTGCCCCAGAAAATTTAGTCATGTTACTTTTTTGAAAGAAATCTAGCATTTGTCTTAATTTTATCACCTAATGAAGATTGTGACTTCTATAAAATACATCACCATCCCTACATTTTGCAAGTATTTGAAGTAAATTTAAGGACTAAAAAATAGATTGATTTTATCCCTGTGAAAAAATTTTTACTTTGTTCTTTAGAGGAAGCTCGTGTGAAGCATGAAAAGGAAGAAATGGAAAGGCTTGAAATGGAACGAATTGAGAAAGAAAAATGGCAACAACTTGAAGCAAAGGTAAATAAACATTAATGATGTTATTAATGAAGACAAACTATATCATTATCAGATCTGTTTGGCTATCTAATGTCATTCTCCTCCAGAAGCTACCAGTAATATTGAGGCCTGTATGAACTGATTTAAACTCATTTAATTCTACCATAAAATTAATGACATTATCAACCACATTTCACAAATAAGGAAGCTGAGGAATAGAGGATTCAGCTAGGTCAAGGATTGGATCTAGACCGAAGTAGTCTTGTGTTTGAGCCCAGGCATGTTGAAATTAGTTTATTATTCAAAATCTGTTGGAACTAAAAGGGGAAAAAGAAACATCTAAATCCTACTTCTCACTTTTTTTGTTTTATTTCTCTCTTTCACCAGAATATTTTAGATAAGTAGTTCCAAAATATTTTGATCTCAGAAAAAAAACCTTATTACTCTTAAAAATTGAAGACCACCTCCCCAACTAGCTTTTGTTTATGTGGGTTATAACTATTGGCATTTATATAGTAGAAATTAGAACTGAGAAATTTAAAAGTATATAGTATTAATAGACTTAAACATTGTTAAAAATAGATTAATAAAAATAAGATACATTAATATATTTTAAGAAAACAGCTATGTATAATTATATATACATAATGTGTATTATTTAGCTATACTTGACTATTAACATTAATTTCAGGTGTGCAACATAATGATTTAATTTTTGTATGTATTGTGAAATAATCACCACAATGTTATATATTTATTTAAATTAAGGAAATGAGTGGCATTGTTTATATTTTAAAAATCTCTTTAATGTCTAACTTAACAGAAAACAACTGGATTTTCATATCTACTTCAGTATTCCATTACAATGCATATTTTTGATTGAAGTATATGAGTGAATTCTGGCCTTGCACAGATATGTATCTGGAAAAAGGAGGAATATTGTATTCACCTTTCAGATACTTTTGGATTATTTTTATTACTGCACCATAAATCAATAAATGGTAGTTTCTAAGTGTGGAATCTGAAACCATATCAATGAACTTTTCATATTCTATTACACCAAAACATTAATCTATCTTTCACTTGGAATATATCTTGTTTCCAGGCATGAGTTTGCAATATCATGTATTAGTTACTTGAAAATTTTTGGTTCATTGAATTGTTTGCTTCCAAATGTTGAAGCAAACATTTTAATTATTCATTATCAAAAAAATTATAAACATTTATATCATTTACAATCAAAGCAGAGAAGTTCTTCAGGATTGGGAAACTCTCAAGCTCACAGTGGTAGATACTTTTCTAAAATTTGAAAATTATCCGAAAGCTTGAATTTTTTCATTGGCAACAAATACTTTAAATTGCTTCCTGGGAGTGGCATACTCAATTCCTTCATTTTTGAGAGAATGGGTTGAATTAGTGTTTATTTCTCAAGGCAGTATTGTCTGTTGATATGCAGCTTTATGCTGTATGATGCTATTTTATCACATAGGATATTAAAAAAGACATAAAGATTGACATTTAATAAAATTAATAACTTTTACTGTTTTTATCAGGTCATTCTTACATGTAACTGGCTGTTTACACCCATGTCCCCTAAAAAATATGACCACCAGTACAGTTTGGGCATTGATTTATGCTGTCACCTGCAGTATTGCATCATCTGCACATCAGTGCAAAAGTGCACACTGGGAGAAAGACAGTCTTTGTATTATTGTGCAAATATATTTGACTTTACAGATCCCAAAAAGGCTGTGGGGATAACACCAGGCATATGCAGACCAATTTATAAACTACTGTTCAGATGAAATCTTTCAGAAATACCAGCTACAGTCAAACTAATTTTAGTATTCTGAAACTAAATACTAAGTAAATTTTGTATGCTACTGTGAAACACAGTTGAAAGTAAATAATAAATTGATGTATCTTCATACAACAGGATCTAGATAGGAAGAATGAAGAACTTGAGGAGCTTTATTTATTAGAGGGTTGCTTCTCTGAAGCAGAGAAATTGAAACGAAATAATAGATTGCTTTCTCAGGTAAGACTTTTTTTTTTTTTTTTAATTTTAGTTAATACTTTTGTACCACAAGAGGGAGTTATAGTCCAATATACTTTTTAGTTCCAAGACACTTTTAATGTATCTATAAAAAATTCTCAAATCTGACAGATTGCTTGCAGTAAAGTAAATTCATCTAGCTTTGCAGAAAACTACTTGTCAATAAGATCCCTGAAATATTAATATACTTTGACCCAATTAAGTTTTGGAATCCTCACTGTGGGAATTACACTAAAGTATGGATTTAAGACAATCTAATGTTGCCCCATACAGCATAGCTTTAGAAACAATATAGGTGATTCTCAGGAGAAAAAGGAAAAATTGTAATATGACAAAAGATGATTATGGTATAATTATAAGCAAAAAATTATAAGTACAATATGACTACAAATGTAAAATTTGCATAGTCTACAAAATAAAGCGAGAGGCTCATACTGAAATGGCCATGGTGATGAACAATTAGCAATAATTTGAGCTGTAGAAATTTGCCCAATGTTGGCTTTTGTAAATATAGGAGCTATATAATTAGAGGAAAGCAAAACAAAACCAACATATATACTGTTTTAAAAATTAAAATATGACAATAAATTTGCATTTATTTGAATTATTGAACCTTACAAATTATATTGCTAAAGAGGAATTTGGTTATTCTAGAGGTAATTCAATTAACTAAAGTCATAATATATTTATTGCCTAAATTAGGAAAGCTAGGTTATGATAACTTATACTTAAAAAAGAAATAATTTAATCTCTGGTGGAATTTTCAATTAGTGTGAATATTCAAACATTTGTATTCTACAGTGGAAACACTACATTCAATGTGATGGGAGTCCTGATCCTTCAATTGCCCAAGAAATTAATACTTTTATTAGCTTATGGAAAGAGGAAACAAATGAGACTTTTGAGGAAGTAATTGCAAAGAGTAAACTAGTACTACATGTAAGTACCTATTATCCCATAGTTTAAAATTATTATATTTTTAAATTTAAAAAAATTATTATTTTCAGAGAGAGGGGAAGGGAAAGAGGCAGAGAGGGAGAGACATCAATGTGTGGTTGCCTTTCACCTGCCTCCAGCTATGAACCTAGCTGGAGACCTGGCTTACAGCCTGGTTATGTGCCCTGACTGGGAATTGAACCAGTAACCTTTGGGTTTGTAGGCTGGCGCCTTTTCCACTGTGCCACCAGCCAGGGCATAATTTTATTTATTTATTTATTTATTTTGTTTGTTTGTTTTTTAATTTTATTGTTGTTGTATTACATCCATCCCCTTTTTGCTCCCCTCTGTCCCCCTCCCCACCAGGGCATAATTTTAAATTATTTAAACTACAAACTGATTCCAAAAATAGAAATAAATACAATATTTGCCAAATAATACTGCACCCTTGGCTATGAAGAAAAATATTTGCTGATCTTTTTCTTTTTAACTCTTAAAATCTTTTGTTACCTTAGACGAAGTCAACATGACATGAATGTAGAATATTAATTGTATGTGTGTTAAATTCAAGTTGTGAAATTAGGTTGTGTCCATTTATGTAAATAACTTAGGGAGAAAGTGCATAATTTTACCCTTAGCCACATTATTCACTGTTCATTAATGCAATACATGTTTTTATTGTTCACTGTGTGCCTGGCCCTACTCATTCAGTCAGTGAAAGTATAAAGATGAATAAAAATATCCTATGTTCTATTTCTGCAAATAGAATGGATAGACTAGCCTGAGGAGCTACCACTTGACGAAGCACTGAAAAATGCTAGAAAAAACTTTAGTGACATTTAATTCTATTGCCTACTGTAAAAGAAAGTAAGGGATACTCTTTGAAGTCATGCAACAACTTAGAAATGTGGGCAAGAGTAGAAGTCAGTGGCTTCCCAGAAAGCATCTGTTAACTCCTGGTGGCTTACCTTTGGTTTGAAGGGCTGTTAGAGGCAAAGCCGAGCTTACATGCAAGGTGGCAAGTGCACCGCGGTCCCCCTGTATTGCTGGGAGCCTCTAAAAGGTGATGTGGATAATAGGGAACAGTCATCTTCTCCAAAGGGAGGTGAGAGGAACTTGTCTGACTTCTCTTGAGTTTCATGAAAGAAAAACAAAATGTCTTCACTGAGAATTTTCAATCAGAAGTGAATCACAAGTTGGATTGGACAACTTGTGCAATCCAATGCAGCAGAGGGAAAGAGATGGAAAATGTGAAAGAGCAGTTAACATACATGTTTGACAGAGCAAGAAGAATAAGAATTGATTGGGAAGGAGTACCAGAAGAATGAGAGAAAGAGAAAGTAGTCAAAAGATATGGCTGGCAGTTTTTCAGAATTGAGGACAGATACAAAGCCACCAATTCAAGAAATATAACAAATGCCAGGTTAAGCCAAATAGAAAGAAATCCACGCTTAGACACACCTACATAACATTAGAAAGTAAAAGTAATTCCCTTTCCTTGGTCCTGTTATCCTATTTATGCTTTTTGCTCTAATTCCTCACTGCATTTTTGTGCTTCTTGTCACTGTGGTTTAACTCTTTAACTCTCCTCCATGTCACTATGAAATGGAGTAACTCCAGGCTCTGGGAAGCACAGAAAAAGCATTGCCTAATTTGATCTGGACAACCTGCCAATGAGATTCACTTTACATATAAAGAAATATAGATTGTTACTTGCTTAGAGTCAGTCTTCTATGAGACCTTACATGGGCCTTGCTCTGGCTTTCCAGAGGCTTCAGAGAACTTCCCGCCCACTGTAAGGTACTGCACACCAGCGGATTCATCATACAGTGTTCTTGCCATCCCACAGCTCTCTGCCGGTGAGGCTGCCCAGCACGGAGCTGAGCCGGGAGTCTGGTGCTCTGCAGTTGTAGCAGGGAGGCAGTGGGAGGTCACACTGGAGGTTGTCAGCCATGAGCACCAAGTGGCATCTTCCTATTGTGAAGGTGGCATACAGAATTACAAGTAATAAATTGCAGGGACAAAAGGAGGAATCATAGCAATAGGAAACTAAAGCAGGAAGCCACAACAGGAATGGGAATAATTGGATAGCAGTGACCCCTCCCCCTCCCCCCCAGTAAATGTCACATTCCAAATGAGCAAATTCACTTATTTGACAAACTCTTAGATAATGCTTGCTATGCCAGGCTTTAGAAATCCAATACTAAGTTGCTGAATTTTCATAATACCCCTATGAAGTAGGCACCATCATTCCCATTTTATAGGTGAAGAAGTCGAGGCACAGAGATGTTAACTAACTTACCCAGGATCACACTGGTAGGAAGAAGTGGCTGGAACCGAAGCCAGTATCTGGCTTGAGTCCATACTGTCTTCCACTACTATGTTGCCTCTTTTAGAAAATTTAGAAATTTTCTATTTATTATCTGGGTCAAGGTTCTAACCTAAATTCTGCTTCTTAATAGTTCTTCCTTGATCTTGCTGTGCCTCAGTTTCTCTCAACACCCCAGTTATCTCCCCATTCTCTTCTTTCCTGTATGGTTTCTGAGCAGCTAGGTGTAACTCTGTCTCTCTAAACTTTAGTGTCTAAAGGTAAGGTGTGTCCCCACCCCCCTGGCTTCCATTAGGACTTTTAAATTAATCTCTGATTTTCTATAGTTTGAAAATGATATGCCTAAGTGTAGGGTTTTTGTTTTTGTTTTTTTTTTTTTTTTGACAGGGGACATTTATCCTGCTTGGTGTTCTCTGAGCTTTGGATCTGTGGTTTGTCCTCTGATATTAATTTGGTGAAATTCCTAGTTATTATTTATTTTTTAAAATATTTTATTCATTACTTTTAGAGAGAAGTACAGGGAGGGAGGAAGAAAGGGAGAGAAACATCAATGTATGGTTGCCCTTCACCATCTTCCAGCTACGGACCTGGCTGGAGACCTGGCTGCAACCTGTTATGTTGCCCTGGCTGGGAATCGAACCAGCGACCTTTGGGTTCGCGGGTCTGCGCCTAAGCACTGAGCCACCAGCCAGGGCCTGAAATTCTTAGTCATTATTACTTCCAATGTTTCTTCCATTTCTTTCTCTTATTTTTCTCCTTCTGGGATTCTTATTAGGTGGGAACTACCTTAATCATTGTCCCATAGCCCTGGAATAGTGTGTTCTGTTTTTGTTTCAGTCTCCGCCCCCTTTGCTTTCTGGTTTTCCCGGATTCTGTTGATACATCTTCTAGCTCAGGGTCTTTCCTCAGCTGAGCGCAGTACGCTGAGGAGCCTACCAAAGGCGATCCTCATTTCTGTCACTGTGATTTTGATCTCTAGCATTTCTTTTTTTCTTAGAATTCCCATCCTTCCCCTGACGTTATCCATCTGTTCTTGCATACTGCCTACTTTATCCATTAGGACCCTTAGAATATTAACTATAGTTATTTTAAGTTCCCAGTCTGATCATTCCAACATCCCTACAATGTCTCTTCAAATTGTGTATTTTGCCTTTTGGTATGCCTAGCGATCTTTTGATAGCGGGACGTTATGTGCTGGGTAAAAGGAATTACCTCAGTACGAGGTAGGGAGAATTCTCTAGTCTAGTGATTAGGTCTCAGTCTTTTAGTAATCTTGTGACCCTGGGCTATGAACCTCACAAGTGTTTTTAATTTTTCTTATTCCCAGTTCAGTGGGAGGAATTGGCTGTTTCCTTCCCCAGGTGAGTTAGACTTTGATAAAACTCCAGCAGGTTAGTTTCCTAAGATGAGGCTTCAGAGTGGTTCCCTTCCCCCTTCCACTGCCAGAAGCATGAGGGGATTTTCTCCCCTATTTATTGTGTGAACCTGTTCGAGGTCCTGCAGGTAAATGTCACAGTAGGCCCTCCAGCTGCCATGATGTGTCCTCCTGGGTTTTAACTCTCAGAGTTGTGCACATGATGCATCAGTGACAGCTCAGGTTTTCCTGCCAGGCGCGGCTTCCTGTGCTGATTTCTGCTCCTGAGTTTGTTCTGGTAAAGCCATAGCTCCGTGTGCTCACCTGTAGGTCTCTCCACCTCTCACTACCTGGTCAGTCACTGACTTTTCAGTCTGTTCTTTTTACTTGTTGGGACAGAATGGCATCTTCCAAGCTTCTTACAGGTGAAAACAGATGTTCCTAAATTTGCTCATCTCTAAAATATGTAAAATAGGCACAACAGTATCTAGCTCATCGAGTTATGATGAGGATTGAATGAATTAAAACATATAAAACATGTAGAATGGTTCCTGGGCATTAAATAAACATTAGTTCATTTTCCTACTCCCCTTCTCATTGTTCTTATATTGGTATTCCTATTTTTCCATAGTCTTAGGTAATAAAAGCTCTGTTACACATGGCTGAGCTTTTTTATAATGGAATTTTGGAAGGAAATATTCTATTTTTCCATGCTCTTAAATAATATAAAAAAAACATTCAGATGTGTATTTTACTGACAATAAGATATGTTCTTTGACTCAAAAATGTTAGACTATCCTCCTCTCACCTTTTCTTTGACTATTTGTCAGATTTGATTGGCTTTTACAGTAAACTTTTACTTTATACGTTTGCTTTATAGTTAATTGATAAATTGAAATTAACTTTACTGGAAACCCCACCATATGATTTGCAAGAGAAAAATAGAGTACAGTACCAAGGATCAATCCTGGAACTGCAGGAGCTCCTTCACCTGAAGTTTAACACAGCCACAGAAGTACTACTCCGAGTAAGTGTGACAATTCGCTTATATGTTATCAATAGAGTTAAAATTTTACGCTATTTAGTTTAAAAAATTCATTATCTTTTTTTCAAAAGTAAAAGGTTATGCAAAAAGTGGAATAATTTGAGTTACATATGCCTATCCATATTTAACAATTGTAAATATTTTATTTTTAAAGAAATAAAACATCAACATGGCTAAAATCTAGTTTATTATACTTGCCAAATGTAACATACTAATATCTATACTTGCTGCCTGGATATATGGGAGCAATTTTAATCCTTAGGCACCTTAAGAGGAACTAAGTAGAAAAGGGGAAGCACATTTAATTAAATAAATATGTTTGTATCATTTTGAGAATTTTTAAGCAATCCTTCATCATTTTGATTGAACCTTATTTTTACCCAAATAACTTTTTAAAGTAATGAAGCATATGTGATGCTCTACCTTACCTAAATTGTAAAATTTATGAGACCTCTGATGTTCTATAATGTTTTCCTTTTCTCTTACAGCAAGCTAGTACTTTAGCAGATCTGGACACTGGAAATATGGAAAAAGTCATTCAAGATGAAAATCTTACCCTATACGTGTGGGCAAACCTCAAGAAAAATCCAAGGTATTCCCATGGGTGATATTGAAGGTTGACCAACATTAGAGTCACATCATGCGAACCAGGCATTTGCCTGTTGAGTAACAGCATGGTACATGGTATTCTTGGAAAAACCCTTGTTAAGAAGTCAACCCAATGGGGTTTTGAATCATAGACCTGCCATTTACCTTAGGCAAAGTCACCCAGATTTGCTGAGCTTCAGTATATCAACGGGCTAATAATGATTTTATTATTACTTAATAAGATTGGGCTGAGGAGTAAAAATTAATGCATATAAAGGTCAGGGCATGCTGAATAAACATCAGATCTTTCTCTTCTGTTCACTGCTTAACCTTCCTCCCCCACAAAAGTGGAAGTGGTAGTTACTTTCTGTATGGTAATCTCAAGGAAGAAATTATTTTGTGTGAACTGTTAAAAGTAATACTTTCCAACAATAATGCTTTTATATTTAATATTTTTAGATGTTTAAATGATATTTTCCCAATTATAACAAACTAACAGCTTCCTGAGGTATGATAGTGGTAATGACAAATTTGTGATCACTCAGTTGCTGCTTGATTCCAAATATTTCAGCTGAAATGAGATAGTATGTTTCATTTATGAGATAGTAAGTTTTAATAAAAAATTACCAGAATATAAGTTAGGAGGTTCTGATCTCAGCTGTGGAAAGACTAGTCACATTACAATGAGGAAAAAACCTGGTATTTATTGTGGATATTTAGTAAAAGGAAGGAATAAAGTATTTTCCACATCCCATTTGCTACAAAATACTCTGTGGTTTAAATCTAAATTAGGGACAATATAGTAATATAACCTTTTATTATAAATATGTTATATACAGAAGAGTGAAGAGAATTAATCTGTATAATTTTAAAAGAGGTTTAAGAGAATAGGTGGTTCTTTTACTAAGATAATGAGTAGGGGAGGCAGAAAAATATCTGTTTTATTTTGATGGTGATGGCGAGGGGGTTGTAGGGATGAACTTGTTGAGTCGGAAAAACCTATGAAATATCAAAGGGTAACTCTCTGAAGGACTTCAGAAAAACCTGAGTTGGAGATATATTTTTGGGAGCCACTAGGATGTAAATCAGTAGTTCTTAACTTTTTGGAAGTCAGACTCTTATGAACTCTAAAATTGTTCTCTATGATCACATATAAGGACATTTTTGGACCACTTAAAGTTCATTCAAGATATTTCTTCCCCCTACCCAACCCTAGGAAAGAGAACTCATGTCAAAAACTCCTGATAATTTAAGTAATAATTGAATCCATAGAAACAATATCCAAGGAGATTATGCAGAGGGAGGAAAAAACGGGACGGAGAGCTGAGTAATGTCAACACTTAAGGGATGGTTGGGAAGAAGGCTGTACTGAGGAAATACAGAAGAAGCTGCCAGTGATGGAGAAGAGTACTGGGTTCCCGATCCCAAGGGCATGTTTTGAGAAGGATAACATTAGCAACTAGGTCTAAACCTGGCAAAGAAATATTCTAAATTACGGTGAAATTAAAGTGAAGAGAAATACTACTTAGGTATACATTTACAACAGACCCAGTGTTTCCCTGGGCCTCATCTTTTTTGTTAAAATAAATTATTAACAGGTACAGAAGTGTCAGATGCACTGAACTACAAATTGGATTTGAAATTCCAAGGGTATTAGCAGCAAGTGACATTGCTCTCCGGCTTCTGCATACTCACTATGATCATGTCACTCCACTATTCCCTGCTCCAACATTACTTGAAGTGCATACTCCCACAGACTCTCACCTAGTCCAAGAGGAAGTGAAGAGTGAACAAGCAGCAATTAGCAATGAGTTCCAAGAAGAGTACAAACAAACAGAAAATGAGTCTACCTCAGTCCAGGAGGAAGAAATAAAAGTTGAAGAGCAAGGTGATATTGAAGTACAAATGGTAAGACACATTTATGTGTATGAGTGTTTTCTTTATATGTGTTGTTTAAGTGTTCTTAGATTCCCCATCTTTCTCAAGATTGAATAGGCTATCAAAGGTCATTTGTCGTTCCATACAAATTTTAGGATTATTTGTTTTATCTCTGTGAAAAATGCCATTGGAATTTTGATATGAATTGCATTGAATCTATAGATTGCTTTGGATGTTAATTCTTCCACTCCATATGTGCAGAATACCTTTCCATTTATTCTTGTCTTCTTCAGTTTCTTTCTTTGATGCCTTATTGTGTTCAGTGTTCAGCTTTTTCACCTCCTTGGTGAAATTTATTCCTAGGTATTTTATTCTTTTCTTTTCTTTTTTGGTATTTATTTTACACAGAGTTTATTTCTGGGCCATAAGCTTTTGTTTCTTCAGTATCTTCTGGGATATCTTTCTTCTGTGCATTTTTAAGCATGTGCAACAAGAACTCAGCACTCTTTTTGGACCACTGACCCTGTGTCCAGCCCCGCTGTTTGGTCTTAGCACACCTACTAACTCCCCTGTTGTATTAACGGGATGGGATGCACTGCTTCTTTAAAGTGACGTCTTTCGGATACTTGGTGGCTTTTTGAATGTGCATACTGCTGATGGCCCAGGCAGTTTCACGTGTGTTCTTAAAGTGCACATGAAGGTTTGAACCTCTTGATTTGCATGATTTTGTGGGGTTTTCTGGGTCAAGTGAATAGCAAACCATTTTCAGAGGTCACCTTTGTTCACTTTTGGGAAGAGCTCTTTTGATGCAATTATAAGTGGAATTTTCTTTATTTTTGTTACCAATAGTTGTTTGTACACTAATAATTGTTATTAGTGTATAGAAATGCAACAGGTTGTTATATATTAGTTTGTTTAGGAGGCAAAGCATTTATTTAAAAAATATTTTTAAAATATATTTTATTAATTTTGCTATTACAGTTGTCCCAGTTGTTCCCCCTTTGCCCCCCTCCACCCAGTACCCTATTTCTTCCAGCAATGCCCCCCTTAGTTCATGTCCATGAATCATGCATATAAGTTCTTTGGCTTCTCTATTTCCTTTGTTCTTCTTAACATCCCCATCTATTCTGTAACCACCAATGTGTACTTTTTTTTTTTCCAGAAAATTCACCATTTAATTACTGCCTTCTGTCAGCTTCTCAAATCATATTAAAACAAAGTTTTCTTTTCATTATTCCAAACTGCCTACATTAATTCATTTGCTTAAAGAATTACTCTTTTAAGTAATATGAATTGCAATATTACCAAACAGATGCAAAAAATATATTTACACCCATACATATTTTTATACATATTTAAAGTACATACTGGATTTTGAAGAGTTAATACAAAAAATTTAAAGTATACCAATAGCTCACATAATTATTACATGTTAAATGATAGTATTTTAGATATATTGTAACAAAATTAAGCAGATTTTTTCTTCTTTAATACTTATTTTACTCTGGAATGCTATTTTTGTGAACTATATCACAGAAATGGTGTATTGCAGAACTCACTTTTGTGAAAGTTGTCCTAGAGACAGTGCCAAACCCACAGTAAAAAATGAATTTGTTTTTTGAGGCAGATCCTCCCCCCTCCAATAATACAACTCAACTTTATTTTAAGCTACTGGAGTGACATCTTTTTGGAGTTTTCCATCTTAAATAGTAGATTTATTTATTTATTTAGGCTGCGCACAGGTCTTACTTCTTTCAATACCCTCTGTTTTTCCTCTACGTGTATTTTACAAGTTGAAGCCTTCAGAAATAATGGCACTTGCAGTGCTCAGCCAGTCCCCAAAGTAGAAATTATGATGTCTATTAAGTTGAGGTAAAAAATAAAAAGCCCTAGGGCTTAAATAATTTTGTAGAATAGCATTCTAGCTATTTTTTGAACTTATGGTTGACTTCCTATGTGGTCTTAAACTAACCCCTGAACTATTTAAGAGTCTGTTGAGGTAGAGATTAGGTATGTTCACATTTTAATAATAAAGTTTACTATAGCATTAATACCTTTTCCCAAGCATTCCTAATTTGGGGACCTTCATAACTGGAAATGTATATTTCCATGATTTAGTTGAAAGGAATCTCTTCTAATTTACATGCTAATATGAGAATATATATTGTTTATGTACATAAATCAAATAGTTTAGTAGTTTGCAACTTCCATCCAAATTGGTCTTCATTCTCAGCACCTTTTCTAATCTAAAGATTGACCGATTTCACAACATACTCATGACCAACCAGTTGGTTACTATTTAAAATATAAGTTGCTAACAAAATCTATATATTACACACCCACAAATAAGCACATATTTTGTAACAGTGAATAAGAAAGCTAGCATGTCTTCTATGTAATATATATCTACATTTTCTTACTTTTTTCTTCTTCCTTAACTGCATTCAATTTTTCTGAGTTATTGCAAGTGACCTGATTTTCCCATATTGTGAAATGATTCCAATCTAAGAAAACTTAACCTGCAGTAATGAAGATACAAGTAATATACAAAATTGTACCTTATTTAGTAAAATCTACTTATAACATGATCACTTTAAAGCATTCATAAGTTAAAGTTGGTTCTTATCCATTCAGCTGCCCTATGTCTTTTGATTGGTGCATTTAATCCATTTACCTTTGTACCTGTGTTCCTGTCTGTCTCTCTGTTTCTTCATCTTCTTAAAGCAGACCCTTTAGCATCTCTTGCAATGCTGATTTGGTGGAGACTTCTTTTGTCTGGGAAGCTCCTTATTTCACCTTTCATTTGGAATGACAGCCTTGCTGGGTGGACTATTCTTGGTTGCAGGCCTTTGTTTTTGCTTGAAATATTTTTTGCCATTCTCTTCTGACGTGTTGTGTTTCTGTTGAGAAATCAGCTGATAACCTTATGGGAGCCCCCTTGTATGTTATTAGCTGTTTCTCTCTTGTTACTTTTAGGATTCTCTTCTTGTGTTTGAAATTTGCCATTTTAATGATGGTATGTCTTGGAGTGGGCCTGTTTGGGCTCATCTTTGTTGGGACCCTCTGTGCTTCCTGAGTTTGCATGACATTTTCTCTCTTCAAGTTAGGGAAGTTTTCTGTCATTACTTTTTCAAAGAGGTTTTCTATCCCTTGCTCCTCCTCTTCTCCTTCTGGTATGCCTATGATACAGATGTTATTATGTTTCATGTTGTCCTGCAGCTCTCTTAAAACCTCTTCATTCTTTTTCAGTCTTTTTTCATTTTGTTGCACTGCTGGGAATTTTTTTCTACATTGACCTCCAGCTCGATGATCCGATCCTCTGCTTTCTCTAGCCTGCTTTTGATTCCTTCTACTATGTTCTTCAATTCAGAATGTATTCTTCATTTCCTCCTGGCTCTTATTGATGGTTTCTAGGTCCTTTTTAATGCTGGTGTAGTTCTCAGTAAGTTCCTTGTAGCTTCCCTGGATAGAATTCTTCGTAGTTCCCCTGGAGTTGTTTGTAGTTTTCTTTGAACTCACTGAGCTAATCGAGCTTCTCTATCATCATTATTTTGAATTCCATGTCTGATAGGGTGTTTGCCTCTATTTCATTTTGCACGCTTTCTGGGAATTCCTCCTTTCCATTTGCTGAGGGTTTATTTCTTTGTCTCCTCATTTTAGGTGACTCTTATTTGTTTCTGCTTCTTAGATTGGTCTGTTTTGACTTACTGTCTTAGTGATGTGACCTTCTGTGGTGTAAAGGTGCACTTTTTTTTTAGTATTTTATTTAATTTTAGAGGGGAAGGGAGGGAGAAACAAAGGGAGAGAAACATGGATGTGAGAGACAAACATTGATCAGTTAGTTGCCTCCTACACTCGCCCCAACTGGGGATTGAACCAGCAACCTAGGCATATGCCCTGATCAGGAATTGAATCTGTGACCCCTCACTTTATGGAACAACATCCATCCAATTGAACCACATAGGTTAGGGCTATTCATTTATTTTTTAAGAATACTAATTGAGCATCTACTATGTGCTAGGCACAATACCAGGAACAGGATATTCAACAGTAACAAAGCAGATATGAGTTTTGCCCTGAAATTTTTCAGAAATCAAGACTGGGAGAGGTAATTATAGGTTATCATATTTTGATGATAATGAGATTAAATAGATTCATCCATCTATTTAAGCACACATACAGAACTTACAATATTTCAGGGACATAATAGGAGACAGAGGTCATGTAATGAGTAAGATACATATGGTGCCTGTCCCCATGGAAACCAGAATTTAGTAGGTAGAGAAAGATATCAAATACAGAACAGTATTTTTTTCTTGGTAATAAATTTTTGAAATATAACACAAATCATGAATGGTACACTTTATTTATGTATTGATTTTGTATCTTGTAACTTTACTGAAGTAATTTATAAATTCTAATTTTTTTTGGTGGAGTCTTTAGGGTTTTCTATATATATGTCATCTGCAAAGAGTGACAGTCTTACTTCTTCCTTTCTGATTTGGATGCCTTTCATTTCTTTTTGTTGCCTAATTGCTCTGTCTAGGACTTCCAATGCCTTGTTAAATAAAAATGGCAAAGGCGCACTGGCCAAGTAGCTCAGTTGGTTAGAGCATTGTCCCAATATGCAAGGTTGTGTGATCCCTGGTCAAGGCACACACATGAATCAACCAATGAATTCATAATAAATGAAATAGCAAATAAATATTGGTTTCTCTTTCTCCCTTCTTTCTTTAAAATCAATAAATGAAAATTAAAAATAATTTTTTTATAAAATTAGCAAGAGTGGTCATCCTTGTTTTGTTCCTAATAATTAGAGGGAAAACTTTCAGTCTTTAATCATTTAGTATAAAGACAGCTGTGGGCTTGTTATATGTGGCCTTTATTATGTTGGGGTATGTTTCATTATGTCCACTTTTTGGAGTGTTTTTAAAATCATAAATGACTTTAATTATGTTAATGCTTTTTCATATGATTTTATCTTTTGTAAATGTGGTGATTGATTTGTGGATGTTGAATTTTTCTTGGATTCCTTGATATATATCCTACTTGATCGTGGTGCATGATCCTTTTAAAGTATTGTTGACTTTGACTTGCTAATATTTTGTTTAGGATTTTTACATTTATATTCATCAGAGATATTGGCCTATAATTTTTTCCTGGTAGTGTCCTCATCTGATTTTGGTATGAGGGTAATAACCAGTATAGTAAACTAAGTTCGAAAGTGTTCCTTTCTCACCTGTTTTTTGAAAGAGTTTGAGAAGGATTGATAATAATTTTTCTTTAAATATTTGGTAAAATTTACCAGTAGATTATCTGGTTTTAGATATTTGTTTGTTGGAAAGGCATTTGATACTGATTTTAATATCCTTGCTAGTCACTGAATTATTCAGAGACCCTGATGTGTGTTAAATTAGATGCCAGCCTGTCAGGCCTATGCTTTCAGATAAAGAATAAGCCTCCTTTACAGGAGGTCTGGGTGATCTTCAGTTGGCTGTCTTGGCTGCTGTCCCTGGGGCAGGTGAGTCAATGCCTGTGAGCCCATTAAGAACTGTTGTAGGTTGGGTGGATGCAGGTCCTGTTGGCTTTCAAAGCTAAATGTTGTGAGGCTGGTCTTTCAGTGGCAGGTCTTAAAAGCTGGAGTGAAGAATGTAGGATTCCAGCCCTTCACTCCTCAGGGAGGAGCTTGTTTTTGTTCAGTTCTCTGCTGATGTGGGTCTCTGCATAGGGGTAGGCTTGTGGTGAGATTGTGTCTCAGCCTCTCCTACCTGCTTTGATTTGGGTTTTTTTTCTCTGTCACCTAATACGAAAAACACAACTAGTTTTGGGTACCTTTCAGAGGACATTTTTCATATGTATCTGTGTATTTAGCATGCATGTGGGAAGTAGTGGATTCAGGATTCTCCTCTGTCACCATCTTGGTAGAAAGATACCTAAGATGTATTTTTCAATATCATTTTTTTAAAGATTTTATTTCATTATTTTTAGAAAGAGGGGAAGGGAGAGAGGCAGAGAGGGAGAGAGACATCAATGTATGGTTGCTTTTCACCTGCCTCCAGCCACAGACCTGACTGGAGACCTGGTTTGCAACCTGGTTATGTGCCCTGGCTGGGGAACCGAACCTGCGACCTTTGGGTTCGTGCAGGCGGGCGCCTTATCCACTGTGCTACCAGCCAGGGCTCAATATCATTTTTAAGTTATAAAAATGTATTTATGATAGGATTCTACTTTTGTGAGGGGAGAAAGTCCTTATTAGTGAGCTCGTCAAAAAAAAAAAAAAAAAAAACCCGGATGCCTAGTCACCGAACAGTGGCTGTTGTGGTGGTGGTGGCGGCGGGAGGGTGCGTGACATAGGGTGGTGGTATCATGTCAGTGATTTTTAAAATTCTCTTCACACTTTTGTATGATTTTAATTTTCAGTAAATAATTTCCGACCACACATTACTTTCCTAATAGAAAATAAAGCAATGCATTTTCCTTTTTGGCTTTAAAGCAGGAAAGTTCATGGTAGGCCTCTGACACGCTGCTTGCCATTCTGTCATTGTGCCACTCCCTCCCTCCCATCCCCCTCATCCACCCTAACTTCTCCCGGCCTTTCAAGACTTGTGCTTTACATCCACAAGTTATTCCACTTATCTTCAAACTAAACCAGATATCGCTCTACTGTGTTCTTATTCTGTCTTTTGTTGTTGTTGTTGTTGTTGTTGTTGTTGTTTTTACCTTAAACACTAAATTATGATCTTGGGGGCAAGAAATAGTTTGACAGACTTCATATTAACAGTAAGCACAGGGCTTGGCACACAGTAGGGGCTCAATAAATGTTTATCGAACGGACAAAAGGATAAGTGAGTGAGTGAATAGTTAAGTGATTAAAAATAGACCCTGACTTCAGTCTGATTTGTTGTGAAAAACTTATATAAGAACAGTTACAGAATGTCAACTATAATTAAAAAAATTTAAAAGCCATTTTTTAAAATGAAAAATTATATCATACAGCAAATAAATAATAAATAAATAATCACCCATACCAAGAAATTCAACCACTACCCACATTAAAATTCTTCTGGTTTTGGAGACACTGAAGACTCTTTCAGTACCATTTCCGCTACGTTTAGCAAATCCACAAGTTTGTCCTGAGAGGTTCTCGGGACCCACCCCCTCAGCAGTTCTGAGCCCTGCATGGCCTGGTGTAGCATGGGTGGTGGGTGGTAGGGAGGCTTCACCTCTACCGCCAACTTGGGAAAAGCGTGCTCCTTGCAGTCCGTTGGGAACTCAGTGAATCTGAAGCAATATACATGGGTGGTGGTTAGGTTTGGGTTCCTTTATAATTACAGCAACATAGGAACTTTCATAATCCTACCTGTCATTTATAGCTCTGTTTTTCTGAAAATGTATTCTAAGTTTTAAAAAGCTGACATCTCAATTCATGAAATTTAACTTGTACATGTACATGTGTTTCTGTGTGTGTATGTGTAATTCAGGGGACTGCCTGAAAGGTTAGTAGGCAGATTTACTATGCTTCGGTTCTAGAGGAAGATATTTGTCTACTTTTACAACTTTTTTTGGGTAAACCCGCTTACCTTTATAATTTAAGTTGGCATATTTAAATATTACATTTCTCATATCTTTTTTTTTTTTTTTAGATTTTATTTATTATTTCCAGAGAGAGAGGAAGGGAGAGAGGCAGAGAGTGAGAGAACATCAATGTATGATTGCCTTTCACCTGCCTCCAGCTATAGACCTGGGTGGAGACCTGACTTGCAACCTGTTTATGTGCCCTAGCTGGGGAATCGAACCAGCGACCTTTGGGTTTGCAGGCCAGTACCTTATCCACTGTGTTACCAGCCAAGGCTTCTCATCTTTTTAAATGAATTTGGAGGCTGATTGCAAGGCAATTATTAGTATAATAATGTAGGACTTTATGGCCCAAAATACCTGAGTTGTGCTTGATATGAGATATGATCACAAAAAACAAAAACAAGTATCTAGTACTTTGTTAGTTTAAATTAAATATCTTAGATTTAGAAGATGGTTTAAATTTACTTTTTCATGAATCTATTAAGAACATTGCCACTAGAGGGCTCTTAATACCATATTTTAGTTAATGTGTAATAACATTGTAGGTATTGGGTGAATACTGTATTTTCAATAAATATATTCTAAAAACCTTTTAGAGAAGTCTAAGTGTATCACATTTGTTATAAATTTTTTTTTTTAGTGATAACTTCAGGAATATTTTAGTGGTTTAAGGGAGCATGTATGATAGCATATGGACCTATGAACTTTTTAAAATTCAAGTTGAAAACAACCTGTGTATTTAAGATATTCTTAAACTGCCCTAACTGATGGCTAAGTTGGTTGAAGTGTCATTCTGTACACCGAAAGGTTGCAGATTCTATTCCTTGCCAGGGCACTTAACTTAGGTTGTGGGCAACTGATCAATGTTTTTCTCTCACATTGATGTTTCATTCTCTCTCTCTCTCTCTCTTTCTCTCTCAAATCAATAAATATATTGGGTGGTAAAGATTAATAAATCTTTTAAGCATATAAGAAATTTAACATAAATATATGTATACATTTAATATAAATATGAATATAGTCATACATTTATATATAAAAAATATTTACTAAGTACCTTCTATAGGAAATTCAACATGATCATTGTTTTTAATGAGCTAACAAATTTGTAGAGGAGTAATAGTTATTATACATTCTGATATGTGCAATAAAAGAGATAATGTGTGGGAATTGAGATTAAAATATCCATAGGAAAAAGACAGAGTGAACAGATGGGAAGTCTCCTCTGATGAAGTAACATTTTCACAAAATCTTTTGATAGGAAAGGAGGAATTGACATGTGAAAGAAAAGAAATTATTCTGGCAGAGAGAAAAGTGTAGAGACATGAATTAGCCTCAAGAGATCTGGGGTCTTTGCATGATCATAGACAAATTGAAAATTTGTGAGGCTGGCCCACATAAAAACCCAACATTAACATTCAACAGCTTTCAAATCTCCTCAAATTTACTCCAGAAATCCATTTCCATGTTCATACCTGGACCATTGTGTTTTTAATACTTTACTTGTTCAACAGATATTAATTGAATGCCCACCTCTCTATGCTGAGCAATGTCTGGTTCTCAGGGGACTGTGTAGAAAGGACAAATGAGATTCCTGCTCTTGTGATGTACATATGAGCCAGGAAACACCAAGAACAAAGAAGAAAAACTGGGAAAAAGCACATAGTCATGAATGTCATGTGCAGAATTAAACAGGATTATGTGACAGGGAGTTACTAGATTGGGTGGTTAAAGGGGACTTATATGATGAGTTATTATGTAAATAAGTTATGTGATGATTGGGTAAAAGCATTGTAGTCTGAGTATACAATTACTGTAAAAGTCAGAAAAAAGGACCAGGAGGAAGGCCAGTGGATGTGTATATGGTGCGCAATGAGGGAAGTGGTTATGTGATGCTGTCAGGCAGGGAAGCAGAGGCCAAGTGAAACAGAATGCAGGCCAGGGCTGCAAGCTAAGATTGTATTGTAAATGCAATGGGAAGCCATTAGAGGGTTAAAAGTGAAAGAGTGAGTGGCATGATCTGATTTACGGCTTTCAAAGGTTATCCTGGCTACTACTCAGAGAATGAGTTGTGAGGGGCCAGAGTGGGAGCACAGTATCAAGTTAAACAGTACTTGCAAGGCATGACTGGTCAAGTGACTTGGACAAAGGTAGTGGGAAGACGTGTTTGGATATGTTTGTGATATATTTTGGAGGTAAATAATCCTTCTGAGTTTTTATTTAAGGAAACAAAGCAGATGGTGGTTTAATTTACTGAGATGGATAAGAATGGGCTGAATTGGTTGTGACAGTGGATCAAGAGTTTGGTTTTTCTCATGGTCAGTTCGGGATACACAAATGCAAATGCCAAGTAAAAAAATGTGAACCTGGAGTTCTGAAGTAAGTCAAGCACAGCCATTGTGTTCCAGCGCAAATTCTGCCCTTCTAGAGTTAAACAATATAGGGTATGCACGGCCTAAAGAATGTCACTAGCATAGGTTTGGGAACCACTGGTCCATAGATAGTATTAAAACTACAGGAATGAATGCGATTTCAGCAAACTCCAGATAATAATTTTTAACTATCACTCAAAATGAAGCAATGATGTTAAATTTCCAAAATTCATCTTTAATTCCGTATCAAGAGCCAGTTCAAACAATGTATTCTGAAGACTTCATTCAAGTTAAATTATATTTTGATGAGAAAATTCAGTTTCAGATGAGCAAATTCGTTTGTATAGCTCTTCCTTTGATGGACAATAAAATCTAAGACATGCTTTCAAATTTGTAAAGTATTCATTGTTGACATTTTGACATATGCAGTATCACGATTACCTACATCACTCATAATTGTTTGTATCAGTATCACTTAGTATCTATTCAAATACTTTCAAGATTTTTGTTGCTTTTTATCATTATTTTTTTATATTTAAGTCTTTTATCCATATGGAATATATTTTAGTGTAAAGTCAGAAATCTCAAAATACCATATTGACAAACCTAGGCTTTTTCTAGTGATCTGAAATGCCATGTGCTAAGTCCCCAGGTAGATCCTAAGATCTATTTCTGGAATCTTTATTCTGTTTCCAGTGATCTGATTGTGATCCAGATCATGTTTTTATATCAAATTCAAACTGCATATGGATTTAAAATTTTCCATGTTACAAAATCTGTGCATTTGTCAAGTTGCGGTGAAAAATACTTTGCTAGTGTTCCATGAAGTTCTTCCATAGTATAAACCAATTCCTGTATCTGTTGAGCCATTTTTCACTGAAAAGTTATACTTCATCTACTTTCTCTGCTTCGAATTCTGTCAACATTGCCAGGCATACATTTTTAGAAAATGTAATTGTTAATAGATTTATTATAAACCCCAAATATTTATAAAATAAAACAAAATATTTATTGTAAAACACTATTAGAGTTTATGTAAAGGAAAAGAACATGGAAAGTAGCCAACTTTATAAAATAATTATGGAAAGAGGACTTTTAATTACCAAATAGAAAACATAATGGTAATATGAAGAAAAAAATTTTTCAGTTCCATTGCCAACAAACACAAGGAGCTTTATAATATATACAACTATGAATAATATATTGTTAACAAATGTGTTCTAGAGTTTAAGTTTGGTCACAAATAAGTTTTGATGACCCTGCTTCAAGGACAGGAGAACATGCTAGAGTAGTTATCAATGTGAATGAGCTGCACCAGAATGTAAATGGACTCATGGCCTCCTATATGAAGAAGTCTAGCTTCAAAAAAGTCAATTGAACTAAAGAGTAACATAAAATAGTAAAAATGTTAATTATGTGTTATAATGTGTTAAATGCAGGATTAGTCTAATATGTGACGTTATAGAAGATGATAAATTCCTGTTGTTGCATGCTGAAGAACTGTGGATATCAAGGGGAAAGTTTTGTTAAGAAATTATAAATTCTTAGTTTTCCTGGAAGGTATGAAACCAGTTTGGTCAAATTATAAAGAACTTTCAACTTTTTGAAGATGTTGTTCATAATCCCAATAAGAGAGAAATGCAACTGGCATTTAAGGTAGATGATGCCAAAGGCCACCTAGATGTCTGTAGGTACCTTCTATTAAACATATGTATAGTCAAATTCACTACTTTTTCTCCCAAACCTGTTCTTCTTTTCTTTGCTTGATAATTGTACCATTTGCACCTTATAACCTAATCCAGACATGTGAAAATCAGGCCTCTCCTGTCCTTTGCCTTACTTTTATATCTGATGGCCAATCATCATCCAAGTTGTGTTGGGTTTAACTTATTTATCTCATATATGCTCCTTCTAATGACCCTGATTTTGCCTGGAGTTAGTCTCTGATCCTCTTACCTTGGACTTCTTTCTCTTCATTAAGCAATCCATTCACCACTGGCCACCCCTGTATCTTTACCAAGGCAAACTTCCTCATGTTACTTTCCTATCAAAAACCTTTGTGGGCCCTGGCTGGTGGCAGAGTGGATAAGGCACCAGCCTGTGAACCCAAAGGTCACTGGTTCAATTCCCAGCCAGGGCACATAACCAGGTTGCAAGCCAGGTCTCCAGCCAGGTCCATAGCTGGAGGCAGGTGAAAGGCAACCATACATGGCTGTCTCTCTTTCCCTCTCTGTCTCTCTCCCTCCCTCTCTCTCTGAAAATAACAAATAAAATCTTTAAAAACAAAACAAAACAAAACCTTTGTGGGCTTTCCTTTATTGGAAGGAGAAGTTCTAGTCTTTAGGGTGGCATCCAAAGCCCTCCATAATCTGGCTCTTGTTCGTCTCTAGCTTCAGATCTTTACACACTCCCAGCATACCTCAATCTGGCCACACCTGACTGCTTGGGGTGCTTGGAACCCTCCATTTTGTTTTGCTTCAGGTCTTTCTGCCTTTGCTCATGCTTGGAATTTCCTCCCACTATCTTTCTGGACAATCTAATTATCTTTCAAGATTTAATTCAAACTTCATCACCTTTGGGTAGCATTTTCTATCTTTACCCAACCACAGAAGATTTTTTGTTCCTATTATATACCCTCTGTTTTACTGCAACACCCACAAAACTGTTTTACCTTTTTGTTCATCTGCTTCCCTGATGAACTGGAAGCTCTTTAAGTCAGGGACCTTACATATATTTTTTCTTTTATTCCTAGCATCTAGCAATGCCTGCACAACTTAGGCCATCTAAAACTTCTTTGAATGAATGAGTTAATAAGTGAGATGTTTCAGAGGCACAATGGAAAGAGAATGCAATAGTGTTAAAAGTGGTTGAGAGGAAGACATAGGGCAATACAGCAATGAGACTGGCGTACAATTATTCTGTTGCTATAGACATTCAGGGGTTAGTTGTTATTAGATGGAGCTGGCTGATATCACCCAGTTTGCAGATATTTGCACACACACTAAGTATTTACAACAGAGACTCATTTACCTACTACTTCACGGGATGTAAAGCACTCTGCTTCTGTGTTATTTGGCCCTTAAAACAGTTAACTCCCTAAGTTTCATTCCTTTTTGGTACAAGGAAAATGTAACCATCTCTTAGGATTGTTTGCAAGATGTTTTTTATATGTGTGGCACACAATTGAGTATGAAATATGTTGTTAGATCAGAAATTTGAGGCCCCTAATGGCTAAATGACTTGATCAAAGTCACAAAGGTAATTTAGCGGCAGATTTAGATATAAATTCTAATCTTATTGTCCTCTGATTGTACTGTTTTTATTACACTCTGATATAGAGGTATCTTTTATTAACTTGTTATACAGCATCTTTAATTTCCTTGAGAGGCTTACCCAAAAGTAGGTTTTGTGATTACACTATCAGAGAGGTGATTGCCAAAATCAAGCAAAATCTCTAAGTTGGCAAACACTAACATGCAAATACAAACAAGATGAAGTACCATATACAGCTGTTGTACAGCTTGCATTGCTTCCTAGTCTGTATGTTACCCTTGCCGGTTCCCAGCAGACACTCTGAGAGGACTGGCTCCTGCCTTGGGGATGTGCTGTGAAGATGTACTCTTCAACTGACTGTTAAAATAAGGTTTCTAAGTCCAGTTTTATGCCAGAGCGAGTGTCAGTCTGGGGCCTCAGAGGTAAAGTAACAGGCACTGGCGGGGGGGTGGGGGCAGAAGGAGAATGAGTCTGAGCTGAAGCAGGTCTGTCAGCCGCACCCATCTAACCTTGTGTTTTCTGTAGACTTCTGTCCAGGGAGACTCTGAAGACACAAAAGGTGAACTGGAGATGAAACTATTAAGTGAGACAGTTTCAGCAGGTATTCTTCTAACTTACATTTTTTTAAATTTAACTTTATTGGGGTTTTCTATTTACAAAAGAAATGCAAGGTCATTATTAAAAAATCAATATTGCAGAAATATATTTAAAGTGAAAATTATTCATCACATCTCTTCTGAGGTAACCAATAGTAACAATTTTTTTTTTAAATTTGTACTTTGTCTTCTGTGCTTTAGTTATGCTTCTGAGGTAACCAATGGTAACAATTTTTTTTTTAATTTTATTTAATTATTTCTAGAAAAAGGGGAAGGGAGAGAGGCAAAGAGGGAGAAAGACATCAATGTATGGTTGCCTTTCACCTGACTCCAGCCACAGACCTGACTGGGGACCTGTTATGTGCCCTGGCTGGGGAATCGAACCTGTGACCTTTGGGTTCGCAGGCCCGCACCTTATCCACTGTGCTACCAGCCAGGGCCAGTAACGAATTTTTTAAATTTATGCTTTGTCTCTCTAGAATTTTAATAAAACCATTGGATCATATCATATAAATATTTTTGTTAAAAATTACTTTTTTTCAGCCTAACAGTATTTGTTATGCTACATAACATTCTACATACATACACAGAACATAGTACGTATGGTTTTTAAATGAATAATATTCAACGTTACTTTAAGTCAGAACCTATTGGTAACTCTGTTTTTAGTAGCTCTATAATTCCATCCAATAATGGAATATTATTTAAATCTTTATTGATAGAAAGTAAAGTTATTACTAATTTTTTATCATCACAAACAATGTTGCAGTAAACATTCACAAGTGCATATAGACAATCAGAAATTTCTCAATTTACCCTGGCAAATAGCAATTAAATATAGATTAAAAACTTCAAAATGATAGTGATGTCTTTTAGTTTCAGATTTATGTACATCTTTTCTATTAACTTTATCATAATGCTGCTTTCCTGGTAGTTTCTATTTTCTATATATTTCTAAGCTTATTTTTCCTAATAGGCTTCTTGCCCACTTCTTTACTTTTTCTAACACACTTTTGCTTCTGCAGTAAATGAGGTTTGTATGTTTGTAATTTCTATAGACTTGATGAGGTAATTTTCCTATTAAAAATATGATTCTAAGCCCTGGCTGGTGGCTCAGTGGATAGGTGCCAGTCTGCAAACACAAAGGTTGCTGGTTCGATTCCCAGTCAGGGCACATAACCAGGCTGCAAGGCAAGTCTCCAGCCAGGTCTGTAGCTGGAGGCAGGTGAAAGGCAACTGTATATTTATATCTCTCCCTTTTCCCCTCCTTCCCTGCTCTTCTCTATTTATTTATGAATAAATCTTTAAAAATATATGATTCTAAAAAATATATATGATTCTATAGCTAATTCATAACCTTTGTTAATAATACTAAGGTTTTCTACATGATGATCCCCAATTAACATATATTACAACTGTCTAAATTTGGACACTTCTTACTTTCTTTTCCAGTAAATGGATTAGTAATTAGACACATTGAAAAGGTAATTAAAGTTTGCATTTTATTGCATGTACACAAGGAAATAAAAAGAGAAATTGCTAAACTGGAATTCCCTTTGGGTGTTTCATTTTCAGTGTCTGATTTCCATGGATTAAGTTCAATGTCATCTCAGTGGGCTTTGTTTTATGGTAGAAGACAATTGTAATGATAAGTAATAAGGCCAGTAGTTCCTGAGTTTTTATGTCTGGCACCAGTTCTGAGTTCTTTAAATGCATGAACTCACAATTCCCCCAGATTCTATAAGGGAGACACTACTAATACATCCATTTTGTGGAGGAAAGAATTGACATGTTAATGAACACATATTGCATAAGGGAGGAACCTGTTCCCCTCCTTACTCACCACATTGTATTGAAGAATTTTAGTAAAAGGCAGGAATGACCCCAGTGACATGTGACTTCCAATAGTCCCCTGATTGTGCATTGAGAATTATGAAGTCATAGAATTTCCCCATAAAACTTCTGAACACAAGAGATTATTCAATCCAGTTTCTTCACTTTCAAGCCTCCATCCCTGTTTTTCCTTGAGCTGGGCTTCTTTTTGTTGAGAAACCAACAAAAAAAGCTTTAATTCTATATATATGGACCAAAATGTATATTTTTACCATTCTACCATTTCTTTTAGATATTTAACCCCATGAGGTCCAATTTCAAAAAATTAATGTGGCAGTTATCAAATTTTGTGTTAAACCATTTTTAACCTTTTAGAATATGCTGCCCCCAAATATGTCAAACTGACGTAAGGATTATTTTGAGCTGAAAGCAACTGAAAAGATACAGGTGCAAGAAAAGCTCCCCACCCTTCTCCTATTTGCCTCAAAGCAAGAAGTAAACCTTCAGAGGTGTCCCTCCTTGCCAGGAAGGACAAAGCCTGATTCTGAGAGACAACTGAGGCTCACCTGCCTGGAGCGGCCAGCAGGGGGCTCTACATGCCAACTACTAACTAGCCTTTACCCCCTTGGAAACCTCAAACTCCTTTTCTTTGTCCTGTCATTTTACCGCAAGTGTATAAAATGCTATATGAGCTAGAGTTCTAAGCCACCTCTTTGAATGACTAATTTTTTCCCTGGGGATTTCCCATGTATACATCAGGCATGCATGTTAATAAACTGGGTTTTTTTTCTTATTAATATGTTTTTTATTACAGAGGTCTCAGCCAAGAACTCACAAGGGTAGAGGGAAAATGATTTTCCCTCCCCTACAATAGGATATATGTTTCAAGTTTTTCTGTTAGTAATGTGCTTACTGTATACACATTCCTAAAATATTAGTATATATAAAATATGATTGTAGCCCTCCCCTCATCCCATCTACCATTACCCGTGCGTTCCCACTCTAATGGGCAGCTTTGTGAATAGTTTTGAATTTATTACTTTTTGGAGAAGTTTTAGTAGCTAAATAAAAACTTCCTTTACCTTCACTAGATACTTTCCATTCCTCTCTAAAAAAAAAAAAAAAAAAAAATACAACATGTTATGACCTGTCCAGAAACTGAACTCACCCACTACTTTTAGCCCAGTTGCTGCTGCTAGAGAATGCTCCCGAAAGACCGTATCTCTTCGAAGACAACGAGGTGGACACGTACCAGTTCTCGACTTTGGGGGGAGTGTACCACTTGGATATTTTGGAGCTTCCCCCACAGTGCAAGCCGGTGAAGGGCTGGATGATTATGGAAGTAGGTTGATTCTTAAATCTGTGAGTAAAATCATTTCTCACCCTTTTACTTTCTAGCCAATGCTCTAACACCCAATGAGCTTCGTTAAGCAAGCACAAAAGAAAAAAATTAATTTTATACCATCTTGAATTTACAAAATTTGAATCAGTGGAAAGAAATCTAAAATAATATGGATTTTGAAACTAGAAATCATGCATGTTAACTGTGACCCTAATGCAGCATGTTTTCATTGTGTCCATTTGGCCTTAATAATGCTGGTCTGTTTCAAAGATTGGAAAACTTTTTCTGTTTTCATTTTTGCTGCCCTATGAGCTCTGTTGCAACTCCTCAGCTCAGCCATTGCAATGCTAAAAGAGCCATAGATATGTAAACGTCTATGCATAAACACTGATGGTGGGCCCTATTTCCCAGGAACCATAATTTGTGGACTTGGGTCTAGATTAGCGGTTCCCTATATGTGGTCCCTTCATCAGAAGGACTAGCATCATCTGGCATCATCTAGTATTTGCCAGAAATGCAAATGCACAGGCCCCACCTCAGGCTTACTGAATGGGTAATTCTGGAGGTGTGAGATGCAGCAGCCTGTATTTTAGCAAAACACACCTAAAGAACCACAGGTCTGCATCCTTCATATACAAAATGTGGTCCGTCCATCAGCAGCACCAGCAGTACCTGGGGACTTGTTATAAATGCAAAACTTGGGACTTCACCTCAGATCTACTGACCTGCATTTAACAGGACCCTCAGGTGGTTCAGGTCACACCAAAGTTTGGGAAGCACTGGTCCAGGTGAGGCCAGCACTCCTGATGCACAGACCACTCTTTGCGTAGTAAGGATGCTGGGGGTCGCGGTTGGTAAATCATCCATCAAGGAGTCTCTCACTCCTGCTGTAACAAGTGGTAACATTTGCACTAGTATTGACTTGGTTTCACTTTACCTCACTGGCTTGGGTTCCAAATATACCCAGTTCTGTTAGTACAGCCCTTCTTTCCTCTCTTCCCCTCTCTCCTTTAATGCGTCACATGCACAGACCGCCAGGCACTTCTCACCGACGTTTAGGATATTGGCACATTCCTTAATTAGAGCAGTATTTCTCAACTTGATTTTCTTTCCCATTATCAGGAGCTCCATTTGTCTAAGGAGCTCTTGTAAACATTTCTTTTCCCTCTAGCCACACCCCCATGGAATTTTAATGCCACAGAGAAACTGTATCTGCTGCATACGTCAGTGCTTCATGCATAAAAGAGTAAGATGTCTCTACTCTCTCCCCAAACCAATCTTTACCCTGCTGGGGATGATATTGTCATTCTTTTCCCCTTCTCCCCTCAAACGAGAATGCATTTATCAGAGCAGGCCTTTGGGGAGATAGCTTGATCTATTGCCACTTCGAAAAATTTATTTGAGTCAACCTGCCCTACCTCAGGGATTGTTGAAGGACAGTGGGGAACCCTGGAGCCTGAGAAAGGCATTCTTTTGGTGAAGGTAGGCCTCCAAATCTCTTTATCTGTAGGAAGGTCTCAGCCTGATCTGGGGTTTTCAAGACTTCCCCCAGAGAGCTTGGTCAGAATGTGCGGAGGGAGACAACCACTGGTATGCGCTACACTTGAGCCAATCCCTCCTACCCATGTTTCTCTACTGCAACACAGAGGTCTTCCTACTCTTTTCAAGTATCTTTTCAATAGTTTCCCCTCCTCTAGATTTTCCCCATCCATTTTTCCTCTAGTTTGTAACATTGTAAACCTTCCCCCCTTCCCTAGATCTTCCTCTACATTTAGATACTAATTACAGTTAGAGAATGGACAGATATCCCTTACTTCCACAGAAATCTGCCCTTGGTTTAATTTTTTTCCTCCAGCTTTATTGAGATATAATGTGATGAGTTTAACTTGCATCTGTTCACTTCTACACTTCTTACACGCTCACACTTTTTTCTCGTTACCTGCACACTATAGCCATGGTATTGGAACATGGGATCTGGGCTCTCATAGCTCTGTTCCTGAGTTCCAGTGCCTCTTTGAAGCAAATTACATGATTTATGTAAGTCCCAGTTACCTTCTTTGTATTTTTAATGTTTTTCTAAAAAATTAGAGTTTACATTCAATATTATCTTGTATTAGGTTCAGGTGTACAGTATAGTGGTTATAGTCATATACTTTAGAAGGTTTTCCCCTTGTTATTTCCAGTGCCCAACTGGCACCATACATAGTTATCACAGTATGTAATAGCAACATCCCCATGACTACTTTGTAACCACCAATTTGTACTTCTCAATCTTTTCACCTTTTTCATCCAGTTCCCAGGTACCTTTTTTTTTTTAATACATGCCTATAGAATTGCCTGGGGGAATACCATACTGACTTGGCCCATAAAAGTGTTCTTTAATTACATGCAAATGTGATTTTTTAAACCTCTCAATCATTGTCTTTTAATTTTGTTGTGACATTTGGCTGTCAGTCTATAATTAATTGGGACCAAACTTCATTTTGAGAGGTGGGTATTGGCTGGAGGGCACAAACAGTAAGGGTGATGGGGGACATCTGTAATAGAGTCAACAATAAAAAATAACTATAGCTTATTCAGCAACATTTACATTTTAACTGTTACCAGTCAGCTTCTAACTTGGTATTGTTTTGGATATTTTAAAAAGATACTCAAAGAAGGATTGCAGAGATACATCTATCCTCCAACAACAACAGAAGACTTTGAAACAGAAAATGCCTTCCCACCAATAGAAGTCACGCTTGAGGTTCACAAGAGCATGATCTTTTTTGAGGGCCCCATGGTTGCAAGATGGGATGCGGAAGGTACAGCAATGCCTTTAACCAGCTTTGATTATTATGTAATGAAAAAGGTGTAGTAAGATAAATCCTTAAATCAGTACAGGAAATGCAGTATGTAAACTATTCTTATATATTTCTGTACCAGTTCTGAGGTCTATGCTTTATTTGATCACAATAGAAATAAATAGGGGTTGGAATTTAAACATTTATTGAACTTTATAACACAGTGTTTATATCTGCCATAATCTCTGAAGAATTGTAATTCAGATTGGGATTAAAATTTGATTAGTTTAATGCTAATGATCTATAAATCATAAATCTAATTACAACCAAGTATTGAAGTATTGGGGATGGAAAGTATGCAAATGGGAACCCTAAGAAAAAAGAAAACTACCTACTGTGTGCCTCTTTAAAACTTTTAATTGTTGAAACAAAAGAAAATATTACATATTCAAATGTTAAATGAGTATCATAAATCAGACACCCTAGTAGAAATACTAATTAATGACTCTCTAATCATTAATATACAAAGGTCTGTCCCAAAAGTATCAAGGGCACAAACTGTTTTAATTATATTGACTTTGGCTCGATACTTTTGGGACAGACCTTGTATACTATCTTGCTTTGGCTGGCTAAGTTTGAAAGGTCTTGGTCATATGAAGTAATGTGTGTAGTTTTGAGGCTCCTAGATGAAAGCTATATAGCTTTCTTCCTAATGGGAATTATTTTATGTTTATCTATTTATTTGCAAAAGGATTTACATATTTGGTTATAGGTTGTGAACAGTTTGGATCACTAAATAACAGTTACTATTTAATCTATTTAGTTTAAGGGACAAAGAATTTAGGAACTTATCTACCAAGAAGGATAAATTTTTTGGAGTTTAAACATTTTTATGATTGCTATAATATTCCATGCTTTTGCTTGTGTATACATAGCTATATTTATGTTCTAGAAATAGATTATGTATTATCAACAGTATATTTCTATCAATACATTAAAGTATAAAATACATCAAAATAAATAAGTAATTTCTTCCTTTAATGCTGCTTTAGAAGTTTTCCTTTTCCTTTCATTTAATGATAATGTTTGTAAATATTTGTTAACATTAAAAATTATTCACACTAAACTAGATTTAGACAAGGTAAATTATTCACATGGTTAAGCAAATTATAACTTGTAAAATTTGACTCTAACTGCAGTAATTAGACAACATACAACTTCAGTATTTTTTTTTTAAGATTTTATTTCATTATTTTTAGAAAGAGGAGAAGGGAGAGAGGCAGAGAGGGAGAGAGACATCAATATATGGTTGCGTTTCACCTGCCTCCAGCTACAGACCTGACTGGAGACCTGGTTTGCAACCTGGTTATGTGCCCTGGCTGGGGAATCAAACCTGCAACCCTTGGGTTTGCAGGCCGGCGCCTTATCCACTGTGCCACCAGCCAGGGCCAACTTCAGTATTTTTTAAACCATGAGGAAACAGTCTGGAATTAACAGAAACTTCAAGAATATGTTTATAGGTGATACTTAATTTTGACCTTACAAATTAAAATAATTTTGTTAATATAAAAACAAAAGGGAAATAAAAATAACTTAGTCATATAACTGTATTTGTTATATTAAAGTGTCAAAAATAGTAGAACCATGAATGTGAGGAGAGGAGAAAGCCAAGTAAAAATGGAGAGGGCCTTCTAGGAAACAAACGTTTCATTCATTTATTGCACAAATATGTTAAACAATAGGAGATACTGTGATAAATGAGTTCTCTCTTCTGGGAGTTTTCAAAGTTGTAGGAGAGGCAGACGGTGGAAAACACCATAACATAATGTGGTGAGGTGCTGACATAGCTGGAAGTGCTGTGGAACAGAGCAGTGACTGGTCTGTCTGGAGGATTAAGGATGACATATTGAACAGGTCCTGAGGAGAATAAGAGAATGTTCTTCTATGAGACTCTGTGGGCCTGCGTCTTCATTTCTCGGGTATACACCTAGAAGTGGGATTACTGAGTTGAATAGTAAATTTATGCTAAATTTTTTAGAAACTGCTAAATTGTTTTTCACAATAGCTGTACCACTTTGTATGCCTGCTAGCAATATGAGTTTTCCCATTTCTCCACATCCTTGCCAGCGTTTGTTATTCTTTTTTGTTATAATCATTGTAGTGGGTATGAAGTGGTATCATGTGGTTTTAATTTGTATTTCCTTAATGACTGATAATGTTGAGCATCTTTTTTAGGTATTTCTTATTCTTTCATATATCTTATTTGGTAAAATATTATTCAAATCTTTTATGTATTTTAAACAGCGTTGTATTTTTTATTGAAGTTATTGGGGTCACATTGGTTAATAAAATTATATGGGTTTAAGGTATACAATTCTATAATACTTTTTTAAAAAGATTTTATTACTATTTTTAGAGAGGGAGGAAAGGAGAGAGAGAGCGTGACATCAGTGTATGGTTGCCTTTCACCTGCCTCCAGCTACGGACCTGGCTGGAGACCTGGCTTGCAACCTGGTTGTGTGCCCTGGCTGGGAATCAAACAATTCTATAATACTTGATCTGTGTGTTGTAATATGTGTTCAAAACCCAAAGTCATGTCTCCTTCTATCACTATTTATCCCCCTTTTAACTAGGTTGTGTTTTATTATTGAGTTGTAAGAGATACAAAAGAGCACTTGTTAATGATTGCATTTATATGAAAAGATCAGAAAGGACAAATCATTAGAAACAGGAAGTATATTAATGGTTGCCTGGGGCTGGAAGATGGGATGGGAATGAACTAAAAATGGACATGGGGAACTTATTTGGAAGATAATAACATTCTAAAATTGGATTGTGGTCATGGTTGCACAACTGAGTAAATTTACTAAAATAATTTAATTGTATACTTAGGTAAATTTTAAAGCTGTTTCAGAAAAGATGAAAAGGGGTTCTTTAAAATATTATGGAAATGTAATCTAGGAAGAAAGAACTGCATTTGTAGAGGCACACAGGTGTACAAGTTATTGTAAAGGGAGAAGAGTGTGGCTGAAATCAGATGTGAGAGGTGGTACAGGATGAAGTCAGAAATGGGAGTCAAAACTTCACTGACACACCGTGCTGAGGAGTTTGGACTGGATCCTGCAGATAGGAAGAAACTCCCAGCAAAGTGGATTTTATGGTAACATTTTATTCTAAATGTGAAAGATATAGTCAATCATAATGCAGTTATTTGGGTGGTTTCACTCAACTTATTTTTGTATAGGGAAAGAAAATGAGACCTATGTCATTTTCTCCACTTACTCTGAAGGTAAGCTTTGGAAAACTGATGGCATCAGTAACGTATCTTACAAATCAGAAGAAAGACTTATAACTTTCAGCCTGGAGACTTTCGGCCCTGTTACCTTGATTCAAGATACTCATATTAACATGCCATTCCAGTCATGGGAACTAAGACCACTTGATGTGAATAAAGTACTATTGACTGTGACTACAGTATTTACTGAGATTCAAATACAAATTCAGGTAAATTGCTGTTATAGCAAGTCATATCCCAGAGGTAAACCTCATTGATGACAGAGACTGTGTCAAAGCAATCAATCACTGGTCATTTACATATTGAAATGTTTCTTAATAAATTACTTAATGTAGGCCTTGAGCTATATCATTTTTAAATGAAATACCAACTGGGTAGAAAATAATATGTAAAAAAGTGAGGTGCAAATTTATATCCTAATGTTACGAGGAATAGACCAAGTAATGAAGCTACAAGCCTGGCTGTAGTGTGACTTTCAGAGTTTTTGACCCACTCCTGATAGACTTCCTGGTCTTTATCACCAAGCCATTTGAAATCCCTTTTGAGGTTTCTCACAGAAGGAGCCTCTGTTGCTTGTCAGTCATAAGTTACATTGCCTGAAATTTATTTATTTATTATTATTTTAAAGGATTTTATTATTTTTAGAGAGAAAGGAAGGGAGAAAGAAGCATCAATGTATGGTTGCCTTTCACCTGCCTCCAGCTATGGACCTGGCTGGAGACCTGGCTTGCAGCCTGGTTATGTGCCCTGGCTGGGAATCGAACCAGCGACCTTTGGGTTCACAGGCTGGTCCCTATCATCTGAGCCACCAGCCAAGAGCTACATAGCCTGAAATTTAGAGACAAAAAGTACATTAGTGGTTGCCTGAAGTAGAAGGTGGGAAAGGAGGCTAACTATAAACTGGCATTAGGGACATTATGGGGTTGGGAGATTCTGAGAGGTTCTAAAGCTGATTTATGGTGATGGCTGCATCACTCAGTCAAGTTCAAAAAATCATTGTGCACTTGAAATGGGTAAATTTATGATACAGAAAACATACTTCGCTAAAATTGTTTTAAGATAGCCTGAAATCCCTTATGAATGTGGCAGGAAGACTAGATATCCTCAAACTTTACTTTTAAAAGCAGATGAGAGCTGTGAATTCTTTACACCTTCAAATTGCCAGTTTAAACTTTGCAAACTTTAAAAGTGTATAATAATTTTGCATTGTTATGTTAAATCTTAAAATTTTTATGGTACGATTATCCTTAAAAGTGTTGTATCATGATTGCTGTCAAATAGCTATTATTCAGTAGAAACATATGCAGTATTCTTTGGTTGCAAGTTATAAAATGGGAGACCTGCAAGACCTTTTAGTCCAATCCCTTGATTGTTCAGATAAAGCCACACAAGATTTGACAAATTGCCCAAGGTAATGTGGAGACTTTGTGGTGGAGCTTTCAGCTTGGTCCTAAAACATGTCTGTCCTGAATTCTTTTTAATGTAGAATGAGATAGGATTTTTAAAGAACCCAAAGCCTAGGGCAAGAATGATAATGAAGTGATAATTTATTTAAAAGCTTCTTCTTTTTTTTTTTTTTTTTTCCTTATTGAAACTAGGAAGACCTCTGCATGTTAGCTTCAATCAAAGTAAATACCGAAAAGCAGTCCTCTATTTTGCAAGGAAAATGGATGACTCCTATTTCTTTCATTATTGCTTTGAAGGAAACTGGGTTGAATATCTTTCCTACTGGCCACTCTCACTTTTATGTTGCTACAAGTTATAAGGTAAGGATGGGTCTTTCCAAATTTAATGTAATGGATATTTTTAGAATGCTAGCAAGTGTTAAATTTTATATAAATCTTAAGGTGCATCATGGGTTTCCTATATTCACTTATATAAGTTTATATAATCAGAAAGGAAGAAATAAGTGGCAAGACCAGAAATTTGGAGTTCTCTCAAGTTTAATAATCTTCCCCAAGAAAGTAAGCCTGAGCATGATCTTCATGTTGACTGATGGAACACATCCACAGCTGGCTGGTTTAATGCAAAGGTAGTTGAGCAAGTTCACATTTGGTATAATTTCTTGCTTCTTCCAAACTGGATATATGCAAGATTTCTTAAAAGAGTAAAGGACTCAGCATTTTCCCACACGATAAGTCAGATAAAATTAAACACATACATGAACAACTGGTACCCAAAACCCACCGCCTTCTGCTACTTGGCAGAGCCTTCTGTCTACATACTGCTTTGTGTTATTCATAGGCTTTAGTTAAATGAGATCCTTCCATGTTAAAATCTGAACTCTTTAAGGAAAGGGATCGTTTCTTAATCAACTTTGATTGCTTCTTCTAGCACCTAACAGATTCCTAGAATACAGCGGATGTATAGCGAACATTTATGACATAAAAATGAAGACACAGTAGCTTCTAATCATAAAAGGTGTTTGAGGCAGACACACATAATACTCAAGAACAAGTTTATAAAATACCAGAAAATGACATTGTAGGTAGACATTCATATTAACATCTGAAAATAATCGTATCAATAAATGTGTACATGTGTAGGAAAAACACCCACCTTGGTTTTAGTAATGTAAATTACCAGTTTCTCCGTAAATGCTGAATGTAGTGTACTACTCATCTTTTCAGAATATCCAAGAATTTCTTTTTCTGAGCACCTATATTCTAGGCATTGTTTTATATGTTTAGGATATATTAGTGAATAATTTTAAAAAAAAAAAGGTCCCTGCCCTTGTGGAGCTTACATTCTAGAAGAGGGAGGCAAAAGTAAGCAATAAGTGTAAAACTAAAATGATCTCATGTCAAAGATGGATAAAGTGCTGTGAGAAAAAGAAATAGTAGATCGGGAACACTGAGGTTAGGGCAGTGGTGACGCAGTGGGAAGGTGAGATTCAAAGTGGGGAATTTAACCAAGTGGCTATCTTAGGAAGCGGCCTGCTCTGCTTGAATATTGAAAGAACAGCAAGGAGGCCAGGTGCCTTGGGCTGAGAAAGCAAAGGGAGAAGAAAAGATAGGGCCAGAGATATGGGGTGTACACGGGGAAACATCAGATCACACAGACCCTTGTAGACCATTGTCAGGATTTTGGATTTTATTCTGAGAGAAATGTAAAGTCATTGTCCTGTTTTGACAGGAGTCATATAATCTGACTTACATTTTAAGTGGATTTTTCCGTGTTGAGAATAGACTATAAGAAGCCAAGAATGGAAGGTAGAGTTGTTGAGAAAGGTCTATCTATGATCAATTCTATTTGTTTGGATATTGACAGGTGCCTTTGATAGAAATGAAAGCTTATCGACAAATGGCCCTGCTAAGTCCTGCTTTTGCATTTGGTTGGAGCAGGTGGAACATGAACTGTGGTTCTGAAAAGGTTGTTTTTAAGGTATAGTGCAAAAACCCATGATCCTACTTTGTGCTCCAAAAGAAAAGGTACTCAAAAGCTAAGTGAATGTAGACTACAATTTCTCTGTTTAAAAAGGTGGAAAAATGAACAAATTAGTTTTAAAAGTTTTTAAAATTTTGTCAAAAATATAAAAACTAAACTATGAAAAGGTTATACTTTCATTGTCTATAATGTTATCAAATGCTCTTGATTTCAGACTAGCATCATATCTCTTTATAGGGCCTCAAGAACAAATAGAAGCCTTGAATGTGAATATATATCAATGATTCCCAGACTCTCCCCTGAGAGAGTGAGGCCTCCAATTTAATTCTCTGGCATATTTACTACTGGCCTGATATATCCTTTTTAAAAAATTAATTATTTAAAAGATTTATTTTTTATTTTTAGAGAGAGGGGGTGGGAGAGAGGCAGAGAGGAAGAGAGACATCAATGTATGGTTGCCTTTCACCTGCCTTCAGCCATGGACCTGGCTGGGAGACCCGGCTGGGAGACCTAGCTTGCAACCTAGTTATGTGCCCTGGCTGGGGAATCAAACCGGTGGCTTTTGGGTTTGCAGGCTGATGTCTTATCCACTGTGCTACCAGCCAGGGCTAGCTTGATATATTCTAAAAGCTAACTGACAAGTGCTTTATTGTAAATTAGCCATCATGTTTATTTATCTTATTTGTTATGCTTCTCCCACTAGAATGTAAGCTCCTTGAGGATAATCATCAGCTATTGATGAATATTCAATCGTTTTCTTTTTGTTTGGTTATTGTTATTACATCCCCAGCCACTAGAATAGTATTTAGCATATAATAGCCACTCTATAAATATTTGCTGAATGAATTAATACACTTTGAGAAGCTCTATAAATACCAAAACTTGGGGGACTGAGTTGAGCCCTTTAAATAATACTCGACTGCCAAAATATCTGATATAAGAGGAAATACTAACAGATTTCTCTAATTTTCTTTCTTTAGGTGAGCAAACACCTTACAAAAGAAGAAGAACCTATTCGAAATCCTAATTGGGTCCTTTTAATGTTTACTGGTGATAGAGCACAAAGGCTCAGGATTGATGAATATAGCGAGGCATTCTCCGAAGCTCTTAAAGAAGAAACTGAGTTTCATTCAACTCTCTATCACATGGTGAAAGATTTTGCTTCTGAAGAGGCAATGGAGAAGATTAGAAGCTCCAGCTGCCAGTTTGTTGACTCTGTATGCCATATGCTACTCTCCATTAGATTACTCAGCTACTCTTAATCCCTATTGATATATTTTATTCAGTATGAAGAATCAAGCAACTTGGAGAAAAATCAGGTATTTTCTCAATAAAAGGTAACAAGGGGATATATTTCAAATAGGCTGCTAAAATGATCGAATTAACAATAACACTCAAATTTTATTTTTTTTAAAATGTGGGTTTTCCTATGAATACCGGCCCACTGAGACTTGGCTTTCACTGTATGCAGATTTAATGATTCTTTATTTGAATACAGTTTAACAAACAATATATAATATCTCTTCCTCAAAAAGCTCATTAAAAGATGATAGGGAGGTATTCACAAAAAGAAGGTATTTAAAAATCTTATAGTTATCCCAAGAACCTCTGCTTCCAGGCTCTACTTTCCCAGCCAAAAGTTACTAATTTACAAAATTCAGATACTGAAACTTTAAAATCAAGATACACACGAGGATGTTCTACAGTCACACCGGCGGTGGCCCATTGTGTCGGAGTTGGGTAAATGGCCACAAGATATGTTCCAGAGACATCCAGGAGTCTGCATCCTGGGTGGGAGCAGCGTCCACGGACTTTTGGAAGAATCGGCCTGTGAGGAAGCTTATCAAAGCTGCGAAGAGTACGATCAGTGCAACGGAAAGCCAGAGTGCCTTGTTCACCTTCCTGATGGAAGCCTTGAGGTTCGTTGCCCAGGAAGCTATTGTGCCATAACTGCAAGGAAAACACAAATCCAGAATTTGGTCATCAGAGCAATCAGTTATTAGGAATATTTCTTTCGCCAACAATACCAATCAAGTCATCAACCTGTTGTTTATACAACACCATCGACACACACGGCTTTGTAAGAAACTACATAATGTGATCTGTTGTTTGGTTTTGGCCACAACCTGTCCCTGCCGCCCCAACCCCACTCATCCCTGCCTATACTGGTTAGAATTAAAGAAATAACATGATATGGTGAGAATCTGAAAATTATGTCGTTTAGGCATTATTTAACTCCCAACAAGTGCGTAAGAGCATTTATCTCATTCTCTCAAGTAAGACAACATGTTCCTACACTAGGAAAAAAATATTATTGAGTAGAGTATGTGTGTATGTACATATGTATATATAAACTTGTCACTTATTTCTTACCATATCTTAGATTTTTGTGTGTGTGTGTGTGTACTGAGACTTAAACTATTTCTTTTAGGAACATCCACCCAAAAAGCTGCTTAGAGTATAATTTAAGTCTGAAAAACATTAACTCTGGGTTGAACACTGCACTAGCATTTGATACATGCTAATTTTATTTAATTGTGACAACAAAACAATGACTATAAGTGCTAGCCTCACCCCTATTTGCTCACGTGACTGGGCACGTGCCCAAAGATGGATGCACGTGCCCAGTCACCCAGCTAGAGCTGGAGGTGAACCTGGGCCATCTGACTGGCTTCAGGGCCAGGTTCTAACACTGAATTTTCCTGCCTGTTGTAACTCATAGGTTCAGGTACAACCCCTATAGACCATATGAAGTTTGCTATTCATCTTAAATGAAACAATTTGACAGGTCTTTTAGTAAAGTAATTTGATTGAGAGTAATACTGTTAACTCTGCCTTACCTTTCCCCATTCAATTAAAATGATACCAACTTAGCAGATAGGCAACTTACACTGAAGACACATCCCATTTTGATGGATTGTTTCTCTTTTCAGAAAGACTTGTCTTTCTTGTCATTTCTACTATTTCTTCTCCAGGTGGTTCTGAGTCATTTTTAGTTCTGTAAATAAGTATTTTTTTAAGTATTAAAGACTAAAGATAACATGATATAATCATAAAGTATTGCTAAATTTTACTGTATTAATAAACATGCTCACAAATATTTGTTTTGCTTTAGAAAGATTTGATAAATATCTAATTCTAAAAGTCAAATTCCTGAATTTATATATTTAACCATTTTATTTTCATAAGTATTCCTCTACCACATTAGCTTTAATAACCTATCTTAGTTGATTTTTCTCTGAAGGTTTTTTGATCAATGCTAAATTGGAGTAATATGAAAATGTTATTTCTTCTCCTCTAAAAATAGTAATTTTAAAACTGCTTATTAAAATAGTCTCAGTATAAAGCTAGTTAAAATATGCTAGCAGTATTCAGTGATCTGGCAAATAGCAGTTGATTGATACTCATTGATGAGTTCCTTGTTTAAGTTTTGATACCTTAAGCTCATAATGCCCTCACAATTGCCAAAGGGAACTGTGTCTTCAAGTTGTTGTTTTAGTCAAGTATGGGGAATGTCTGTGGTAGATTTTAGTTTAGTTTTTAAGAGAAATAAGACCCAAAAGCCAAGATCAGTTGCATTCTGGTAAGAGTTTCAAGGTTTCAGTCTTCTGTTTATAAAGACTTATTAGTAAAAAAAATCATACCATACTAACAAAAACCAAATAATAGATTGTAACCTTTTGAAGGAAACTCTTGATTTTTCTCACCCCAGATCAGAAAATATCTATTATTACGGTAACTCTAACAATCTTTGCAGTACATGCAAAGTTTAAACACACACATAAAACACAAAACACTTTAAATATAGGCACTAAGTCTTACTCATCTTTGTGTACCTTAGGATTTAGTGTAGTGCCTGTTAGCAGGCACTCAGTGAACATGTATAACATGAACAATGAATCATTTCATTAAGATCTCTACAGATAAGGAAACTGAGGCCAAATAAGTTTAAAGCAATTTGTCCAATGTCGCCCAATGACTTAGAGGCATTTGTTCATGTCCCTTCCTCCTGCCCTCTCCCTTGCACTATAGAAATATATTTTATTTAACTTGCTAGGGATAAAAATAGTAATATGGAATCTTACATTTCCTCTGCTCTTTATTTATGTAACGGGATGATATATATATTACATATGTGCCTATATTATACATATGTTCCCTTTAAATTTTAATTAAAAAATATTTAATTCATGTATTTTTTTTAAAGTGGCATTTTACTTCTGTGATTTTAAAACTTCTTGATATTGTTCTATTACAGTGATCGCTACGTTTCCCCCATCGCGCTCCACTGCCCAGCTTTGCCCCCTCTGGCCAGACACCTATACAGAAAAAAACAGTTATCTTCGCAAATGTGGTTATTTCAGGGTCTTTTCTAATGTAAGACCCCAAACTTTGCAGTTCTAAGCACTACAAGAATGAATGTATTCACAAACTAACATTTACATAGTGCTTTAAGTCTTAAACAATGGATTATACTTTTAATGATACATCTCTGTAGAAGTTAAATAATCCCCACTGTTTATACCCCAGCTCATGTCAGGTTAATAAACACACCAAGCTTCACCTACTTTAGCTCACATTTTTCTTCTTCACCATCTGCCCAGGAATAGGTGCTGATAAATCGGTGTAATGAGGGACGGTGTTCACTCTGCTTTGACCCCAAAATACGCCTACATGAAGATGATTATATCCACTTGTCAAATAAAATACATCCATAGCCATTATTAATTTATTTCCCACTACCTAAATCAATACAACAGTTATATGTTCTAATTATTTTCTTTGGTACATAACAGTTTATAATAAAATAATTTCATGCTATGCCAATTTTTATACTTATTTGGCTTATACCAAATTCAAACATTTACTTCAGCACAATTCAAAACAGGAAACTTCCCAAGAAGAAACTATGTAATTACACTTACCAGCTGCTTGACCTCCTGCTGAATCGGTCATTGTTTTCCCTCCCATCCACCTTTAAAGTTCAGATATTAAAGAAATGATAAAATATGAATTTAGTGAAATAAGTTTATGTGTTTGTTATATGAAAATTAATCTTCTTTTGGATGAGAATATTTAGGACTTTGCTTACCGTTGCTGCATTTCCAATATTCCTGGGTAAAGTGGCAATTGTCACTCTTCGAAGAGAAGATGGCTACTCAAAAGGGGAAAAAACACATTTAGAAAATTCTTAGTATTTTTATCCTTGTATGCGACACTGACGAATATCCTTGTACATACACATCCGTGCACTTGACTACAACTGAATAAAATAGTTGACATTTTGAAAGCATTTTGTTATGACCAAATTGCCTTCCAGAGATATTCTACTTATTTACACTTCACCATCCCAACATTGGGTGAGTATGATTTTTGCCAATCAAGTAAGTAGTATAAGCTTTCTTATTTAGGTTGTCTTGTAGAAACAGTCAATATTTTCTATGTTAAATAACCATATATCTATAAATCAATAGCTATCTGTCTTAAGAATTACTTGTTTGCAATTTTTGCCCATATTAATTTTGTTTTTTGGGAAGAAAACTTTTTCATTGTTAAATATAGCCAAATCTATTCATCTCTTCTTTCTTTCTCTACCATTTCTTTTATTTTTAGAAATATTTTCTCCTACTTGAGGAAATAAATATACACCTATATTTAAAGCTTTTTAAAAGTGTGTTTTTGTTCCATTTACTACATTTAAGGATGGACATAGTATTTTAATGAATGGATGTGTTTATATATATCAGCCTTGAGATTTTCATTGGAAAGAATGTTATATAGCATTATGTGGTTCTTAAAGTTTAAGTACAACTTCAGGAAATAAAAATATTTTAAATGTAGGAAATAAAGTTTTATTTGAATAATTTTCTTAAACCATAATCCCTCAATTAATTTCATAGGTTAGTTGAGCATCAAGAATATTAAAATGGTCCATGAAATCTGGGTTCAACTCATGTTTTCTACCACTATATATATCATAACTAATCACTCCTGTGCTTCTCTCATTGCTCATAACTGAACAAGAGATTTGAATGGAATGACTTTAGAGTCACTTGCTCAAAATCATTATTTCAAAATTCTCTGTAATCCTGATTTTCAAACTCCTTGATTTTCAGTTGGGCATACAGCCTCCACAATAATAAAAACAACTGTATTTCCAGTTTTATCTGCAATTAAAAGTGAAAAAACTTCTAGGGACTTCTAGGAAGTTATCTTTAACTTTGTTTTTTCCTTTTGCTTAGAATGTGATGTAGTGTAATGATCAGGATTTGGTGTCTGAACCAGAAGCAGCCAGAGAGGAGACTGGGATTTTGCAAAGCTACTTTATCAGTTGCCTATTTCCAACTCCCATTTTACACGAGAGAAACTATTGTCTCCTTCTCACTGCTAGGAAACTTAATTGGTATCCAATATAGCAGGAACTATAAAATCATACATATAAACAAATATACATAATACATGCATACATATGAATACATATATATGAATTAAAATTACTGTTTTATTATTTACATTTAAAGCTATGTTGCTTCAAATATTTTAAAAGTTTCGTAAAATACTTGATAAACATTTTCAAAGTGAATTATTAATTACCTTGGAGTTTAGAGAAGCTGAGCGTTTTTTAACTTGGCAGTTATCTGAAGGGAAAACATTTGCACACTTTAGAAATTACACTTGTCATTTATGTTAATGCAATGGTCTTAACTCTTTACAAAGAAAATATTTAAGACCCTCAAGTTAGAACTATTCTGTTATTTCTTTGGTGATTCATGACAATTACCATCTTTAACCAATGGAATACAGTCCTCTATGTTACTACATGTGTCCAGAATGCTGACCTAGCCCATAGTAGGCACTAAATGATTATCTGCTGAATAAATGAATTCCAAATTATGGATATAGGATAATCAAATATGGTTATTTTGCTAGAAGAAGGAACATATTAAGAATTCTCAGGAATTCATACTGCTTATTTAACATAAACTAAGATTTATATAAATTTTATATTAAGATATTTTTTATGGCCCCATATGTGCCCCTCTTTTCTAATTCATCAGCCAGCTTCACTAAATAACCTCATAGGTTTATTTAGTCCTTACAGAAGGAATAACCCTGTGAAGTTGTTAATGAGAATGGTTCATTTAAAGTTATTCTGTCTTGCTGGATGTGTGGAGGAAGAGTCAATTCAAACATATCCTAAGTAGAAGGAAAACATTAGGGTCAACTCAATGGGTTGGATTAAATATATTCTCTGATCTCAGCAACTTCAATCAACTTAATGAATTTTTGATGTCATTATCAAAGAATCGTTGTCTGCCAACCTGTTATCTAACTGACATCCTACTTTCTTCTATATAGATGACGGGCACGAGTTATTCTTTTAATAATTAACCTAAGGGTCTTATAGTAAAGACATAACAAAAATTAGTAAAAGAAAGCATGAAAGAGGCAAATATTAGAAAAACATAGCTGGTATTATTACCTTAAACTTTCATTACCTTCATCATCCAGAGGGTTAAAAGACCTTTCATTTTGCAAAAGAACCTGTTTCAGTTCTTCTAATTCAGCATGTTCTTTAGCATACATTCTCTTCAGGTTTTCTACATGCTGGATCATCACTTCAACGGCTTTACTGACCCGGCTTTCCTAGTAGGAAAAACAGCAACACAAATTTATATTGAAAACATTATTCTTGATACCTAGTTAAAAGATGGTCATTAGAAATATTCATTTATCTTGGCTGTAAAGGTAAATGACAACCAAGGTATTTCTGGAAGAAAAAAAAAACCAAAAAGGTCTGAGTCCACAAGGGACAAATAGAAGATATAATAGCTATGAAATTTTAAAAGCCTACTAGAAGGACTAGTGGTAAATGACTAGGACATGAGAAAGTCTTAGTCATTTTCAGGAAGAAAAGCCTAGAAGCAATCTAGGAAAGCCCTAAAGGATTGGGATTTAGTGGCACCTCTGGAATCAAGCTTTAAGGTGATGGTGTGAACAGAAGAAATGTTGGAAAAATCTCTGTAAAAATTAGGTCCACAGGTGCCCTCCTTTACTCAAGTTGGTCAGGCAACCACCCCTCCACCACTTCGGTGAAAAACTACCACGGTCGAATATCTAGAAAGAGTTCAATTAAATGACAGGGTCTGTGGATTGGATAATGACGGAGTTGATGGCAGCTCATACTGAAATGAACAAATTGAAGCAAAAGTCTGTGCACATATTGAATAATGAGATAGTTAACCTTATTCTGCTTCCAGTTCCCCAACACTGGCAGCTGGCTTATACCCTGAAAGCAGGCTGAAGACTTTTCTCTGGGGAATTGAACATCCCAAGATGAAAGTCCTAAAATTGTTGACATAAAAAATATTCCAATGAAACATCCTAGCTTGTGTGAAGCTCAGGGCCAACAAGAATCTTTCTCACTCAACATATTACGCTGAGCTCCCAGTCAGCCTTAGAGTGGAACATCAGAGGTTGGAGCAAAACCTCTAGCACAAAAGAAGAAAATTAAAAACAGAAGCAAGCTGGTGGGAACTAAAAACTAAAACCTCAAACTACAAATAACTTAAGAGAGTCAAGAATCAATATTGTATCTATAAAATAAAAATAAGATATGAATTAAAAACACTCTGAGAATACCAGCAAAAAAAAAAAAATGCTTGGAAATATACAACAAAAATTTGATAGAGAAGATGGGGAGCACATAATGGTGGTTTAAGGAGAAAGTATGAAATTAATATTTAGAAGGAAGAGAGGGTGATTGAGGAGAGGCACTATGGACCCACATGAAGTTTGCAATGATGAATTTCAAGAACATTAGTGATCATAGAGGTGTGTGTTTTCCAGCTATGCAGGTGGAGAAGTAGGTTTAAAAAGGGTTGTAGATTTTCCAAATGAGTGGGCAAAAAAACAAGAGGGAAAAGTCTTGGGTTCATGCAAGGGAGTGAATATTTGTGTTTGACCATAGAAGTTAAATTTGGTTAGTCAAGAAAAGAGGTTAACAGCAAGGTGAGAATCAGGGAAAAGGTGCAAAGAAACAGAGACATAAACTAAACATTCATTTTCACAGTGGGACACCAACAAATATCTAAAACAAAATTCACTAAGTGACAGTATATGCATGTTCTTTAGAGATATGAATATAAATACAAAACAACCCAAAAGTTGTTTCTCTTGAACAGGGAAAATGGGATAATAAGCCTTGTTCTTAACTTTTTAAAGCCATGTGTATACATAACTTTAATAAAAATAAAATAAAGAATATTATTATATAATGAGGGAATAAAAATAAAATTGGCTATTAAAATTGTGTAGCAAGTGATCAAACTAAAATTATCACCACAATTGGCCCTGACCAGTTGGGGCACATATGAAAGGCAGCCAATTGATGTTTCTCACGTCAGTTTCTCTTCTCTTTCTCCCTCCCTCCCTTCTCTCTAAAAAATACATTAAAAAAAACAACAACTATTACCACCACTGAATGTCTCTTTCTTAGGAAAATATATTTTAACAAGTTTGTTTAGGCATAGATTTTAAAATATAAAGTCTTCTTACATTTGCCCACAGAGAATTTTTGAAATTCAATTTCTCCATGAATAAGTGTGCAAGGATGTATATAAATATATTTGTTATAGCATTGTTTATAATAGCAAAATATCAAGAACATTCTGCAATAATCAAATATAGGGGACTGGTTAAATAATTTATGATCCAAACCAATACAATAAAATAATGACAAATGTAAAAATATATACCACATAGAAAGCTATCTATGCTATATGTTGAATAAAAAAAAGAATATAATATTTTATAAAGGGCATGTCCAGAAAAATATATCAAAATTTTATGATTGTCACTGGATAATACTATTATGAGAGATTTTCCCATACATTTCCACAGATCTATTTTCCAATTTTCTGTGTTAAACCTATATGTCTTGTATAATAAAAAGGTGTTTCCTAAAACTTGATCCTAGAAATATAATCGGTAATCTCAGGAAGAATAATTATTTTAGTAATTCCATTATAACTAGAGGCGGAGACCCAGATTACCTGATTAATGGCTCCCAGCATTTCAGCCCTACTGGCCACTCGTGCTGTGCACTGGCTGAGGAATGCTATACTCTTCTCCAGCTTCTTAATGATTTCCTGGGCCTGCATGTCATCTTCACAAAGCGCTGTTAAAGACTGCACAGAAAGCAATATCTCAAAAAGTATCCTACCTGAGCATTCTGCAAGTGATTCAAACGCTATGTCGTAAGTGCAGATGACAGTCAAATCTCAACTTTCTTGGTGAAGAATGAAAAGCAGTAGCTAAGGCAAATCATGAATGCTATTGAAATCCTAGTTGCTTTGTGGCCATCCAGTAGACCTATGCAGGGGGTCACAAAGCCTCTCTATCTATTCTTGATTCCTTCCTTCTTCCCAAATTTGCCACTCCATGTATATTTACATTTTCTTCTACAATAGGATGGGATTAATTGGTAATGGTAAAGACATTATGCTTATAAATAAGTTAAATATATTATATGAGGGGCACAGTTTGAACTTTTAAGAAAAGTAATGAAAACATCCTGAAATTACATATGGCTCTGACCATATACTTACTCGTCCATTGATGACAAAGTGTGACTGGGCTAGTTATGTGAGTGTGTCTTCATTTGCTTTATCAATATTTCTCTCCCCAAATTAGCCTTCTTAATTTTTCAACCCACCTCTATATTTCTGATGACTTCATAAATGGAAGAATAGTAATTGTTACATTGCTATGGGCCTTATAAAGGGCTTGTCCACCATCTGACAAGACCCATTCTCTTTTTTTTCAGTTAATTAAATGGAAAGGGACTTCTGATTCTCTTCGTTGAAACTTAAAACTGATATTATCTCCTATGGCTTCTTTGCTGCCTGATTACATTTTTTGCCCAAAATCTACTTGAAAATCCAAAAAGAATGCAGAAGGTTTATACAACTACTTTGAAAGACACTTATCGTTTTATTACTTACACACTCCAATGAGCGAATCTTTTTATTTTACACAGATCCTGAATTCTTACCTCTTATTAATTCACACTGGGCTGGTTAGGCAGGGCTTAGTACCTGATGTTAGTTTCAGTTGTACAAACTTATGTGTAATTTCAAAAACAACATGACCAAATGTATAACCCCCAAATGCTACGATTCTTACCTCCAAAAGCTTTAAACAGCTAGTGATTTCTTTCTTCAAATTTTCTTCTGCCAAGTCACGGGTTCTTTCTTCAAGTTTCACCCTTTTCTCCAAGGTGAACCAGTCACACTTAAATCCCAAAGATAATCTGAGAAATTCAGCCTGTTGTCAAATTAACATGAGTGTGAAGGAAGAAAATGGGTTGTGGTCAAATATTGGGTTGGCCAAAATAGTTGCTTGGTATTGTTCCGTAAGATGGCCCTGTTAGTGCTTAGTTGTCTTTAACTTTGTTTGAACCAATTTTGTTAGACTGTATTGTGACAGCTGACATATCAATATGCATTAAAAAATATCAAAATTGGTAAGTTTTTGTGTAGCCATTTTAATATTGAAAATGGAAGAAAATAACATTTATGGTACATTATGCTTTATTTTTTCAAGGAAGGTAAAAACACAACTGAAACAGAAAAAGATATTTGTTCAGTGTATGAAGAAGGTGCTGTGACTGATCTAATGTCAAAAGTAGTTTGTGAAGTTTTGTGCTGCATTGTCAGGTAGACCCGTTGACATTGATAGTGATCCAATCATGAAACTAATTAAGAACACTCAATGTTATATCACTTGGGGGATAGCCAATATACTCAAAATATCCAAATTAATAAAGTTATTGGTAAAAATGAAAATCGTGTCTTTTACTTTAGAAGAAAAAAACTGAACAGATTTCTGGCCAACCCACTATCTAGGTTTAATACTGAATACATGAGGTATTTCTTTCTATTTTTAGCAACACAATGCTGACAGGCACGCTTTACCTGCACTTTGTCATTGCCAAGCCAGACAGACAACAAATGCAGGACAGTTGTGCAAAAACCATGAAGCAACTGCGGGCAAGTGAGTCTGAAACACATTTTTAAAATTAAAGTAAAAAACATTTACACTCACCTCTACCTCCTTCTCATTAGCAGAAGTGCTGTAGGATAAGACAAAGAACTCATTCAAACATATGTGAAGAGAAAGGCAAAAAAAAAAATGTTCGCATGCTATGTGCAAAAGAGCTTACTTGTCACTTCGTTTAAAGTTAACCGATTTCACAGTGGTTACAGGAAGAGAGGCAACAGCAGTGTCTATTAAATGACAACAAAATATTATTTCCTTAATGAGGCTTAACAGCAACAACTTAAGGTACATTCAATCAACTGTTACGTCCTCTCTCTACTAAGCAGAGGTGTTTCATTGAAATGTGTCTGAGATGATAACCAGCTAATCATGCATTTGCTGAAATAAAAGATGTCATGTAATGCTATTGGGGTTATAATGATCTTAAAATCATTAGTCCACATTTCATCAAGTGAGTAGTCTTTGGAACCTGAAGAGGTCTGAATCAAGGAACAGTCGAATTTTTCTCTTTGCATTTGAATGTTTGTTTGACTCGATTTTGTGGCTAAACACGTATCTTCCTCTGGTACCTTGGTAGCAATGGTACCTCTGGTACCTTTATAGCAATGTTATAATAGCAGCAGCATCTCTGTGAATAATAGTGATTATAGTAATAGTAGTAGTAGTATACATGGTCTCAACCATTCAATCACAGGTTTAGTATATGACAGTCCCACAAGATTTCTTTATAACATACTAATGATATTTTTTTTTTTTTTAAGAGTTTATTTATTATTTCCAGAAAGAGAAGAAGGGAGAGAGGCAGAGAGGGAGTGAAACAGAGAAACATCAATGTATGGTTGCCTTTCACCTGCCTTCACCCACGGGTCTGGCTGGAGACCTGGCTTGCAACCTCATTATGTGCCCTGACTGGGGAATCGAACCAGCGACCTTTGGGTTCGCAGGCCAGCACCTTATCCACTGTACTACCAGCCAGGGCAGTAATGATATTCTTAATGAAAACTTTGCAAAGAGGAAAAATAACAACTTCAAATGATCTAAAATAAGGATGAAATGTTTCATTTCAATAATTATGTATAAATAAAGTATATTAAAATTTAAAAAATGAAAAATAAAATAAGGATGAAATAATTTTTTACAGTAATTAACTTTCATGAGAACTTCTCTGCCAAACATGTTTCTAAGTACTTCATACATAATTTATTCAATTCTCCCAGCAAATCTGTGATAGATACATTATTACCTAGAGTTTACAGGCTAGGAAACAATCACAGTTTACCAATCACACATAGATATTTGGGAGGACTAAATAAAACTTTGCACATAAGGAATTTAGCCCAGTATTTAGCATATAGTATATTCTTAATAAAGGGTAACATTTTTTACTCATCTTTTCCATTTTGCAGATGAAGTTGAATTTCAAGTGAAATAATTTTCCAAAGACATAGCTACTCAGTCACTATGGAGTCGGTGTGACTCCAAAGCCTAAACTCTGCCCACTAGCTCCTCCTAATTATTAGCACTTATTCTTTAAATACTGGTTTATTGACTTTTTGATGAAATGATGAAACAGATCTCAAAGGAGAGCTGAGAACTGACTACCAACATTGACCTGTTTCTTAGTTCACAACAGGGCAGCAGTCCACTGAGACTTAACAGCCAATGGCAACTTAAATGTGGCTTTATGAAAAAGGTGTCACTAGAATCAAGATTCACTTTTTCTTGGCTAATTTTATGTAGAGATGCAGGATTTGTAGATGCCACATCTTTACTCAGAAAGAGTTCACCCATAAAAATACCAGCAGGATATAAAAGATCACATGGGGTTGGGAGAGAGCATTCCTTACCTCCTGCAACACATTCTTGTCTATGCTCATCTATTGTTTTTGGTTCCTTTTTAGCTTCCTAAAATCATAAAGAGATTTTATTGTCATACATAGAGTGGATATCCTTTATAACCAACCATTTCCCAACTTCCTGTCCTCCTCTAACCCTACCTGGTTCCAAACACTCCACAGTATTTGAAGAACTATACTAGGAGTTGAAGAAGAAAACAGAACTAGCTCCAGGGTGTTTCTAATCGAGTGCAGCAGAAAGGGCAGAAATACATGAAAAGCCGCAAACATGGTACAAGTTACCACAAAGTCAGGATTAATTGCCAACTAAGTGGAATCGAGATAAGTGCTCTGCAGAGGAAAGAGAGAGAAACACACCATGGCCTGAGTAGCATAAACATCTCTGCAGCAAAGGAACATGCTGAAGCTTGCTGGGGAAGTAGGGTAGGATGGATGAAGAGATGAAGTGGAGGTGACCTAGGACTATCACATACAACAGGTTGTTGGAGACACTGTTGCAAAAACAGCTGCTAAGATTGTGCTGTTAGGCTTTTACGCCATATAAATATGTTTTAAGGTCACTAATCAACTTCTTTACAAATGTATCTCTACAAGAAGAATCACCATATAAGAGGGTTGTACTGTGCTGCCTAGGTATCCAAGCCTAAGAGAAATTTATTTGGTAGAATCATTACCCTCTCCTTCTTGAAGATGTTCCTGCCTTGTTTCTGATCTCCCCACACCTCCCCATAACTACAATACCTCCTTCTCAGTCTGCTCTGCATTGCCTTCTCATATTAGAAAATAAAATCAAGAGTCCATTGTCCTCAGTGCTTTCTTCCTGATCACCAAATTCTTGGGAAATCTTATCCACATACTTGGTTCTTTACTGATAACTCATAAGTGTGTATCTGGTCCAAAAATCCCATTGGTGAGTTTAAGAAAATAGGTATATAGCCATATATACAATCTCCTTCCAAACTATTGATGTCTCAAGTCAACCTGATCTCCAACTGATCTTACTTTACCCTACAAATTCTACTCTTCTTCCTCCCTTCCTCCTCTTTCATACCTCTGCCATGGCACCTCTTCCGGCCTCTCACCCCAAGCATTTTTCTTTCATATTACTAACCACACTCTATGGAGCAACTGTATGTTTCTTCCCCTAACTAGGACATATCATTAAGATAGATATCACTGTTTTAATCAACCTTATTTATTAATGTTTTCACTTATTTGAAAGCCCTCTATAGACTGACATTTAGCTTGTTTTCAGTAGACCTTTGATGAATAAATGAATGAATTAATGATTACTGTGTGACCTTGGACAAGGTCACAAGGGTGCTTCAGACTCAGCTTCCTTATAAAATATTAGTATAAATAAATTATTTTAACTTCATTGTATTTAAAAAGGATAAAATGAAGTGGTGCTTTTATGAGTATATTGCCAACTTAAAGGGGTAGTTCCACCATTGTACTATACAAAGTCTGTCCTGAAAGTATTTGCTGAAGAGGATTGTCCTAAAAGTATAAACTTTTAATTATATTGATATTGGCTTGATACTTTCAGGATCGGCCTTATATTATTACTTTTATTGTTTGTGTATATTTCCTTACCAGATTTAACATAGGTTTGTCTTCATTCACAGAGTCTTGGAGTACAACATTTTCAGGTGCTGGACTTGTGCCTATGAGGAAAAGAAAAACACCCTGAAGAGTTGGGAGCTGTATCAAGTAACAGGAGAAGAATGAGACTGGAAATATGGGCAGAGTAGGTAGCACAAGTCTTAACGTGTGAAATAAATTACATACTACAAAATGTTAAATGTTCCATTAATTCATAATGAAGACTAGAGAAGATAAGGTTCCCAAGGCAGCTAGCCATATGAGCTTTCCTAGTGGAAATAAACGTCTGTATAAATGGCCTTCAAGTAATCAGGTTATTAATATCTTTTTAAAGGCTGCTGCTGCTTTTTAAAATCAAACACAGTACTAGTTTAATTATAGAAACTGGATGAAGGAAGGATGAACAATTAGTGGCTTAGTAAATTTTTTATAGCCTGACAAACAGGTTTTTTAGGGTTTTTTTTTTTTTTTTTTTTTTTAAGTTACTTATGTAAGGCTGATAACAAAAAGATATCTTTCTAAAATATGTATCTTTCTAAATAAAATGTCATTAAACTAAGAAGCAAAGATACACTTTTAAATGATGCCATTCCTTTTTATAATTTTCATTTATTTTTGTGTACTTTATTTGTACTTGATAATGATTTTCCTCTTCACATAAAATCCATAGTCCTGAATTTAGCTCAGTGCAGGTACAAAAGTTAGCGGCTCTAGGTAGGTTTTGTTTCTCTCTTCTTAAGAAGAAAATAGTTAAAGAATGTATTATATTTTAAATTTTTTTATGGAAACAAGAACAAAATTGTAATTTTCTTCAGGTACATTTTTTCCTTATGGAAATTTTATTTTTGTTTTTAAGTTTTAAGACAGATAATAGATTCATGTAGCTTATAAATTTAAAAATGTAAAATGTTTCACAATGAAAAGTTTTCCTCCTACCCGTGCCATGAGGAAATCTTCTTTCCCTCTTCATAGACAATGTTATCTTGTCTAGCTTTCCATAGATATTTTATGCATACATAAGAACCTTTCCTGTCTTTTTTTCCACAAATTTTTAGATGCAATACATAATATTATGTACTTCGGTGGTATTTTTTTTTTTTCAAGAAACAAGAGTTCTTTGATATTCTTCCCAGAAAAAAAGTTTCTTTATATATGTTTTATGGGTACATGTAAATATTTCATTACATAGATATGCCAAAATACATTAACTAGTAATTGATAGCTAACTTGTTTCCAATATTTTGTTATTACAGGCAATAATACAGTAGAAAGTTTTATACATATATCATATGGTATGCATGTACTTAGATCTATAGAATAACTTTTCCAAAATCAAATTGTTTTTATCACAAAATAGGTACATGAACATTTTGGTAGACACTGGCAAATTACTCTCATATTATTTACAATTAGTGGTGTTTCACTAGGAATGGTTGAAAATAACTACTTTATTTTCAGAGTGGCAGAAAGGATCTAAAAGGTGATCTAGTTCATTCTTTTGCCTCCTGAATGGACCATCACTAATTGGTCTTTTAACTTAATAGATTCTAATTAGGATTTGGTAGTTTCCTAAGCAGGTGATACCACATCTGAGCTACAGTTGAGGCCCAATTGTATCAAATAAATCTTTGGGCCCTGGCCGGTGGCACAGTGGATAAGGTGCCAGCCTGTGAACCCTAAGGTCACTAGTTCAATTCCCAGCCAGGGTATGTAACCAGGTCCCAAGCCAGGTCTCGAGCCAGGTCTATGGCTGGAGGCAGGTGAAAAGCAACCATACGTTGATCTCTCTCTCCCTCTCTGCCTCTCTCCCTCTTCCTCTCTCTGAAAATAATAAATAAAATCTTAAAAAAACATTTTAATAAATATTTGCCGTAAAGAAATTTTTAAGACCCATTAAAATATATCCTAATTTTGGTTCCATGGATAGAATTGCCGAAAGATTGGTAACATTATCATACATAAAAGCAAGAGTCATCTCCTGGAATTTTTTTCTCCACACCATGTCTCCATATTCTTTTATAAAATAATGTTACTGAGGATAGTCACTCTACTAGCTTATAGGTCTGTTTAGTTTTTTAGAATGGAAATTATACTTGGACCCTTTAAAAGCTTACCTTTGACTTTCATCACAGCAGAATCTGGTACTGTATCCTCCTCTTTTTCACAGAGTGATTTATATTCAGGGTCACCAGAAGCCATATTCAAAGTCTCTGACCCAGAATCTATCAACAGAAAGAAACTATAGTATGAATACTACGCAAACGGACTTGCCTATATTCTTTTCATTTGTGCACATATCAGCACGTCACAGCACATCACACTCCTAGTTATAATACTAACACTATATTTTCATATATTTTCCAAGTTCACTCACCATTTTTAGTTACATTGCTCTCCATGGAGGAAGTTGGTACAGGAGATGATAGTGTGGGGTGCTCTCTGACAAAAGAATAGAGAAGTATTTTGGATGTCAGGTCCAGAGATATCTCTTAAAAAGGAATTGAACACACACATTCACACACATACAACAGACAGGCAAACCTGGACTGTGGCACCCTCTCAGAATACGATTGTTCAATACCATTCTCCTTAAGGGAAAAAAGAAAAAAAGAGAGAAATAAGTTCAACAATTTGACATTTTCCATTTCAGAAAGGTGATTTTAAGCAAACGTTTTCATACAATTTTAAATGAGCCCATATTTCCTTTGCTTTTGGAGAGAACATGCAGGTAGGATGGTAGAGAGCAGACTGATGTAACTACTTCCTCAAAGCTGTACTTGCAAAAGAACCCCATTTAAGTATATTTACAAGTCTAATGTTTAAATTAAATTTATCAGGAAACCTGATAAATTCTTGGGCAAAACAAATTCAAGGCTTAAAGGGCAGATAGAGTTTATTTCATGAAGTCAAGTTTTCCTTGAAGAGAACTATGTGGACATAAAACATTCCTATTATGGCAATATTACTCAACTTGAAACTCTTGACTTGGTGATTTTAAAATGGTTCTCAATTTTCTAGCTAGACAAACCATATATTTTAAACTTGATCAAATTCTCAGGAATCTGACAGATTACATCTAAGCCAGCATCTATTACTTCGTGCTCCAAAGAGCTTAACAGGTCTTAGGCTTCTAAGGCAAGTGTTTGAAAATCTCACTTGAATTTCTTAGTCTCTGTCAGGAGTTCCTAATATGAGGGAAACTTTGGGACATTAGGGTTGATTAGTTCATTTTTTCTATTTCAAACAACTACAGTGGGAAGATAGGTTTCTCTTTAATAATAAGATTTTCTAATAAGCATGTTTTTATTATTTCATCTGTAAGTATGAAAATAAATGAAACTCTAATAAATTAAAACTGATATCATTTGGCTATATCGAAAATCTATAAAGGCTATGTAAAAATGGAAGCATTTACATCTTCCATAATCAAACATAAAACGTACTAACTGCCACTCCCAAAGCAGGTTTCAGTGGTGAGATACTGTGCATCATACCCAGTATTTAGGTTCTATCCAAGACAATGCTGATGATAGCCACAGAAAAGTAAAGGTTTAGCAGCAGTTTGCTGAATATGTCAGTACTCAGTGCAGTAAAAGCAGCTTAAACCTGTTCAGCACATTAAAGTGTACAAAAGCCCATATATGTCTCATCTAATTTCCTTTTCCAGCAACTCCATGCAGTGTGTCTTGACAGGAAAAGATTTACTTATTTCAGGTAAGGAAAGTAAAGCCAGTGATAAAGCAATTCCCCGGAAATATTCAGGACAGTGGTATCAGCCTATAAACCCAAATCAAACTAAATTAAATGCAGTGCCCCTTCTTCCATAAACAGAACTGGCTCTGAGATACCCTAACCCAGATGATTTAAACACAAACTTGTCAAATGTTCACCTCAGAGGTCTAGAAAAATCCACAAACTTTGCAAAGCAAGATTTTATAGCTAATCCTCTTGTATATCAATGTTGGGCAATCATCTCTTTTATTTCATTTCACCTCTGCTTTAAATAGCTTTGGGTCAGATCATACAATGCGACTGAAGCCCCTCATGATGTCAGTTTAATTTAATTCAACAACTGTCATCAAAAGCCCACTTTATGCTGGGAACAGTGACAAAGGTTGGAGACACACAAAAAACACAGTGTTTCTCCCAGGGGAGCTTGTAGGCCAGTCAGGAAGACAAATATGTAAAATAAATATTTCATAAATTATAGGCACCATTCCACAGAGGAAGGTAATAGGCATAGAACAGAACATAGTGAGGTAATATTTGAATTAAATTTGGAAGAACTTGTATCTTATTCTCTATAGGTATAATTAAATAGTGATGGTTCTATCCTTAAAATATTTTAATAAGTTGCATTAGTAATTATTATATGCTTATTTAACTATATTCCAATATATAAGAAATAAAGCTATAAAAATAAAAATTGAATATCCTTCAGTTTCATTGAACATTATACTTCACAAAAGTCAACAAAGATTGATTCCTTAACACATTGTTGACTGGTCATGAAAACACTTGTGTTTTCAAGTTCAAATGTTGTTGACTGATAACAAGTTAACTCATGCTTCCACTTGCGTTAGCTTTTGCTATAAAATTGGCAGTCAACAATGTGCTAATAATAAAAAAGACCCTTGAAACATGCCATATTGTATAAAAAATTATTATTATGTGTGGCTTAAAATAACATTTATTATTATGTTATAATTAATAAAGTATATTAAATTTAATAATAATTATATTTCTCTAACCAAAAAGCTGATTTTTTCAGGAGACAGGGTCATGGATACCTGTATTTAAGTTTAAGAAGTATGAAAGAGAATGCAGTTATTTCCTATTTAATTAACCTAGTTTTTAATACAGGGGAAAAGTACCCATCATTTCTGTAAACTTTGCTTTAAAAATGTCTAATTATCTAGTGTCAAAATAATGTATATAGGACAGCAAAAATACAGTTTTCCTACATTATATTACAAATGCCTCATTTGTCATAATGCTCTGTATAAGCCTTTCTTATATCCTAAATTTCATATGTGACACATTTTAGTAAAAAGCTTTCTGATAAACATAAAATATATATTGGTTAAATAAGCAATAGTTCTGTGACTTTGGAGAAATGTCAGATATTTGGTAGTCATGCATGACTGCATTGTTCTGGAAGAGTTGCGAGGGAAGCAACTAGATATTGCTCCAAGTCATTAATATGTATAAACCTCACTGATCAGAAAACAACCCAATACACAATATATCTCAAACCTAGGTTTTCATAAATTTAGTCTAAGAACATTGTTCCCCTTCTTATGAGAATGAGACAAAAGAAGATTTTTTCCAAATTTAGGATTATAGTTAAGGAAAATTGCAGAAACAGCCCCTCAGGGTGTCTGAGCAGGTAGAGAGAGGGTGGGAGATAACTCAGCAAAAACTTTCCATAATTGTGCTAGTTTCTCCCAGCTTCAAAAGTCACCCCTATTCAAACCAGCATTCTGGACCTAACCATGCACCATACCTGTGAGTCCTGGGCAGATTATGAAAAAAATACCCTACTGGATGTATTTCAAAACCAAGAAAGATAAATGGACTAAAAGCAAGAAAAAGACAGATCAAAGAAGAGACTTACTTATATAGAAGACGGGCTCAAATCAATGAGTCTAACACATGCCAACAGCAGAGAGCAGGAAGAAAATTCTTCCTGTCCAAGCCATTCAAATACCAACCTGCATAACATTTACATGAAAATCCATGGTTCAGCCCATTTGCCTTTGACGGTAAAAGTCTAATATAGGGTGGGGTAGCCAAGCTACTCCTGGAAGAAAATAAGACAGATTCTCTCCCATGGGTTGGGTCAGCAAATGCAGGTCACATACACACAGCAATATTATGTCAATGTTTAGGTAGAAAAACATGAAGAACAATAAGAAATAACTTTTAAAATATTAGTAAGGGGTGGGCAGGGAAGTGGAGAACAACAGGGGAAGGATTGGGACAACTGTAGTAGAACAAAAATAAAATAGAATAGAATAAAATAAAATAAAATATTAGTAAGGACAATGAATAGACTTAGAAAATCCCCCTCTGGGTTACTTTACTTTTGCTCTTCTGGATTAAATGTTACTTTATCTATAGATTTTTAAAATCAGAAACCCTTCCACTAATAAACATTCATGTTACTAATTTTTACTGTTAGATCTATTTATTTTCTCAAAATAAATTAAGATATTTTTGAGAAAAACAAAAAAATTAACAAAAGGCACCTACATAGACTTCTTTCATTCTAATTTTAAACCAATAATACCCTTGATTTAATTCACTGTTCAATTCAACATGCCAAAAAAAGAAAAAGAGGAAGAATGTAAAATTGAATGTCAAAAGATTACAACTATTGTAACCTAAACAAAGCTAAATTGCCTCACAGGGTTTTTTTTCCTCCAATTTCCAAATAAAAGGACACCACACCCTCAGGTCTATAGGACCCACCCTGTGAGGTTTATTTATAATGCAGTTATCAATCAACTTCTACCTGTTCCAATTTTGCAGCTGGCAATGTTTTTTATTCTCCAAGGTTACTAATGCTACACCCGCCCACAGCTTGAGAGAACAAAACAGGATAGACAATAACCAGAAACTCTTCTGAGATATTTTAAAATTGATTCTGCCCTTTGCCTCACAAATCACCTTCTCCTAGTGACAGTACATCTTAGACAAAAACATGTTATGACATGAAGGAGATCTCAGACGGATGGCAATATAGTTCATATTTGCTGCATGTGATTCTTTTTTAACAGCCAAAAGAAAAAAAAAATGTATCCTCATATCCTCTGACCCATGACAAGATATTCTCTGAGCTTCATGCTGCAGGTAATCCTGATTCTGGGTGATACAGCTCTTTTCTGAGCATTTAACTATGCTCATGCTTATGTATTTTACGTGAGTTACAGCAGTGATTTTCAACCTTTTTCATCTCATGGACACATAAACTAATTACTAAAGTTCTGCAGCACACCAAAAAATAGATATTTTTTTGTTTATCTGACAAAAACATAAGGTATAATGCTGATTCATTGACGCCACAAGGCTAGTGTTGTGTTGATTGTTACATTTTTACCTGACAATCTAAGGGAAAGGAGGTCAGTGCCCCTGACTAAATAGTCAAGTATTTGGTCAGTTTTAAAATTCTTACGGCACACTGGCAGCACACCAGTTGAAAATAGCTCTGTCAGTGTTTTGGTATGGTCAGATCTGAGTTTGGAGTAGGTAGAGGGGAGAATCAGTTTAGTTCTCATAGAAATTTCCATGAAACTTCTTAGTTCTTGGAGCATTTGGGGACATCGACAGCTTTGCAAAGGTCTAGAAACCCTTTGGTTGCTATTGAGACTCACCAATAGGAACAGTGAAGAAGGAAAGGAAGACAAGCTATAATGACAGATGACTGGGCCCCAGAAATTGCCAAGCGTGAGGAAGAATTGAGGAAGTGGGCACTAAGTACGGCTAGGTCTAGCTGCTGAGGGAGCAGCAATACTGGATTCAGTGGGAGACTGCACTCCACTACTGCGTCTCCCAGTCCTGCTGGGTTGTCCACATTCCTTGAAAATTAGAGAATGATTTTAACAACCATACCACAAGGAGTCGACCCAATGAACACCACAATAGGACCCTGCTCTGAAAGGGCTGAGGCCAGAAAGGAGAGTTGTCTCTCTACCAGGGAGAGATCACTGAAGGTGCCAACACAGTGTTCCAAGCAGGTGAGCAGTGGAGCAGGCAGGGCTGTGGGTAATGTGGATAATGAACAAAAGTACTGCAGAAATGGAGGTGATGACACTCACCGCCTTCCCTCCCAATCCTGCAGGAGGTGAAATGTCCTTCCTTGGGACTTACCAGTTGGTGAGGCCTGAAGAACATTGGGATATGTTGGTATGCACCACTAGAGATTCTTGAAATTTTTGAGAAGGGACCCAGTGAAGCAATAAAGGCCTTCCTATTTATCAGCAAGGTGGAAGGAATAGCACTGAGATTTGTATTCCCTCTAAATATAACCTACTTGTTTTGTTTCCATGGACTGGCTAAGCCAGAACCCATTGCAAATATGTATATGTGTATGTATATATATAATATATGTATCTGAATGTGGGTCTATTTGAATCCTCAAAAGAACCATGCAAAGTAATATCTCTGTTTCACAGAGGATACAACCAAATTGAGAGACCCGCCTATCCAAGTTCGCACAGCTAAAAAGTAACAGAGCCAGTCTTAAATCCAGATCTGCTTGATTCCAGTTTTTGCTAAGTGGCTAAAAATTTTAAGTCCTTACTAGGAAAGTTTTCAAATAAATACAAAAATAGACAGAATAGAATAATTAATTTTTATGTACACTACTTTAGACTCAACAATATTCAACCTATACCCAATCTTGTTTCACCTATCCTGCCACCCACTAAATCCACTCCTGCATTGTTCTGAAGCAAATCTCAGGTGCCACAAATATTTCTTCCATATATATCACAGTCTTAATCTCTAAAAGAGAAGGACTGGAAGTAATTGATTTTCTTCTTTTCCCTTTACACTAAAATATTCCAAATAAATGAATTTCACTGGGTCAGTAAAGTAACTCTATTCTTTCCAAGAATGTCCTAAACTTGGCCCCAAATTATGGAATATTCTTTTAGGGATATTAATATTGTTAGACTCCTTTATACATCCAGATGTCCTCTTATAAACACTGGTATTTACATTTATCTCACACTAGGTATACTTTCTGAATAAGAGCCTAAAATATAGTTTCCTATGTGAATATGGGAGAGAAATAAATAAATCAATTTCACATTCTCAGGACCATTAGTCCGAAGAAAGAAGTCAGAAAGCAATAGAGCAAGGTTATCAATTCAACAAGTTCATTGAGTGTTCACTCTCAATGTCTCAAATAGACCGTGAAGGGAGTGCAAAACTAAATCAGTAAATGGGCATTCAACAAGTATTAATGAGGAAGCTACTATTCACCAAATATATGTAAGGAGCTAGGTGCACATTGCTCAACGGCCAAATAAAGGTGCAGCTGGTCATCTACTGTAGGAATAAATACAAGGAAACACCAAATTACAATGCAACTAGAATATAGGTGACAATAAGGGAAGAGAAAAGACTTCATATGGTCTAAAATAACTTACATTTTCCTAAGTGGGATAGTTGAGAAATGAGGAAACTAAGGCCTGAAAGACATGACTTTTCTATAGTTACACAGAAACACCAGGGAAAAACCAGATCTCTAGACTTCTAATGCATTGTGATTTCCACCTCAAGAGGGACCAGAGATGCTTCACTGCAAATATTTCTTACCACCACAAAAAAGGTTGTGTGGAACCATTGGCTTTTGTAATGGGCCTTGACAGTTGAATAGAATTTGAGAAATGGAGATGTGTACCATGCTTCTAGGTAAACAGCATAAGTAGGTCTGTGTGATATATTCTGACAATACACACTACCTGATGTGCCTGACATATAGGCACACACAAGGCAGCAATGAGGGAAGGAGAGAAAGTTAGGTTGTGACCAAGTTAGAGAAGGGCTTGAATACCAGGTTGAGTTGTTTGTTATGAAGGCTTTCAAAAATAACAAAAATTCTGTAGTATGAAGCCAAAGAGTTTAAGAAAACACCATGATTTATGGGTCATTGGGATGAACACAGATTATGTTTTTTTACACTTTTTATCTTTTACCTCATTCTAATTCCTTGTACTTATTATTACTGAGAATGTTTTGAAAAGTATTTTCTAAAGAGAGCTTTCTATTTGTTTAAGAGATGAATGTGAGGGCACAAGGGGGCAAGAGGGACAGGCATGAAGAAGTGAAGTGTGCAGTGAACAGGCTATGTTAATTCTTCAGTAGATTCTGGAAAAGGAATGATGAGAATTGGTGGTAAATGCCACACAGATGAATTCCTGGAGACTGCAGAAGAAATGGCATAGAATACAGCATGAAAACCTACAGTTCCCAATGTGCAACTAATAGAAGTTTCTATTAAGATCTTGTTTAGCTTCTATTTTGTAATAGGCATCAGCGCCATAGACAAAAACAACTCAGTCACATATTTTAATGAGAATGGAAGGACTTCCTTTTAGATACATCTTAGCCAAAAATCTACTTTCAAGGTAACTATGAATAATTATTATGATTTTAAAAATCTAAATTCAGTGTACTAGGGGGAACAGTGAGAAAGGCTTACCCTTTGAATCTAGACAAACCTGAATTTGGATCGCACATTTTCTACTGACTAGTTGAGTAATCCTGGGTAAGTTATTTAACCTCCCTGAACTTCACTGTGTCATCTGTCAAAGTAGAGACTACCTATCATCAACATTGTAGAAAGGATTAATGATGTGGCATGTGGAAATGCTTTCCTATGAAGTACCTGGCATGCAACTGATGTTTGTTTCTCTCTCCTCCTTGGTGAAATCAGTGCCAGATGAAAGGAAAGTTACTAATAAGTGAACATCCTGTGAGCGTTTAAATTCAACTTCCTTTATTAAAACTTTTTAAGAACTGCTAAGTCATAGCAAAATAAGAGTCATTTCCTTTTCTTTCCTTTTCTTAGCTACTCAGTAGAATGGATGGTTATTAAGGAACAGAAAAATGACAGATGTGGACATTTAAAAGGAAAAATGAAAACAACTGGCATAATTCAGTATAAAAAGAAAAATAGCTCCTTTTTTTAAAAAAATGAGCAAAAGATCTGGGCAGACACATCTCTAAAGAAGACATACAAATGGCCAACAAGTACATAAAAATATGTTCTACATCACTTGTCATTAGAGAAATACATAGCAAAACTGCAATAAGATACAACTTCACACCCACTAAGATGGATATAATCAAAAAAGACAGGCAAGTGTTGACAAGGATGTGGAGAAAATTAGAATCCTCATACATTACTGGTGAGAATATAAAATAATGTAGCCACTTTATAAATCTGTTTGCTGTTCCTCAAAATGTTAAACATAGAGTTATCACATAATGCAGCAATTTCACTCTAGATATATTATATATACCCCCAAAGAACTAAAAATACATATTTACACAAAGACTTACACACTAATGTTCACATCATCATTATTCACAACAGCCAAAAAGTAGAAACAACCCAAATGCCCACCAATTGATGAATGGGTAAACCAAAAGTGGCATAGTCATACTTTGAAATATTATTCAGTTAAATAAAAATAATTAAGTACTTATAACATAAATTAACCTTGAAAACATTATGCAAAGTGAAAGAAGCCAGGCAAAACAGGTCACACATTACACTATCTCATTTACATGACATATCAAGAATAGGCAAATCTATAGAGACAGAAGGTATGCTGGTGGTTACCTAGGGATGGTGGTTTGGGGGAAGAGGGAACAAAGATAAGACTGCTAATGGGTATAAATGTTCTTTTTGTGGTGATCAAATGTTTTAAAATTGAATGTGGTAATGTTTGTACAACTCTGAATATATTTAAAAACATTTAATTAAATAATTTGCATTGCTGAATTGTTTGGTATATGAATTATATCTCAATAAAGCCATTGAAAAAGGGAAGAAGGATGAATTGTCGGGTCCTGAAAGAGAACAATGTGCTCCATTTAACTGAGAAGCTGATGAGGCTCAGACTGTAGACCAAGGAAGAAACTCAAAACACGGCTTCATGACCCAGGGAATTTTTCTGAGTGACCTTAATAACAGTAAAAATCACTCGGACAAACTCCCTGCACTTCACTGCAGTGAAGGATACTCTCTGGGCATTGCCTTACTTTGTGATGTTTTACAAAGTATAAGCACCTCAAAGAACTAGCCTTGAGCTCAATTCTTAGAGAGTCAGTCAATGAGGCTTGAGTCTTCTTAAAGTCATGAGTGAATTTAAATCCCAAACCAGCCTGCCTCTCAAACAAAAGTTCAGTACACTTCATCAAAATCTTTTTTTGGTTATGTAGTTTTGAGTTTATTAAAAACAAATAAAAACAAAAAGAAAAACAAACAAACAAACAACCAAGTGACGGAATTTTAATTCCCTGCCATCGGAGGTTGACATTTCTTATGCATTTGAGCTTTGTGGTATGAGACTAACACTTGCTATCAAAAGTATCCATAATACAGTTGACCCTTGAAAAATGCAGAGATTAGAGGCACCAGCCAACTGCCTGAATGAAAATATTCACATACTTTAAGTCACTAGTATTTATATTAAAAATACCCATAAAAGCGGATCAGGATATGGTAGTCCTAAAAATGAAGTTGAAATATACTCTGATACTCACTCCCATACTTAGGTCATCATTCATCCTGATGCAGTCGGAAAGATCTGTTCCTGGGCTGGGGCCAATTGTAGGGCCTGAGAACCTAGCAATGGAAAGTAAAGTTCCTTACTTCAGGTGGAAAAATTGCAAATTTCAGCAGATACCCAACTACAACAGTTCCCTTACCCTGCCCCAGCTTTATCAACTTTCTAATTAAGTGCTATGGATTCATGGATTAAGACATAATGAAAGACAGCTCCAACCACCATTAGAGAGGGGTTGCAAACCCCAGAGAATCTAGCCAAGAATGAAAATGAAGAATTTGCAATTCAAAGCCTTGCTTCCTGGCCCTCAATACAGAACGGAAATTTCACTGGGGTGGATAGTGCTCATAATCTCCACTGACATTTCTGAACTTTTCCTGGGGAAGATCAATCTGTTTACTGAGAAAGGCAAGTGAGAACATAGGAGCCTCCAGGGTGGAGGTGAGGGGGGGCCGGTAGGTGTGAGAAGATACAGATTTCCAAAGGCTTGAGAACCCTGAGTGAGAAGGAACACATATACAGTATGATCAAAATCTATCTGAGTAAGTGAATTTAGCAGTATATAGTATATTTGTAAAACATGGGAAACATTTCAGATAGCCTAATTTGTCTCTCACATTTCCAAATGGATATTATGCAATTCAAAAGAGCAAGAAAACTGCACTTCAAGAAAACCATAAAGACATTTTTAAAAATTGTCTATGTTCAGAAAGTTAGAGAATTTGTACAATGAAAGTTCCACAATAAAGATGTTATAATCTCAGGATATGAAAATAAAACTTATTAAAAGTTTAGGCAATGGGAAGAAGAATGGATGGTATATTTTGCTCTATTAACTTACAACAGTATAGTAATCGTGGGGTGGAGGGATGGGGGTGAGGAGAGGTAGGGAAGGGTAAAGTGGTGATAAATGGCAATGGAAGGAGACTTGACTTGGGTAGTGAACACATGATGTAGTGCACAGATGATGTGTTGTAGAATTGTGCACCTGAAACCTGTACACTTTTGTTAAGCAGTGTCACCCCAATAAAATCAATAAAAGGGAAAAAACAGCCCTGGCTGGTATGATTCAGTGGATTGAGCACTGGTCTGTGAACCAAAGGGTCACTGGTTCAATCCCTAGCCAAGGCACATGACTGGGTTGTGGGCCGGGTTCCCAGTTGGGACCGCATGAGAGGCAACCACACATCAATGTTTCTCTCCCTCCCTGTCCTTCTCTCTAAAAATAAATAATAAAATCGGAAAAATTTAAAAAGGAACAAATAAACAAAACAAACAAACAATAAACTTACTTGTACAATCTAGTCACATCCAAAGCACCATCCTCTATTTTTCCATATTTAGGGCTTTCACAGGAAGCATAGGTTCGGTTAGCTACACATGAAAAAGGTATCAATAACAGCCTTGGAACTGGTATGAGACTATCCAGATGCAAGGCATCTGTAGAAGAAAAGGACAAAAACAGAAATTTGTTTTAGATTTACACAAATAATTGATCTTTCCTCTTGAGAAATTGGACTGTGTCTGAAAAAGGAGGGGTTAATTCATTTTTATTAACACTTTAAGATAACCTTTCCCTCTCTTAATGCATATGATGTAGGGTGGAAATGCCAAGGGATTTTTTTTTTTTTTTTAAAGCAGAGGGGAAGAGGGTGAGGTAGGGACAGGAAACCCCTGTTTACTGAGCAACTAGAGGGGTTAACAATCTGCAGAGAGAAGGAAAAAAAAAATCTGTTTTTGTAAATAAAGTTTTATTGAAACACAGCCACACCCATTTGTTTAGTATTGTCCACCCATGCTCCTGTGCTACAACAGTGACACCTAACATATTTACTGTCTAGCCATTTACAGACACAATTTACTGTCCATGAAGATAAAACAGTTAGCCATTGCAATGGGAACATGTCAGAGCACCAAACTGTTTTTGTTTGTGTTAATGACTATAGGAAGCAGGAACAAACCTAGGCTTTGAGTTAATCACAAGTTTTTAGTTCAAATTCTGGCTCAGTCACATACCAGTTGTGTAATCATGGATAAATAACTAAACCACTTGGAGTCTTACATATAAAGTGAAACATGAGTTTAGGCTAATTACGAAGTCAACGTTCCTTATCTTTAAAATGGGAATTAAATTAGAATCTACCTCATGGGATGTGGTGAGATTTAAATGAGTTAATATATTAAAAGCAGAGAACTGTGTCTTGTACATAGCAATACTATCATAGTTGGTGAGTTGCTGTTATCAGTGAGTTAGTGTGAGTGAAATCATCTTTATAAAGCACTAATCTATTGTCTGTTAGCAGTGGTTTTCCCTTCTGTAGCTAAAATGATCCACAAATCACTCTCCCATTCATTCCTTCTTAAATTTATTTTGATAATCATCCCATTTCCTGTGTCATTTCTAAACCAGCCATTAACTTGTACTTTTAAACACATCTGAGTTATGATGAGAGATGTCACTGCCTTGAGCATTTCATGAGATAAAGCTAATTTTCTTTAGCCTAGCATTGAGTAGTAGTCCATAGTTTGACCCATACTCTGCTCCCCACTTAGATTCTATAATAACCTATTCTAACTCCTCTTTTTCCAAAATGACTTGTCCAGCTTTGACTCTTCTTCAAACATGTAAGGCTTTTGCATTTTTCTGAGTTTGGTTCTTTCCTCCTCTCATTTCATTCTCCTCAATTGGAACAGTTTTCTTATGAGTTTTACTTTTCCAAATGCAACCCACCTTTCAAAGCTGGTTTAACTCTTTATTTCTTTTATGGAGACTTCTCTGATCCCAATAATCTGTGAGTTATTTTAGGGTTTATTCTGTGTTACACATAATACAGTGCCTTGCATAGAATAAGTGTTCAAACATGAGTTGACTAACTGAATTTAAGGATAAATATCTGAGTATTCAGCAACTCTTCCTATACAGACGTAATTGTGAATATTTTCCCTTTTGAAAAGAACCTTAACCCAGGTATGTCTGATAATGTGTAGGAGAGGGGCTACCCAGGCTTACCTAGCAGAGGAGTGTACCAGCATGTGTGTTTGAAGTTGAAGGGCGTCTGATGTATTCTTGCTTCTTGACCACTACACTTTTTATGGCAACACAGATTCTGAAAAGAAAGTCAAGTAGTATTAACTATTTAAAGGAGTATAACATAACATCTTTTGATCTCCAATGGTAGAATATCACTGGTCTCAAATAAATTTGTAAGAGATCAGAAAAAAAATAAATTATGCCAAATAACAAAGCTTTCATGCCTTTGATCCAAAAGCATCTCTATGAGTAAAATATAATTCTTATTAAAATTAACAGTTCAATAATTTAACAGAATGGTAATATATCAATTCCCAGTAAACTGACACTTTCATATAAACAAAGGATTTAAGGAAAGAGGAATGTGTGAGGGGCAAGCTTATGTTATTTGTCTTCTTCAAAAGACTGCAATACAAAAAATTTAAATATTGGAAAATGGTTGTCAAGATGGAGGTAAGCACACCTTGCCTCTGTGTACAACTATAGCAAAAAATACAACTAGATTACAAAATAAATATCACCCAGATTTTTCAGAAAATCAAGCTGTGTGAAAGCCCAACAACCAATGATTTAAAGAAGCCACATTCATCCAGATGGATAGGAGGGGTAGGGACATAGAGAAGCCTAGAAAATTGCAGACATAAGAACTCTTGATCCCACATACATCTGAGGGAGGTAAAAACTGGGAAGGATACCTCAATGGCAAGAAATCCCAGCCCCAGGCCAGACCACCCAGACCAGGGTTCTGATGCCAGGAAGATAAGTGCTCATAACTTTTGGCTATAAAAAACCAGTGGGGATTGGGGTGGCAGAAGAAACTGTGGAATTCTTGAGACTTCTCTTAAAGAACCTCCTACAAACTTAGGACTCATGCAGATTCACTCCCTCTGTTTCAGCACCAGGACAGCAGCTAGAAGGGCACCAGTGGTATATGGGGAGAAAGCGAAATATGAGTGTTGGGGACAGCTTCCTCCCAGACAAAACTCCAGAGGCCGGGCAGCAGCATTGTCCGCCTTTTAAACCCTCCTCAACACAGAGCAATAGAGTGGTAACAAGGGTTGCCTTCCTGGGGATTACCTCAGGCTCTGCCCCATCCGACTATAGGTGCACTTTTCTACAATAGGCTGTGCCCCTAAAACAGGGAGACAAAAAAGCTCTACCTAATACATAGAAACAAACACCAACAATGGAGGGAATAAAACCAAGAATCAAATTGACAATCTGGGACACAAGGAAGGAAAAAGCATTCAATTAGAACAGCAGGAAGAAAAAAGAATTAAAAAAAAAAAAAAAAAGAGAGAGCGCAAATAGGCTTCGAAACCTCTGGGGTACCTTTAAATGTACCAACACCAGATTCATAGGGGTGCCAGAAGGAAAAGAGGAAGAGTGAAAAAAATGAATACTTATTTGAAAAAAGAATGAATGGAAATTTCTCTAATTTGGTGAAGGAAATAGACATACAAATTCAGGAAGCACAGAGCCTTGAACAAGTTGGACTAGAGAGAACCACACTAAGACACATTGTAATTAAAAGCCAAAGGTGAAAGATAAAGAGAGAATCTTAAAAGCAGCAAGAGAAAAGCAGATAGTTACCTACAAAGGATTTCTTATAAGACTGTCACCTGATTTCTCAAAAGAAACTTTGCAGGCAAGAAAGGACTGGCAAGAAGCACTCAAAGTGATGGAAAGCCAGGACCTACAACCAAGATTGCTCTGTCCAGCAAAACTATCATTTAGAATGGAAAGGCAGATAAAGTGCTTCCCAGACAAGGTAAAACTAAAGGAGTTCATCATCACCAAGACATTATTATATGAAATGTTAAAGGAAACTATATACGAAAAAGAAGATCGAAATGATGAACATTAAAATGGCAACAAATTCACAACTATCAATAATTGAATCCTAATAATGAAATAAGCAAACAAGCAGAACAGGAACAGATACAGAGATCATTTGGAGAGTTATCAATTGGGAGGGGGAAGGAGGAAAATGGGGAGAAAGGTGTGGGGATTATGAAGCACAAATTGGTAGGTACAAAATAAGGGATGTTAAGAACAGTATAAGTGATGGGGTAGCCAAAGAACTTATACGCATGACCCATGAACATGAACTAAGGGGGAACTGCTAGAGATAATTAGGTAACCAGGTAGAGGGGGGCAACAGGGAAAAATTTGGAATAACTATAATAGCATAATCAATAAAATGCATTTAAAAAAGAAAAAGAAAGGAAAAAAATATAAATATAGCCCTGACTGGTGTGGTAGTGTGTTGAGTGTCATCCCACAAAGCAAAAGGTTGCTGGTTTGGTTCCAAGTCAGGGCTTATGCCTGGGTTGTGGGCCAAGTCCCTGCTTTGGGGAGAGAGGCAATCAGTAGATATTTCTCACACACATTGATATTTCTCTCTCTCTCTCCTTCCTTCCCCTCTTTCTAAAAATAAATTTAAGTTTAAAATAATATCATCATTTCTTAGGGTCTACCAGGATTGTGTTCATGTGCATGATAAAAATAAATAGTCTCCTTTGCTTCATCTGATCATCTCTCAAAGAATAGCAATAGAGAGTTCTGAGACTACTAATACATCCTGGACTTAACTTTCTATTTTGACAGAGCAATTGATTCACACTTTAATCATTTCAAGAATGTTAAACTTACCCATTGTTCTTGAAGATGTTGTTGAATTGTACCTCTGCAGGACAAGTGATCATAGTGAGGACATTCCTCATCTAAACATCTCTGTCATGAGAAAATTGAAGAGTGTAGTCAAAGACAGAATGATAAGAGTCAATGATACAAAACTTAAGAGAAGAAATGATGCTACCTGAGGAGGGTAAAAGTGACCAGTTATTTGTGTTCTACTTTAAGGAAATAAGTTTGTCATTGTTAATGTCTTATTGCCATTTTCCCTATTACTAAAGGAATAAAATCCAAAGGTCAGAAGCAGGAAACTGAATGGCCCTTGAAAGCCAGAAGCTTGTTGGAGACATAACTCAGGATAGTAAAAATGATACCTGCGAAAATTTTATAACAATAAAATCATGCCTTAGTCCAGGAGGTAGCTACATATCTCTCTAAGTTATATTATAATAGAAAAATTTACTGGTCTTCTTGAAATGATTAGAACATATTTAGATATGGAGGTTTTTCCAGTTCAATTTATGGCAGGGGGCTTTTTAGAAACTGCCTAGCTTAATCTCTCACACAAATATATATATATATATTATATAAGCAGATGTGCCTACAGTATGCCTGGGAGACAGATATTTGCAAATAGCACCCTTCTCTCTTTCCTCTACCAGTGCCAAACCTGCTGTTCCTTATGTTCTTTACTTATGAATAAAAAGAAGAAATTCACCAAGTATCATAGGGAAAAGAAATACATGAAACTCAACCATGGATATTTTGAGATACTCAGACAGGAGTTGAAAGGCTAAGTCATATAGGAGAAAAAAGAGGCAGTAACCATCAAAACTCATTCAAGAGTACACACTCAAGATGATTGGAAAGGAGGTGCCTGACATTGAAAACTGGCCCTTTTCTAATAGATATAGTAAATTCTGAAATGCTTCCTCCATGAAAAAACATAATGTCTTCAACAAACCATTCATTAATGTGAATTCTTCCCTCATTTTTGGTGCATATAGGAACCAAGTCCACCAGAGCATTTTCTTTTAAACTGGTTATTTAATTATGATTAAAATTATTTTCCTTTATAAATTAGCTTCAAAACCTTACACAATTTGGACATCATCCCCACATTAAACATATATATAAATAATATATATTTTATGTATATTTATATATTATATATGTATATAATATATAATATAAATTTTACCTGAAACAGCAAGCCATGCAGTTGTCTTTTAATTAATTTCTTTCTTAGTGACTTGATTATTGCTGTAAAGAAAATTTGTAACCAGCTTGATATGAAAATTCCTGTTCCCTTAATTCATTTTATAAACTTTTTTTTGTTTTGTTTGTTTTGTTTTAAGATTTTTTATTTCATTATTTTTAGAAAGAGGGGAAGGGAGAGCGGCAGAGGGGGAGAGAGACATCAAAGTATGGTTGTGTTTCACCTGCCTCCAGCCACAGACCTGACTGGAGACCTGGTTTGCAACCTGGTTATGTGCCCTGGCTGGGGAATCGAACCTGCAACCTTTGGGTTCGCAGGCTGGCACCTTACCCACTGTGCTACTAGCCAGGGCATTTTATAAACTTTTAACAGCTTTATATTTGGAGCCTGAGGACAGGAGATAGAAAACAATGACTTTTGAGACTGGCATTCTCAACTCAAGACTTGTGAAAACAAAGAAGCAGGAGAACAAAGCAGGCTGGATCAGCAAAACCACAGCTACCCTTGAGTACTTTAACCTCAATCGATGCAAGTGAATCGTCTCCCAGAGGTGGGTCTCAGAATTATTCAATCCTAAAACAGGAATTCATTTTTGAGGTCACTTAGTCCAACGCTACCAATGTGGAAATCATCTCTCCAATAAGCCTGTGCTTGAGTTACTGGGATGGGAGGCCCCAAAGTAAAGGCTTAAAAACCCAGAATCCTACAAACAGCCTGAGATCATGAGAACACCACTTGATGCCCAGAGGATTTAAATGATAACTGGCTGTTCATGGAGCTGAGATTCAGACTCATAGGATGGTGCTTAATTTACTATATTCTTTTATGAAAATAAAAATATGAGTCTCTCTACTTAACTAAAATCTGCTTCACAGTTACTTTCAGATTCTCATCTCTGGGATATAGAAATGGGAAAAGAATGCCTATTTAAGTCTCTGAGCTACATAGTCATGTATTACTTATTTGATAACCCATACCTTTTTGAAATATAGCCAAGAATGAGAAAAAAGACCCAAAGGTTTTGAACAACCAAAATAGATGTTGATATCCATGTCCTTTCTTTGTGTGGGAAATGATCACACTTCCACTCAGAAAGTAGGCTCTGAATTTATACATAATTCCCACAAGATGACTATTTTCTCAGCCCACAGATGATTAAAAACAAAAATTACATGAGGGTATGAAGCTCTGCTAGATGGAGGCATATTAATAGCTGCCACAATTTAAAAAAAAATATTGCTAACAGCCAGGAATATTAAGAGCAGATACTCTGGTGTCCAAAACATATAGAAATCTGGTGCTTCTTAAATTAAATACCAACAGATTGATATCTCAATAACTTGAAGAAATTCTGTGCCATGAAAATAATACAAATATATGTAAAAGTAGATATGCAATCTAATTTGAAACTTTTCAGGGAAAAAAGGCTTTAAAAGTTTTAACTATGTGGAAATTTACTCACCTAAAATTCTATTTTGTAAGAATATTTTTTGTGAGAATAACTCATTTCTCAACTCAGCTTGAGATAGTGTTACTAGCTACACTAAGAGGAAAGTATATATATTTTAAAATACTTGACTATAGTTACTATGAATTTTTTAAAAAATTCTCAATACTTAGGACTCTAGTAAAGATTCCATTACAAAAATTCTCTATGTTAACTGTATTAAGAAATAAAGTCCCATCCTCCTCTCAACCTTCACCTAAGCAACAGCAACCAAAGCTATCAAACGTGGCCAGAAACATGGTTCTGAAGGTTGTCTAACTCCAAAACACATCTCTGAATTTCCAAATTAAATTTGTATTTCAGAAGAAATAATGAGTTAGTATAAGGCTGTCTAAATTACCCATCTGCTTTCCTACGAGGCAATCTTGAGTTTTAGAAATAGTCCATGTCAAGACATTCAAATTGTAAATCTTATTTCAACAGATGTTTTGTGCAATGTGTAGCAACTATTTCCATATGTTTCACAAGGCAAACTAAGCTGGTTTATGACTGTAATTTGCATTCACCTTTGCATTTTATCTATGGGTTTGGAGCTGGACCAGCCATGTCTCTAGGATATTTAAGTTTCACAGGGAAGCAAGAAGAAGAAGAAAAAAAAAAGGCCACTGTATCCCCTGCTGTTGCCATCTGTGATGTAGGATGAAACCAGATGTCTTAGCTACATTGCCTTTGAAGGAAGCTAAGATAAAGCAGTTTTCCAAATAACTGTGCGATGAGGCTTTCATGCAAAGGCCCACAGTTGACTGTTGAAAATAAAAATCATAGTATTAGAGCTGTAATAACTTTAGCTACCAATGATGGTTGACTTTAAGGGAGTATAGATTTTTATAACAAAATAGATATGTTACCTCCTGTTCTATAAAATTGTGCATTAAAAATATCAGGGTTCAAACCAAAGACAAAGAAGATAATTCACAAGGCACATGTCTGTTAGAGCGGGGTCCCCAGCCTCCAGGCTATGGGTCAGTATCTGTCCAGGCCTGTTAGGAACCAGGTCATACAGCAGGTGGGTAAGCATGAATGAAATGCTCTTGAATCATCCAGAAACCATCTACCACACCCTGGTCTGTGGAAAAATTGTCTCCCACAAAACTGGTCCCTGGTGCTAAAAGGACTTTCACACAGATTATGTAAAGAAATCATGTAACAAAGCAAAAAAGGACAAATGTCCTATTTTGAAAATAGGCAAAGACTTAGATACTTCACAGAGAAGATCTAGCTAATCAACACCACAAAGGAAAATCAAAAGGAGATACTCAGAAGAGTGGTGAAAATGTCAACCTTTTGATTCACTCCAGCAACGTTGGAACTGCGGAGCACCTAGGACTCCCACACATTGCTGGTGGGAGTGTGAAATGCTACAAACGTTCTGGAAAACTGCTTGGCAGTTTCTAAAAAAAGGTAGAGTTACCACTACACAATGATCTAACAACTCAGCTCCTAGAGATTTCTCCTAGGTTAAATAAAAATGTATGTCCACACAGAGGCCCATACACCAATATTCATAGCAGCTTTCTCTCTAACAACCCCAAACTGTATATAATTTAGGTGTCCAATAGGAAAAAAGATAACCAAATTATGGAACGGTCAAGCAAAGAAATACAACTCAACTGTGAAAAGGGCCTGCCACTGATAAACATGACATAAAGAAATACTATGCTGAGGGAAAGAACACAGTAACATAGCGTGTGTTACTGAGTAACTCAATTCTAGAACAGGCTACACTAAACCATCAATGACAGAGATCAGGCCATGGTTGCTCCTTGTGGTGGGGGTGAGGAAGAGGGAATGACTAGACAAGAGCACAAGGGAAATTTCTGGGGTTATACAAGTTCTGTGTTTCAGTGTGCATTTGTCAAACTGGTTGACAGTATAGTTAAGAAATGAATGTTTTATGGTATGTTCATTATTCATCGAAAATGATTTTAAAACAATGATAAGAATGAAACTACTAACAGTATTTGTGGCTTACATGGAGTGAGATAGAAGCCAGAGCACTAATAAACCCAGTTATTAAATTAATGGTGCCTAGGAGGATAATTTGGATCACTGAGACAAGCATGTTGAAATGTCTAAAGGCTTCCTCACAGGATACTAGAAACACACAAAACCCACAGAGCGTAAATGTTGTTGACACTTGAAATGGAAGGTGCTGGTGGGGTGCTAAGAAAATGCAGGTGGCAATGGGACTCTGAGGCAGCTGGGGTGCTGAAGACCACGCAGGAGGTAGCAGTCTGCTCTGCAGCACTGGGTGGTGCTTCTCTGAGGAGCAAGGGCCATGTGCAGACACTTGTAATTTTCTGAAAACACAGCTAGAAGGGCTTCAGCTGATGGTCAGTAGCCAATGAAGGTTATAGTTGTATCCCTTCCAACCAGATTCTATTCCCAGGAAAATCATGAATAAAACAATATAACTTCCCCATTAAACTAACATGCCATTACCCATTTACCAATCACGAATGACACAATTCATGGGCTAGAAGCATATTCTAGCAGAACAGACTCTATATACCAAGCATGGCCATTTGCATTTGTTATGTTATTTATAAAGGAGCAATTACTGAACTTTCTAGAAGGCTTAGAGAGCTAAAGTGATTTGCCCAACTCTATCCAGTTTCTCTTTTGCAGACTTAGAATCAGAACATAGGTTTAACTTCAAATCCCATGCTCTTAAACATTAAGCTATTCTGCCTCTCAGATGGTTTCATCCTTACCTGCATCCTTCATTGGGAAAATTTAGATCCTCATCCCATCAGAGGTGCTGAGCAAGTTATGTTTGGCTTTGGTTTTCTCTTCGGTCCTCATTTCAACATCTATCTTAAAAGTGTCTCATCCACCCAAATCCCCCTTTCTTCTCTACTTTCACTCTTGTGTACTGACTGTTCAGGACATGTGGCTCTCACCTGGTATCCATCCTCAAAGCTGTAAGTTGTTGTCTGCCCTATATCTCATGACCTCTATGCTAAGAATAGCAAGCAAGAAGAGTTTCCAGTGAGGTCATCTAGATGAAAGCCTCCTCTCAACTAGAAAGTTCATCTATAGACATGAGGTTCAAATAAGGAGTTATAATTACAGAAGCCTCTCAGGCTCTCTCCCCAAGGAAATATTAATAGTTTCTAAAGGCAATTCCTTCATTGTTTATTAAATGAATGACTCAACAATGATTTCATATCATATAGGCCAAGAAAGAAAGGAAAAATAGTAAAAAAGGGGTTATAGTTTGGATTAGTGTGTTTCATGTATGCTGACTGTATACCCTAGATCTAATAAGGTTTTTATAACCCCCTTTTAAAGCAAGCATTGATTTATACATCTAGTATTGCCTTTGTTAACAAGACACTTAGAAGGTAAGAAGCAGAAGAAAGAAAATAGGTAGTTAACCATTCAATAACTTGAGCAGTTCCAGTGCACATTTCATGGAGGCAAGAGTAAATGCAAATTACATCATCATTCAGTTCAGGCCTGGTGGTCATCGAGAACTTAAACAATTATTATTTATTCAGCATTAAGTTCTGAATTTCTACTCAAATGTCATAAACAACTTCCTAGTTCCAGTTTGTGAACACTGCCATTAGCCCAAACATTTGAACAAAACAACCACATCCCTGCACAATTTGCCAGTAAGCCTTTCTTAGATGCAGCAGAAAGTAATTGCCTTAAATCCTTAATGCATGTATTAAGCTAACCAGAAAGTTCCAGAAGAACTACATGGGTTTAAGTATTTTTTTTTCTGACTCAGAATTCAAACATCTGACTCAGAGCTCACACAGAATGTGGTAGCAGTAGTCAAGGTTGAAGGTGCCAGGATGTTTGTGTGATAACTGTCTTCCCTCAGTGACCTTTATTCACAGTCTACCCGGAAAGTCTGTTAGGTAGAACACATCTAAAATATCTGCAACCTAACTTTCCTCCTTCTTGCAAAGGTTGATTTTGAGGGGAATTGTTAGGAAAATCTTCAGCAGCAAATGCTCATCACAGCACAAGCTTGACATGTTTGTCTTCTTTATGTAGCAAAAGACATAATTATTATAGAAGTTCATAAAGCCTGGCAGCTTGTGAGCAACTAGGGGACAGAAAAGAGGTGTCCACCCTATGTTATCCAGCCAGACAAAAAAATACATGCACTCCACCCAGGGCAGCTGGGTTAAATATTTTAACTTTTTAAATAATATTTGGTCCAATTATCTCCTGAAGAAAAACTGGGAAGACAATAGCAAATTCATAACATCAGGAATGTACATTTTGGAATAAGTTACGAAGGTTGACTCTTCAGAGAAGAAATCATTGGGGGTGGGGAATAGAGATAAATTCTTCATTTTATAAAACTATGGGGATTTAAAACTGATTTAATCAAAAGATAAATATAACTGGACCAAAAAACTAAGCACAGTGTCCACAGCAAATATACCAAATTTGGTTTTTATTTATATCTCACCATGAACAAAGGGAACCTTTTTTGAAGCCCTCTGAGCAATAATAAAATAACACATAGATTATGTCATATAAAGTATGCCCGACATTGTGTGACAAAGTGAAACCAGCAATGAAACATTTAGAGTTGTTAAAAGCTAGCACATTCTATAAAATTTTTAAAAAATAGTAAAATGTTGAATAACCACTGCTATTTTAGAACAAAGCCAATTTCTTTAAACACTTAAACAGCTTTCTCAGGTAATAGTAGAAAGGGTATAATAAATCCAAAACAAACAAATGTCTGAAGAATTTCATCTCCAGCTTGCTTTAACCTTATATTTAGTTGAATATTATCCAAACCAGTAGCTTTCTATTAAAAAAAAAACATTTATGCTGCTAGAGCTAGAAGCCGGCTGAACAAATGCAGTTGTCTGATAAATGGTCAAGTAAAAAAGCTTTATTTTTTATGATTCTAGAACAAAATAAGCTTATAAATAATCTGACATCTGTAATTTGACAGTTGTCTTCTCACCTAAATCCTTAGTAAACCCACTTTTAGGTAATACAGAAAAATGGAAAATATTCTAATAAGTTAAGCAAAATATATAAATAAGAACACATTTGAAAAGCATTTTCACACATAATTAATACATTGGTCATATTAAATTCTTAAGTATTTTGTCCAACTCTAAAATGACTGCTTAAAAGAAAAAAGAGAGGCAGGGTCTTTTCTACAATATGATGGGTATGAACTAACTAAATCAGGGAAAAATAAGGAAACAATTTGCAGGCTCAAATATCCCATGGAAACAAGATTATTTTTCTCATTTATTTTTACAGATACCGAGTTTTATTCAATTTTTAAAGAAATAGCAGTCATGGACAAATCTAGCTTGTAATAAACAACCAAAAGGAGAGTCAGTGGTTAAACCAATCTACCTAGCTACGAGGCAAACCTCTCTGAAAGCCCACAATACCACCTTCTGGAATGAGTTCACTGTCGTAAATGTCTTAACAATACAGCAGCTGTAACCTATAAAAATGGCTGGCGTCCTCTTGCCACATCTCAGAGTGGACGATATGGGAACATAACAAATATTTGCTACTCACTTTTCAGTTTTCTTGTCTTCTGCTCCAGTGTCTGGCAAGTGTTCACTAGCTCAGTATTTATAGCCTGGAGACTTGGTTGTTCCGAAATTGCTTCTTCTAATTTATGCAGCAAAGACTTAACTTTTTCACTGGCAGAGTGGGCTGTGCCATCTAGATCCTCAACCTGGAGGTGTACAGTTAATACTGGATTTTTGCAGTGTGGCCAGGGAAGAAAGCAACTGAACGCTGTTATGCACAGGAAACTGAAAATGTGCTTTTCTTCTCAGGGAAGTGATAAGCCTAGACTGAACTTCTGCAATTCTGTGTTTGCATGGGCTTCCTCAGCCTGAGCTCTTTCTACAGCGCTAAGCTTCTTGATATGTCAAGTTGCCTCTTTCTGCAGCGTTGACACCGCCTCCTTTACAACGCCCCCTTAACTTCCTCCGCTGGCTGCTAGTCTCCAGGGACTGAACTTCACAGTTCCTCTTTGGTTTTCTTTTTTGTTGTTGTTGTTCCTTCTTCATTTTTATTTCATGGTGTTAAGAGCCTTCCCCTAAATGTAATGTAGTTAAAGGCTGTCCTACCTGCTCTTCAGCGTCCTTCTGCCGTTTGCTGGCTTCGTGGACCTTCTTCCTGAGGGTGGCTTCCTGGTTGACAGCATCTTCTTGCAGTTGTTTAATGGCTTCTAGTTGTTTCTGCCTGGAGATAAAGAAATAATAAAAGCCCAAACCACAAGCTGTCAGTGACATTTCAACTAAATAACCCCTGGAAGTTATGACAAATTCAGACCGCATATACTTCCTGAGAGATCAGAGGAAAAAGTGAAAGTGTTTACAAACATATAAATGCTTCATGAAGCAAGAACTTTAATTAAAGCAGTCATATTGATCACTTAGCCTGATACCTTCATTTTACAGATAAAGACATTTAGTTTCCTATTTTACATTGGAATATTCAGTTCCCTACCAACTATATTCATTGCACCTTGCATTGGTGACCAATGGCTTAGAGGATGGAGCCAATACAATGAGATCATGGTGACAAGTGTAGTATTTACACTTGTAGCTTTTTCAGAAAAAAAGAAAGAAAAGCAAATGTGAGGGAGAAAAAAAAAGAAACAGGAGCTTTCTGTCATAACTTTGGCCTTTCTGCTTCAAGAGTTGTCCATCATGGTAGAAACATGTCCATGAGAACAGGAAGGGCTGCCCTCCAGCACAGATGAAAGCTAGCTATTAGTTCTCTGTGTCTTCTCTTTCTAGTGACCTTTGTCTCCTTTTCTCCCTCACCCCAGATTTCTTAGTGTTGTCATGTTACCTCTCCTTTGGATCTGACTCAAAATACATAAAAATGCATCCATTCCCTGATAGCTGATAAGATTATTTGAACTATGCTATGTATTACTCTATCGATTATTATCTGGAGACAATTTGACCTGCATTAAGAACCTTAGCTCCAAGAAATGGTAACCATTGGGAGTTTCAAAACAGTGAGGAAAACATTGTCAGGGTTAGGCCTTCTGCATGCCTCTTAAATATTAACACACTCAGAATCCCATTCCACGTTGTCATAAATCCTTCCCTGATTACAAAGAGGACTATGTGAGAGACCTTACCATTACAGTAAACCATAAAACAAAACCTTAACAAAATTAAAATGATCTGAACACATATTTTACTAAGTTAGTTCAATAGCTTATAGTCAGATATTTCTTTTCTTAAGTTGTGGTGAGAACATTTAACATGAGATTTACCCTCTTAACACATTTTGAAGTGTACAGTAGTATAATGTTAACTATAGGCACAATTTTATACAGATCTCTAGAACTTATTCTGTGTAACTAAAATTTTATAACTATTGAAGAATTGCAACTCCCCATTTCTTCCTTCTCTGGAAACCACCACTCTACTCTGCTTCTGAATATGACCATTTTAAACACCTCATTCAAGTGTAATCACACAGTATTTGTCCTTTTATAACTGGTTCAATTCATTTAGTATAATGTCCTCTAAATTCATCCACATTGTCACATTTGGCAAAAGTTTCTTCTTTTTTAAGGCTAAATAATATTTCATTGTATGTATACACCACATTTCTTGATTTATTCATCCACTGATGAACAGTGAGGCTGTTTCCACATCTTGGCTATTCTGAATAATGCTGCAGTAAACATGGGTGTGCAAATATCTCTTTGAAATTCTGCTTTGAATTCTTTTGGATATATACCCAAAGTGTAATTGCTGGATTATATTATAGTACTATTTTAATTTTTTAAGGAACTTCCATACTGTTTCCATGCACCATTTTACATTCCCACAAACAACATACAACAGCTTTGTTTTCTCTACATCCTTGCCAACAGATTTTTTAAAAAATAATACCCTTCATAACAGGTGTGATTCATTCATCACTGTGAATGATTCATTGTGGTTTTATTTTCATTTCCCTGATGCTTAGTGATTTTGAGCATCCATTCATATACCTGTTGGCCAATCTTATACTTTCTTTGGAAAAATGCCTATTTAAGTACTCTGATTTTTATTTTTGATGAGGCAATTTCCATCTACCCTTCTCCCACCTGCCACTTTGGTAATAATCAGCTTATTTTCTATATCTATGGCTCTATTTATATTTCATTTTATTTATTCATTTGTTTTATTTTTAAGATTTCACATATGTGAAATTATATAGTATCTGTCTTTTCCCGTCTGACTTATTTCACTTAGCACAGTACCCTCTAGGCCCATCCATGTTGCCACAAATGGCAAGAATATGCACATATAAAATAATATTCGTATATTCATATAATTAAAAATATATATCGTATCTTCTTTATCCATTCATTTATTGATGAACATCTATGTTACTTCCATATCTTAGCTATTACCAGTTATGCTACATTGAACATAGGGATACACATACCTTTTTGAATTAGTGGGGTTTTTTTTGGTGGGATAAATATCCAGAAGTAAAGTTGCTGGATCAAAGGCAGTTTCACTTTTAATTTTTTGAGAAATCTTCATACTGTCTTCCTTAGCAGCTACACTAAATTACAATCCCACCAACAGTGTACAAGGTTCCTTTCTCTCTACATCCTCTCCAGTACTAACTGCTTGTTGATTTATTGATAGCCAATCTGACAGGTATGACAAGATATCTCATTGTGGTTTTAATTTGCATTTCTCTGATGATTGGTGATGTTGAGCACCTTTTCATATGTCTATTGGCCATCTGTGCTTCCTCTTTGAATAAAGGTCTATTTAGGTCCTCTGGCAAATTTTCAAACTGGGTTAGTTTGTTGTTGTTCTTGCTGCTATTATTGAATTGTGGAAGTTTCTCATGTATTTTGAATATTAACCCCTTATCAGATATATGGTTTGCAATATTTTTTCTCATTGCATAAGTTAGCTTTCCACTCTGTTAATTCCTCTTTTCTACACAGAAGATTTTTAGTCTGATATAGACCCATTTGTCTATTTTTTCTTTGTTGCCTGTGTTTTTGGTGTCATAGCCAAGAAATCTTTGGCAAGACCAATGTCATGACATTTTTCTCCAAATTTTATTCTAGGAGTTTTACAGTTTTAGGTCTTATGCTCCATTGGAGTTGATTTTTGTATGTGGTATATAATTATTCAACTTCATCATTTTGCATGCAGATATCTAATATTTCCAACATCATTTGTTGAAAAGACTAATGTTCCCCATTGTGTATCCTTGGCACACTAGTCAGAGTTCATATATGTATGGGTTGCTTCATTCTCTTATATTGCTCTATATAGCTGTCTTTAGACCAGTACCATACTGTTTTGATTACTGCAGCTTTATGATACATTTTGAAATTAAGAAGTGTGATACCTTCAGCTTTGTCCTTTCTCGAGATTATTTTAGCTATTTAAGGTGATTTGTGGTTCCATATGCACATTAGGACTTTTTTTCTCTGTTACTGTAAAAAATGCCATTAGTATTTTGATAGAGATTAGGTTGAATCTGTAGGTTTTTTGGGTAGTATGGACATTTTAACCCAATTAGGTCTTCCAATCTGTGAACATAAATTGTCCTTCCTATATTTGCACCTTTTTTTATACACCCTCAACTGACATACAAAACTTCTATTGCAGTTTCTTATTTATGTGTTCTACTTAGCACTTACCAATATCTAGGATTCTCTATATTTATTTACCTCATTTACTGTCTATCTCCCCTACTGGCTTAAATGGTTGATACTCAATGAATACTTACAAAATATAATGATAAATGCATTCCTATTGTTTTCTTTTTCTTTTTTTTTTACCAGTCTTAATTGTTCTTTTATTTGAAACTTGTCATGTTTATAAATTTTGTTATTTGTCATAATTACATGTATAACTTTTTAAAAAATATTCTATTTATTATTTTTAGAGAGAGGGGAAGGGAGAGAGGCAGAGAGGGAAAGAAACATCAATGTGTGGTTGCCTTTCACCTGCCTCCAGTTACAGAGCTGGCTGGAGACCTGGCTTGCAACCTTGTTACGTGCCCTGGCTGGGAATCGAATCAGCAACCTTTGTGTTTTCTTTTTCTATTTTATTTTACTTTACATTGATTATGCTGTTACATTGGTCCCAATTTCTTTTCTCTTTCCTCCCCTCCACCCAGCACCCCCTCCCTCTAGCAATCCCATGCATGTGAGTTCTTTGGCTTTACCTTTTCCTGCACTATTAATGTCTCCTTGTCTATTCTGCACTCACCAACTACGCTTAATCCTTGAATTAATCCCCCTCTTCCCCTTTCCCCTCCCAGCTGACACCCCTCCAAGTGTTCCCCATATCTTTGATTCTGTTCCTTCTCTGGTTGTCTGCTTAGTTTCTGTTTTTATGTTTTAGATTCTGTTGTTGATAGTTGTTTGTTACCTTTTTTGTTTTTTTTTTTAATATGGAATGCTTCACAAATTTGCATGTCATCCTTGCACAGGGGCCATGCTAATCTTCTCTGTAGCATTCCAATTTTAGTATATGTGCTGCCGAAGCGAGCACTGTTGTCTTTTTAATGTTCATAATTTTGACCCTTCTTTTTTTTTAAGTCCTTTTAACATTTTATATAATAATGGCTTAGTGATGATGAACTCCTTTAGCTTTACTTTTGTTTTTGTATAATTTTAGATGCTCTTGTGACATTTATCCTTCATTTTATTAATGTGCTGTGTCATATTAATTGGTTTGTGTATGTTGAATCATTCTTGCATTCAAAAGAGAAATCTCGCTTGACCATGCTGTTTAGTAATTTTTTTAATGGGCTGGTGAAATTGTTTTGCCATTATTTGTTGAGGATTTTTGCATCTGTATTTATCAAGGTTACTGGTCTATAGTTTTTCTTTTACTGCCTCCCCTTGACTCATTCAGTTCTTTTCACTCCTCAGCTCTGGAGTTTATTATTGCGTGCCAAATGGAAGCCTTCTCTTCCTAAGCCTACCGCCCCTAAAGTTGCCTTTAATAAATATTCCCTGCCTCACCTAAACATAGAATTCTCTTATTATCACAAAACACTCCACTTGTTTTCTCATGCATAGTTAAAACCCATAGCCAAATCATTTGGTGTGTAGCCTCTATATGCTTTTGTCTGTTTTAAATTATGTCTAGAAATCAGCGGCTAAACCACTCTTACACTGGTGGACAGTATTTTGTCCATTTCTATGCTCCAGAATATTTTGATGACTATCATGTCAGATTTTAACAAGTAGGTAGTGGGGGTTAATAGTTGTAAGAACGTAGGTTTCAAGGCCAAAAACATCTAGATCTGATGATTCTAGCTATCACTTAATCCTACTTGGGTATCCTTGCAAGTTATTGAATTGCTCTAGAGATAAACGTATATCAAATTCTTAGCACTATGTTCAACACAGTAAGGTTTCAACAAATTGCACCCACTATTATGTAACTGGGTTTCTTGTGTATCTAGGAGATAATACTGAAGATTAACTTACTTAGAGATGACTCTCATGCAGGCATCTCTCCAAATACTTCTTTTGTTGCTAAATAGGAGAATTTCAATGCTTCCTTTTGTAGAGATGGTATCTTTGTAAGGAAGCTGCATATCCACTTAACCTAAGATCTCACCACTAAGGGAAGTCTGGGCTCCTGGCTTCTTCGAAAAAGCAGAAGACCATTTTCTTGAGAGTTCCTTATCTTTGACATTTAGTTTCCTTATTTGTGGTTGAGTAAAATAGCTTTTTTTCTGGCTTTTTAAAAAAAGCAACCTTGACTTTTTTACATTATTAAAATTCAATATACACCCACGTTCATTCATTCTTTCAAAAAGCATCTCTTAAGAGAACACTTAGTATGGCACTAGCAGCTATATACATGGAAGTCCACAAAAGATATCATCACTGCCCTTGTTTAGTACTTGAGCTTTACAGAGTGAACAGATTTCAGGAATTGTCTCATAATCACAAGAAGGTAAGAGGAAGAGGAAGATGGTAATTATTTTACATTGAGAGCCCTCTATTCCCTATGACTTTTCTTTTTCTTAACATTTAATTAACTAGTGCCCAGTGTGATGCATTGCATTATACTGGATGGAACATGAAGCCTGAAGGGATAGGAGCCTGCAGACCCAGCATCCAGTTCTCCCATTAATAGATCTACCAGTGGATTTTCCATTAACTCTCAGATCTTGAACAATTCCCTTTTATGTCCTTATGCCTCTGCCTGTGTAAAGTATGAGGTTTTACTAAATCATCTCTAAGGCTTCTGTGGCTAAAATAATTTCATGGTCTGTAATTCCAAATGATTTTTTTCTAGAGAAAATAACATACTGGCTTTAAAGTTCACTATCTGTAATTTGATTATATAAATTAATCTCACACTATGTCACATAGTCAAGATTGTTAGACAAAATGTCCTCTCTGAAAAAAGCATCATCTAAAATAAGTATCTACAACTTGGAAAGAATAAAGACCATGGCACAATCATGAACATGTCATGTTTATAAAGGATGGGTTTCTTATGTATAAATGATTATCACCTGGAAAGATATTCTTTCTTGAAATGAAAATATTCCAGCCTGAATTTCTTCAAAATCTCTATCAATTTGATAAACTCTTTATCAAGAAAGTCTTTGATGTTTTCCAAGCTGTTCAGCATTACCATGCAAAGATTTAGTTTCACTTCCATGGTATATTTAAATTCCTACAAGGAAAAAAATCACAACACAGGTTCCATTGTTCCAGTGTTGAACATAAACATATTAAAGTGGCATAATGAAATGCTGTGGTCATTCCCCTCTCAATAGCATTCACTGTCATTGGACCCTAAAACTCTAATTAAACATATACTAATTCTCAATTGCTCAAAGACTGATTATTCTTTAGGTTGACTATCTCAGTTTAACATGTGTCTAAAATTGAATTTCATTTCCTTTACTTAAGATTGTGGGCCCCTAACCTTTTCACCAATCATCACAATTGCTTTAGAATAGGATGGGCCAAGGAAATGCAATAAAATCAGTCTTTGTTGATTAGCATGCTCAAGAGCAACTTAACAAAAAGGTTAGCTTGGCTCAACATTGTAGAGTTTTCAGTTTTCTTATTGCTTTAGCTTAATTTAGGGGCTGATGAACATTAGCTTAACTTAGGGGCTGATAAACGTTAAGTCATTTGTCAATCAAGAAGCAGAGATAGTAAGTGATGAACAAATTTAAAAGATTTCTTTTTATATGGCTCTTTTCTAACAAAACTGGAAATAGCTATCTAAGAAGTTCATGTTTTTCCAATGTTCTGCATATTTTTTGAATAATAAAGCATCAAAGTCTCAGGAATAAGAATCTTTACACAATGACCATTCTACCAAAATCAGAGAATTTTAATAGGCCAATTTTAACAGACTTAGATTAGCCAACTCTCACACATGTTCAAATAAAATACACTCTTGCATAGCCATATGTATTCCTTGTTTCTCCAATACATAACATGTATCCTCACATCCACTCTCACTATTTCTTCACCCTCACATTAAAGGGCTTATCCTAAACCTCATACTCACTCTCTCCCACATGCACACATTTATACACACACACCTCACACATCATTGGAATAAAAGAGTGAAAGATTACAGTAATTCTTTAGAAATGGTAATGGATATAATAAGTATTACCTAGTTTCAACACTTACAGTAAGCTTGTTCTCCCCTTTTTCTTTCACAGTAATTTCTGGATTACTTACCCACTGTAGAGAGTTACCAATAAGGGTTTCCACTTCGGAAACTTCTTCATGCTGAAAAAGAGTTTCACATCTTCAACTAGGAATTCAGGGAAAAGACATATGCATTGATATGCTCTTATATAAGAAGTAAAATTCTACTATGAAGGTAATTCAGGAAGACACCTGGGAAAGTTCTTTCTCATCTAATGCCACACAGTCACTTGCCTTTCTCCCAGGATGTTGCCATCTGTAGATGCTAACTCTCATCAGGTTTTCTATACATGCTGAATATGCACAGCTAGAATCATTTTCCAGAACAAAATCTACCTATTTCCATTCTCTTCTTGAATAGAAGCAAACAAGCATTTTCATTCATTAAATTACGTACCTACTATACTGTGCATGCTAGGAACTGTGAAAGAGATTGGAACACCAACATGAAGATTCTCTGCTTTCTCTGATCTTCTAGAGTTTCCAGTTAAATATCACAATGAAGAAAGAGGTGCTACCCATTAGCTAGAAGGGAACTGTTCAATAGATGCCATATCTTCAGCCCTTTGATACTAAAAATTAACCTGTAAGCAAACTATGTTCAAGTGATCCGTATCTAAAGGCCAACCTGTTAGTCCCGATTGACTCAGAACTAGATCAACTTCAGGAACGTCTGAGAAAAATCTTCTCTTTCACAGTAGGATAAATTTGGGGCTTAACAGCACACACATATGCCTGCATTCTACCAACAGGTTGTAGGTCAGTTATCTGTCAACATTCCTAGCCAGTGAACCATGAGACGCATGAGCTGTACAATACCAGCTTGTGCAGAATAGCTGTGAATTCCACTCCCTGTTGTTCGAGCTCTCTCAGTAACAGCAGTGTTTCTTGGTCCATCATCATGTCCAGAGATGACAAGTTGATTAAACTGCATTCCCACTCAGTGTCAGTGTTCTGAAACAATTGCCAAAATGTTCACAACTCTGTCATTCTAATGATGAACACTTGTTAGTTTCATTTTATGAAAATAAAACTTATTTTATTTTCTTATGGAATCCTCTTATATCCCCCCAAATCTGTTTACATTTTTTTCTCTAGTTTGGCTTCAACTTACCAATTTGTTCTTAAGAAAATTCCACTTATCCCATAGATAGCATTTACATGTGGGTGATGTAAACTGCTATGGCTCTAATTTTATGAACATAAGGGAAAGTAAAGAAATTCACGGAAAACAAATGTTGGGTGTGGGGTGCTTGGTAAAGCTCATTGAAATCAGACTAGTATCTTTTGTTACCCTTCCCTTTATAAAAGACAGTTTCAGATAATGTTTCACAAAGCATGTTTCTTACATTTCTCTCAAAATATCTGTTTCTTGTCGTAATTTAGATGTATGCCAACAGTACATTTAACTTTCTTCTTACTGTGTGTTGGAAAAAAGGTCAGAGGGCTTTTATTTCCAGATTCCAATGAAAAGTCAATCTTCTTCACCCATCAGTGGGGTAAACCTCAGAGCCAACACTTGGCCAACTGTTGAACACCCCTGCTTGGAAGTGTAGAATTTCACAGCCTGGCATCCCTGATGATATTATTATCTCAGAGGCCTGGGATGAAAATACAAGGCCAGGGCAGATTGGCCATCATGTCATTCAGTCTGGCTGTTTGGGTTGGTGTCAGAAGCCCAGGAAAATGATGAGTATTTGAAATGGAACGTCAGGAAAGCCCCTCCAGCGAAATGGCCAAGGCTGCCTGAGATGCGTCAGATGAAGGCAGCATATTGCCACCACTGCATCCTTGGTAGAAGAAGTTCAAACAACATTTTGCCTAAAGTCATTCTTCCTCTCTTCCTAAGGTCATATCACAGCTGTCAACTGGAGGACATTCTGACATATGGACTGCCCACTGGCATTGGGGAAACCATCAAAGTGGCAAAAAGAAAGCAATTTGCTCATAAAGCATTTCTGAACATAATAAGCACAAAACTAGAAAGTATAAAAGAGTGGAGGTATAGTACTGGGGGAGAAGTTCCCAACATTTCTTCCTCAAGAAGGCTTTGATTGTTTCCTACCATGTTGTAAAGGATTGGGTCTACCTGAGATTTTTTTTAAGTAATAATTTCTTTTGCCATTTTAAAATTAACCCAAAACATATTAAAATGCTAATTTCTGTTCAGAATGTAAACATCACTATCATTAAATTGGATTGGTGCAACTACATCTTAAATTTCATATTGTTTCTGAGCATCTTCATTTATGGTTGATACATTTACTGTGGAGGATTAGGGAAATTCTGAGAAATAGTTCATGGATCTCTGCTGCTACCTTTAGTTCCCCCAACCGGGGAAACATGTAGGTAGTTTATGCTGAATAATCCAAGAATATAACGATTTTTGAAATCTAGATTCACTGAATGCATAATTCCACAACCCCGTGCTTGACCCTCCCAAGAGTTTTCAGCCATAACTTGAAAAAGGTCTGTTCTTCCAGGTTGAAACTTTAGAAATGAATTCTAAAAACTATTAGCAGATTCCCTCAAAATGTCAGAGGTGATTTTCAGCAAGCTATGAATCTTCACTTAATACTAAGTTACCACATGGGGTGACTATTACATAAAGCTTTCCATTTGATGATAATTACCTACCTCTGCAGACTGAGCAAGCATGAGTTCACAATGTAAAGATTTTTCTCCTTTAGAGATGATGCTCTTACACTCTCCACTAACATCTAATTGGATCCCATTCCTTGAGAAAACAAGAACAGTAATTCCATCTGGTTAGGTGGGCCTCCAACATTACAGGATGTTTTGAGTAACCAAAATAGGGTATGTTTATCACCAATCAGTAAGCCCTCACTTGTACCAAGGATTGTATTATGTACTTAGGAACAGAGACAAGAGAGAGTATCTGTCCTCCAGGAGCTGCACGGACTAGCGAGCTAGGTGGTTGCAAACAAGTAGGATATATATATATATATATATATATATATATATATATATATATATCATGAGTTGGAGACAATAGTTAAAAATTAGAAATTTTCACTAAAATATATAGATTTCTGGCTTTTCTTTAAAAGAAAAAAAAAAAAAAAAAACCCAGAAGATGTGGTCAAACAGGGTTCAGGTAATTTTTTTAATTTTTAAAAAAGATTTTATTTATTATTTTTAGAGAGAGGGGTAAGAAGAGAAGCAGAGAGGGAGAGAAACATCAATATCTGGTTGCCTTGTACCTGCCTCCAGCTAAGGACCTGGCTGGAGACCTGGCTTGCAACCTGGTTATGTTGCCCTGGCTGGGAATCGAACCAGCGACCTTTGGGTTCACAGGCCAGCACCTTATCTACTGTGCCACCAGCCAGGGCCAGGTTCAGGTAATCTTGATTTAACAATTAGCTGGGGCTACGAAGAGCAGCCCCTCTACCTTTATCGGGACAATGCATTTTCTCATTTGGTATCTCTCGTAAGCATGTGCACTCACCCTATTGGCTTCACTCTTGTCATCTAAGTGGCTCCTGTGGGCTCCTGGGACAGCATATTACACATATTCAGAAACAAATTATTGTAATATAAGATTATGCATATTAGAATAGAGGTAAGAACAGCATGCCATGCATGCAGTCAAAAGGGTTACTTTAATCTTAAGGTAAGAGAAAAGCAGTGGAAAAACTTGAAAACAGTTTTGTTAGAGAATAGCAGAGAAAATGTCACTTTGGTACAGAAGGAAAGAATGTGGCACATGCAACAACAACAGATAGCTCAGCAAGTCAGTGACATAGGCTGGAGGCACATGAGGGAAGGCTGGCGAGGGGTTGCTGTGTACTTACATGATGAGTTCCTGTTGCAAGAGCTGTAACTCACGAGCCAGTTTGTTTTTGTCCCCTCGTAAATTCTAGAATCACATACAACATGAGACTGTACATGTCACTCCACTGGGTAGTTTACGTTTCCTCGTAACAACTGCACTTTGCAAGCTGTGAGATTATTATGGTATACCTCTATAATGCTTCCGTATTCTATGATGGTTGACTGAAGTTCTTCTATACTTAAATCCTTCTGAAAAGTAGAAAACAGTTAAGAAATGCATTAGTCCACAAAATCATGTTTATTGAAAGAAAAACTATCATTATGAAGAATTGTAAATACCCAATAAGATAAGATTTTCTATCAATCTCATAATGAAAACAGAACCAGTCTGTTCCTGTGACTAAAACCACACAAAAAGTATGGGACTGCAAGGCAGCTACATGTAATTAATGACAATGTTCTGTGTTTGCCTGGTCCAATGGAATCAAACCCTCAAAGGTAACTCTTAACCCCAACTCAAAATTATATTTATTACCATACATTCAAGAAAAATAATCAGTCTTTACCTGCAAATGACTAATGAATTCTTAAGGTGTCCAATTTTATTTAGCTCAAATGATACTTCTGGTAAAGTCACAATTCTGCACTGCAAGAACAGAGGCTACATACAGGGATTATCTGATCTATAATTTTATCCCTTGGGTAGCATGGTACCTGGAACATGGAAACTGCCCAGTCAATACCTTATGAATACTGGGCAGGAGTGCAAAGTGGTGGAAAGATCAGAGCTATGGAAGAAGTGAGCCACCACCACCTCCACAACTGTCTGTATAGAGACAGAGAACACTCACAATGAAGAGGTAAGTTTTTACAATAGTCAGTATCTGGGTCAATGTCTGCCAGCCATCAAGGACTTCTTTGAAATGACATAACATAAAGGGAAAGGAAGGGACATTTTGTTTTGCCTTTACTTCCCTATCTTGAAATGTGGAAGTTTATTAATTTAGAGCTGTGCCCTTTCTATGTCCCTTAAAGCCGCCATAAACTGAATCTCTGCTTCTTTGTTACCAGATAAGTAGTGATCACAGGATACAATAACCAGAATATCTATCTAATCAATGAATCAAACTAGGAAGAAAATAATTTTTCTTCTTCCCCAAAATGAATGACTGCACACATATTTGTGTTATTATACATTAAAAGTGCATCATTGTAGCTAGCCAGTGGCTGATGAAATGGCATGCTAATACTTATTGCATAGATTAATAAATACCTCCAGAACTTAGAGGATATGATAAAACTTATACCAGGTGAAGAAGCCGGTATGTTTACTCAAAATATTTTTTTTGGTGAAGTTTATGAAAGAAAGTCTAATATTCTTTTTTTAATTAATTAATTTTTAAAAATTTAAAGATTTTATTTATTATTTTCAGAGAGAGGGGAAGGTAGAGAGGCAGAGAGGGAAAGAAACATCAAAGTATGGTTGCTATGGACCAGGTTGGAGACCTGGCTAGCAACCTAATAATGAGCCCTGGCTGGGAATTGAACCAGTGACCTTTGGGTTTGCAGGCTGGTGCCTTATCCACGGTGCCACCAGCCAGGGCTTAAAGTCTAATATTCTTGGCAAAAGATTAGAATCAAATATTTTAATAAGGGTATAGTTACACAAATGTCCATCTCCTTTATAACTTGGAGAGAGCTAGTCAATCCCATGGGACTTCATGGGAAGGGACAGAAGTCCAACCAACCTTCTGCAATCTTGCATCTTTATTCTGCAAAGTGTTCTCGTATATGTGTAACTGCATCTGAAAAGAAACAAAGTTAGTGTCCAGGACTCATGTATATAAGTTTTTTGGCTTCTCAATTTCCTCTGTTTTTCTTAACATCTCCCTGTCTACTCTGTAACCACCAATGTGTACTTTTTTTCTTTTTCCTTTCACATCCAGATAATTCACCATTTAATTACTACCTTCTGTCATCTTCTCAAATCATATTAATATAAAGTTTTCTTTTCATTATTCCAAAATGCCTATGTTAATTCATTTGTTTAAAGAATTACTCTTTTAAGTAATAAGGGGGGCATTGCTAGAGGAAATGGGGTACTGGGTGGAGGGAGGCAAAGAGGGGAAAATTGGGACAACTGTAATAGCAAAATAAATAAAATATATCAAAAAAAACCAACAACAACAACAACAACAACAAAAAAAACAAAGTTAGCTCAGACTGCTGAAACATTGCTTTGGTAGAGAACAGTGCTGAAAAAACCATTCCAATGGGGGAAAACATGCTTCTGAAACCCCTTTAACATGTGTATGTCTTTCACTTGTTCAAGAACTTTCACAGAAGCCTCACAACAATCCTAGGGGCTGCAATCATTGCTCTTGCTCTATCAGCGAGGTAATCAGTTGCCCAATGTCATGCAGTTAGTGACAGAATTGAACCTAGAATATGAGTCTCCAGCTCTAGCCAAGTACCTTTTCCACCAATTCACACTTCATATAATAAGAATATATAGAGAGTGTTTATTTTCTTGGTAAAAATATAATTCTAGATGAGACATGAACACAGGCTACATGTAGACATGTAGAAGACTCTTACTCTTATAAAAACTTAGTTTAAAAGTGTCCAAGATTTTTTTTAACAAGATGAATAGTAAAGACATATCAGTTCAGTTCTTTCAAACCAAAAGCACACTTGTTGGCACAGGATTCTAAATATAATATAACTGATAAATATGTATATTCATTAAATTGAAAACCTGAAAAAATAATCTGCCTAGTCAAAATTGAAATCATCATCATTGTATATATTTGATATGCCTTTATATTTCTAAAGGTATTTTCACACAATCATCTCATTTGAGTTTGCAACAAGCTTGTGTATTAGGTAGAAAATATATCCATTTAGTAGATGAGAAAATTGAGATTTAATAAAGTTAACTATTTACAAATAAACAGAAAAACAGACAACTGTATAGTGATTACCAGAGGGAAAAGGGGTGGGTAGGACAAAGGTGGGGAAATGATGGTAGAAAGAGGTTTAACTTTGGGTGGGGAGTACACAATGCGCATTGCAGATGGGTTACACAGCTGTACACTTGAAACCTGTATGGTTTTATTAACCAACGTCAGCCCAATAAATTCAGTTAAAAAGTAAAATTGGTTTTGGTGATGTCCATACAACTCTGAATATACCAAAACAACACTGACTTGTACATTTGAAATGTATGAATTTAATGGCATATATATCATTTATTAGTAAAACTGTTCCATTGAAAATAAAAATTGCCTTTTATGTAATTCAGACATCTTGAGGAGTACAATTTTTAAAATTTATAACAGAAGATTATTGCATCAATGAGTCATATACACCTTTATAGAGTAACATTAGCTAGATGGAAGAAAATATTTTACCAGTATTTGGGAAGTGCTTACTTGGTATTCTTTCTCAGTTTTAGACAGTTCCTCAATATTCTTTTCCAATGCATATATATCCATAATATTCTTGATATTCTAATGCAAAAGAAGATAGCATTCTTAGATTTAGACCAAAAACTAAATAAAACATAAAAGAGCATTACAAAGTCTTTTTAAGGAAGTAGTATTTTCATCATTAACATCATAATCCATTGTAATCTAAGGGACAAAACTTTAAACGTCCAAAAATGACACAATCCTTTTAACATGACCATCTTGGAAGTCCCTTGTGATCTTCTACTCGCTACATAGTCATACCTCTCACACTTATCATTACCTGCAACTCTGGCCCTTTCATTATATTAACTGCAAGCATCTCAGTCCTTGTTCTAGCCACACTGGCCTCGCTGTCCTTCAAGAATAGCAGGCAGGTGACAGCCTGAGGTTTTGAACTTTTCATTTTCTCTACTTGGAATGCTCTTCCAGACAAACTGCTTTTCTAATTTTAACCAAATGATTAATTTTGCAGTGCTACTTTCATGCTAACCACCCTCGTTGAAACTGCACTTCCCCCACCATCCTTTCCCTCTTCTCCTTAGCACTGGTCCCCGTCTAACAGGCCAGTTCCACCAGGCTATTTTGCTGAAGGCTATCTCCTCTGCATCTAGAACAGTGCCTAGGACATAGAGGTCTCCCAAGGAATATGTGTTAAATGAATGAATGAATGTGAATAACTACCCAAACCATTTTGCTTTTTGTTACTTTTCACAATGCATCAGATTTTGGCCTCCTAATTAATCTTAGCTAGCAATGCCATTTGTATGTGCTGTGCCACAATGCAGGGTTCTAAATCTCCTTTCTTCCATCTTAATTCTGAACTGGTTTGGTACGATTCTTTGATGATAGTCCGTCATGTTAATATATAAGGAGAAAGACATCTTACATTGGGAGCTTCATTGTAAAGCAAGGGTTTTCTGAAAACTAGCCTTATAGCTATAATATATCTGAACCTATGGTCAGGTTTCTTCCCAATCTTTAATTATTCCTTTCCAACTCATTATGAAATTTTTTAAATGTCCACTTGGTTCATATTTTAGATAAATCTCCAGATTGTTCATCACAACTTAATAAATACTCTGATAAACTTATATAAAGCCCAATGAAAATGTGCTTGACACTTAACATTCAAAAGATACTCACACAGAATTTCCCTCCAAAATAGTAACTTACTAGATTTGTTAACTGTTCTTTCGATGATTGAATTCTGTTGCTTAAATATATATATATATTGAACACGATTATTTATTTTTAGAGATTTTGCTAATAATTCCTAACATATCTGAGGTATATTTTGGTTAAGCAAATGGGTTCACATGCATTATTTTAACCTCTAAAATAACTGAACATATAGATATTATTAACTCAGAAAAGATAAATGTCTTTTCTGTAATTAGACTTTCAGTGAATTTAAGATCTGGGTCTTAGACTCAAGGCATTATCTAATAACAAAATTTTTAATAAAATAATTTCATCATTAGATAATGTCTACACTTTCCTTTTTGATTTGTATAGTTTTTAGATGGCTTGATTTTACTTCATCTTGAATCTGAATTTTTTTTTTTCTTTTAATTTTGTTGTTGTATTACATCCATCCCTTTTTTTTCTCCCCTCTGTCCCCCTCCCCACCCACCCATTCCCCCAAAATCAATCCCACCTGTTGTCCATGTCTATGGTTCCTTTATACTAGGTTCTTGTCTAAACTGATCCCCTTCTTTGCCTCTGCCTCCCCCCCCCTCCCCCCAACCCCTTTCCTCCTGACCACTGCAGGCCTATTCCTTGTATTCATACACTTGGTTCTGTTTTGCTTGTTGTTAGTTTTGCTCATTATTGTCCCGTAATGGGTGAGAACATATGATACCTGTCCTTCACTGACTGGCTTATTTCACTAAGCATAATATTCTCCAGTTCCATCCATGTTGTTGCAAAG
>PVIW01001626.1:158871-278677 GCA_004026585.1 Noctilio leporinus | reverse complement strand
GGGGGGGCGGGGGCAGTGGAGAGCAAAGGGGAAAAAATGGAAACAACTATAATAGAGCAACAGTGAAAAACTAAATTTTTTTTAAAAGTGAGCAAATATTAAGTGAATGCAGAATTTTTAGTAAAAAAAGGATTAAAGTATTAAGTTAAACTATTTAAGAGGTCAAAGGATTTCTCAATGAGGGGTTTGAAAAAGGTAATAAATATATCTGTATTTATGCAACATCATTTTCTAAGGTATAACAGCAAATGTAGAGATTTGGTTTGGTTCTAAACATTCCTATTTTTATTATTCTTGCTTAATAAAGATTTTTCTAATTTATTCAGTCTATCATAGTTCATTTATATAGCACATGAAATTTTAGGCAGATGTTGTAGCATAAATCCAGAATACAAATATCAAAATGATGCTTACAAGTATAGAAAAGATTTATGTTTTATTTTAAGTAATTAGCACATTTTGGGAATGTTCTTACACATAAGTCTCAACTATCAGAAAGTAGAAACATGGATTATCCAAAACTATTAATAATCCAGAATGCATTTGTTTTCAATCTGGGGATGTAATTTTTTTTGTAACAGAACTACATTATTAACTATGCATTACATAAGGAAAAACTCAAATTAGTTACACTTCCTGTGTACCTGGGAAATGGTTTACCAGGTGAAATAAAAGGTTATTTTGTGAAAAATATATTAGGCTTTGGGAGGAAAAAAATGCTAATCTATAGGTAATCAATACATCACGATGTATTTATTACTTCATTTTATTAGATGCATTCCTATTTCCTTAATTTTTATCCATATTTTATTTCACAGGCATTTAGTTAATTCACTATTTTTATGTACTATTTTTGTTTAAGCTAAAAATACTGGCCCTGGCTGGTAGCACAGTGGTTAAGGCACCGACCTGTGAACCCAAAGGTCACAGGGTTGATTCCCCAGCCAGGGCACATAACTAGGTTGCAAACCAGGTCTCCAGTCAGGTTGGTGGCTGGAGCCAGGTGAAACGGAACCATACATTGATGTCTCTTTCCCTCTCTGCCTCTCTCCCTTTTCCTCTTTCTAAAAAATAATGAAATAAAATCTTAAAAAAAAAAAAATACTTAAAGTGCTCAATGGTAGCAATTAGTTAAATGCACAATATATTTTCATCACTAAATAAAAACTACATTTCCTGTGGAAAAGCCAAATTATGTACCTATAACCCCTAATGTTTCAAGATTAATAAAGCGTAAATCCTATTTAACATACACTGTTAATAATAATCTTTGAGTGAAGTCAAAGTCATTAGTTCCTTTCATTTGTTCAAAAAAAAAAAAAACATTAAATGTGTGCTACCTTGTATGAAAGATTATATTGAGATCTGGGGCTATAATAATTCCAAAGTAGAAAATGAGTTAAAGCGTAAAATAAAATAACTCTGTGGAAAAAATGTGAATATTATATTTTATAGCTTGGCTATTTATATTTTGATATCAAATATTTTCTGTTTGTTTTGAAACAAAATGTATATCCACATCTTAGAACAGAAAAAGATGAAGTCGTGGGTGAGGCTCAGAGGAACAGATGTAGACAGACTTTTTTCAGAGAGAAAGCTGAGGGAAAAAGTTTGCCTGTGTCATTCCTAATGATTATCTCTCTTAATAGTAGTTTCCAGTGGTTGATACCTACAAAGGGCAGCAGGGGTGGTTTTCAAATATTTATTCAGTCTGTGCTACTGGAAAATCCATGTGGAAAATGAATATACAAGGTTGATGGGAAGCAGCAGCATTCTGACTAGCCTATACCAATACTGGAGAGTCCAATTAGATCCAGTAATGTAAGTGAAGGATCTTTCCCAAGGAAATAGAACTGGTCAAGGTTGAACAGGTAAATAGAGTCCTAGGTACATGGGCTAGTACTCTAGTTCTGGAATGAAACTAGAAATAGGGAGAACCATGAAGGGGCAACCCAAATAGTCTCAGTAGGGAAAGTGGTTTACCAGTGGAAGAATGAATTCCAAGTATAACAGACATCAAGATGAAGAAGTGAGCTCCACTGTACTGAAGTAATATGGAGAGGAGATGAGGGCTCAAAAGCAACGATGGAAAACTAATAAGCATATCAGCATTTCTGTAGGGCATCAGCCGAGCAGGAGACTTAAAATGTTGGTGGCTGGGATTTTTAACATTTCACCCTTCAGAAAAGCATGGAAATAGTTCTGGGAAAAACAGAATATGCTTTGATTGCTAACAATTATATTAAACTTAATTTTTACATCATCCATAAAGAAAAGGCTCAGTTTCCAAGTTTTGTGTGCTTCTAACGATGTATTGCTAGCTCTGGCTGCATCTGAGTGTGTGTGTGTGTGTGTGTGTGAGAGAGAGAGAGAGTGTGTGTGTTTGTGTGGTTGTGAGAGTGTGTGTGTGTTGAGACCAGGGTGTCTATCGTGCAAAATTTGATTCTGCTCTTATCTGACCCGAACCTATACATGGGCTTTTATTAATCTATGTCTTATATTCTCTTAACTCTCCCCCAACCTTGCTAAATCTCATTTCTGTCCTTTTGTGTAAAAACATTAGACAATTTTGCATTTCTACAGCATTGCTGTAAACTGGCATGTTTGCTGTATCATTAACTCAACATCTGGAGCACTCTTCTATAGTTTGATAAAAATACATTGTAAGGTTAAAATCAGAACATATATATATATATATATATATATATGAAAATTACTCATTAATTATGGGCTTAGAGACAGTTATATTATTTCATTCAAATATTTGTTTTGGACAAGTGTTACTTCTACAATACCATTCAAATATCTAATCAAAATGTAGAATTACTGAATGTGAGCTATAAAGTAAAGCAGTTTAAATTTTAATTTAATTCTAAAGTGATTTTTTTTAATTGAGATAAAACAATCATTACTCAGGCAAAATATTTTCCATATATTCAACATCATAGACCTTAAATTTGTATTGTTTTAATTTTAGACAAGCTAGTAAAAAGTGATTTAAAGAAACAGCAGACAAGAACCATTTCGCCTTATAACATATTTCATTCTTATAGTGGTTTTTACAAGAATGACATTTCCTGTATAATTGCTTTAATTGTGCATAGGATGATATCGTCCTTAGTGTAAAGAGTTAAACTTACTTTCAAAATAAGAAATTAGATTATGTCCATCCTAATTATAATTCCAAACAAACTTCCCTTAATCTTTTCAGCTAAAAGTGAGATTACTCCCTCCATTTTATTACCTTGAGAAGTTTGACACCTCTATCAACTATCACAATATTTTCCCTCTAAAATAAAATGGGCTTATAAAACTAGTTTTTAATTAGATGATCTACTAAAATGTTTGCTTTTCTTTTTGGATGGGTATTTTTGTTCTAATCAAAGCATGTCCTGTTATCAGAGACTGTGAGGCTGTGTTGTCCCTTGGTTCAGAATGCCGGACCCAAGAGTCTGATGTTGTATTTACTGCATGAACAACAACTTAATTAAGTGTTGCTTAAAAACATCACCAGAGCTTTGTTTCTGGTATTGCACTCAGGCATGTATCACATTGTTTTGACACATGCATTAGGGGATTTGCTTTGTAGTTAGTCATGTTTTTGGAACACTCCTAGTCAAGACCGAAGAATAATTCTAGAGCAGGCAAAACACTCTTAGATCCAAGAAATGACTATAAAAGGCAGGATCAATGACAAATTTTTCTTCTGAGAACATGCTCAGTAAAATCAAATTTCCTCTTTTGACATTTAAATGCTTAAAAGCAACTGTTTTTATGCTTTTGTAAAGATTAATAAAATCAAATATTTCTTCTTTCAAATTTTCATATTTATCTCTCTAAGGAACATATTTTGTATGTCTAAATAAATTTAATATTTAACTTCAGGTTGTTATTTATGATGATAAAACATCTTTTAAACAATGTTTTTCTGCTATAAAATTGGAAGGGTATATAAAAGGATAACAATGCATGAATATATTTTCACACTCTTTTCTTCAAAGAAATAAACTTCTTTCCTTCCTGACATGTTCTGAAAATGCACAGAAAACTGTGAGGAATGAAATGTGTCTACCTCAAAGCACTAGAAAATTTAACTACATCATATCATTGAATTCATATTGGAGACTTTAAAATTAATACAAATTAATCCAAGATATTCAAATACTTGGAAAAAGGATGCTGTAAACAAATAAAAAAAAAAAAAAAAAAAAAAGGAAGCAATTTCTTCTAAGGCAGTGTGACCTGAAATCTTTAGACAAGATGTCCAAATGACTATGAAGGGAAATGCCTCAGAGGGGAGGCAGAGCATAGAGCTCTGTAAAATTAAAAATATATATTAATTATTTTCAAAAGCTTTTCTTCATGTTTCTCAAAAATAGTTCCTATTTAAATCCAGCAATAAATGGCACAAAGAAAAATATAACCAGGTTTTATTTACCTCAAGTAGGTTAATATTGGTCATTAAATATTAAAGCATCCAACTTAATTAAGCTCCTTTCAGTCTCGACTAGAAAAGACCCACAAAGACCCACACAGAGCAATTACATTTAAACTGTTATCTATAAGTTAGTGATCCGTCACTAACTTATATGTATTATGAATATATTTTATTATTCAAAATGTGATTATTTGTGTAAATGTATAAGTATATTGGCACTTATAAGTCTGTATATACGTATGTGTCACTGCATTATGAAGCATGCCTAGGTTCTAAATTATTACTCTATCTCATAATTTCAAAGATCGATACCACACAGGATATGTGACAATGTTTTGTCAAAGTAGAAGGAATAAAAGTGAGAGCAGCAACAGACAGCTTTTCCAAATTTTATCAGAAAGCAGCCAAGGACTAAGCAAAGGTAGAAAAACATACCTGAGCTTCAACCATGGCTGAAATGAAATACATTTTGCTGAATACCCTCCAAAATGTCCTTGATCCCTGAGAGTCAATTCAAATTGCATTTACATTTTCAATGGACAGGAAATTCTCATGTTATATAAACCATTCTAGAGCAAAGAAAATGTAAAATGCCTACACTTTATTTCACAAACCTTGTGTATCTATAACCCTAACAATAAAAATAGAAATTAGAAACCAGTTTCTATGGGTTATTTATTATGCTGTTGTTTCTCAACTCCAAAGCTACCTTTCTATACCCTTTTGTGTTGCTGGAGCTGGAGCTGGGCCTGTGCAAAGCATGGTTCCCCTGTGTCAGCCGGCTCCCCACCAGCTCTCAGCCACCAATGGTCAAAGGGAACCCAGCAGGCAGAGGAGAGAGTGAGCAGGCTTACCTCTGTTTTGCTTGCTGTCCCTGTGAGCATCATCTCAACACTTTTCACTTTAGCAGAGGCAGACACCTCAGAGTCCACGTTTTTAGTTTACTTTATTTCCTAGTATCCCAGAACTGCTTTTAATTGTGCTCCTTCAAAGGTACCAAGACAAGAGGTCATTGTCCCCTCTTTAGAGTTGCTGCTGTTTATGGGGTCTTCTCCAGGATCCTAGGTAAAAGCAACCTCTCCTCAGAGATTGAGGTTCCAGCTCTGTAGGGGCTCCTCTTACTGTGTTCTGATAACACCCATAACTTCCATTTGTTTCTTCTGTCCTAAAGGCTTAACTGCTTTTTCAGTTACTATCTCTGTTATCTCCCTTTTGTGCTCTCTTTCTCCTTCTCTCCCCCTTGCATTTCCTATATAAAACTCTTTAAAATGTCTGGCATGGTTTCTATTGTCCATACCAGAATATGCTTGATTCACTATGATAAGTTGAGGGGGCTGGTCCCCCATTCCTCTCTGTATATAGCGGGCCCTTCCGCTGGAGTCTGCCAACTAGCTAGCCTTGTAGCTAATCTTATCCCAGAGCCTGGAACACTGAGCCCAGGGGTAACCAATATAACATCCTGAGCAGGCCTGTGCTGCCTTGGGGTATACTGCCTCTTTGTTCTAAGGTACTACAGTACCTTAGGGTATATAAGATGCCCTGCTATAAGCTAGCATGCCACTGTTGGACAGGGTGGACAAACCGTGCCTGGATTGCCCACACCCTCAAGAGCTGCCCGGCCTTTCAGTTATTAGAACTGTTACCAAATGTAGAGTTATTGAAGGAGGACTAGAACTGGTAAATAAAAAGATATTTATTCACAAAGTCAATCCCACTTGTCCATGTCCATGGTTCTTCCATACTAGTTTCTTGACTAAATTGCTCCCCTTCTTTGACTTTGTGGGGGAGTGGGTGGGTGGGGAAGGGGACAGAGGGGAGTAAAAAAAAAGGGGATGGATGTAATACAACAACAATAAAATTAAATTAAAAAAAAAAAAAAACTGAAAAAATAAATAAATAAAAAGGTATTTATTCAGTAGGGGAAAGGTTTAGCCAAGGAGCTAATGTGAAAGACCCATGGACAGAGATAATAAGGGACAGGAGACAGGGAGGGTGGGGCAGGGGAGAGCAATAAAACAATTATAATACAACAACAATAAATAATTTAAAAATATATATTTCTATACATATTTCTAGAATTAATCATAATAGCATTTTTTATAAAGAAGAAGTTTTGTTATTTTTTTTAAGATTTTTTAAAATGTATTATTTTCAGAGAGAAGGGGAGGGAGAGAGGCAGAGAGGGAGGGAAGCATCAATGTATGATTGCCTTTCACCTGCATCCAGCTACGGACCTGGCTGGAGACCTGGCTTGCAACTTGCAACCTGATTATATGCCTTGGCTGGGAATCGAACCAGCAGCGTTATCCACTGTGCCACCAGCCAGAGCACAATAACATTTTTTAAAGCTATCTGATTTTCTTAATAGGATTCAAACAGCTTTTGGTAAAATCAACATGTATTGCCAATAGGAATTTCTAGTAAATTAAGAAAATTCATCATAATTAAACTGGTATTTTCTCACATGAAAAGCCAACGTCATACAAAGCATCTCACAATTCAAGAACAAGGCAATAACGTGCACCTTTGTCGCTTTTATTTATTATTATTCCTAACACAAACAATGAAAGTAGCCATATGATTTGCTTTGACCAATGAAATAAGAGCAAGTCACATGACTACTTATGTACTTAGGTAATTTACTCTAAATCAGTTCTTAGTGAATGGAACAATGTTTGGGCACTACTCTACATTTTCTTTGCAATCAGATTTGATCAGAATCAAGTCAATTTCAGAAAAAGATAAAGTAGTTATATTTTTTCCTTTTATTTTGACCAATTTAATTATAGAAGAAGATATAGGAGGCTAGTAAAGAAGATATCTTACCACTATCCAAAGTAGATAAATAATTTAATACTAGTTTAATTAAAAGCAGGCATTAGTTACTAGACTTTTCCAGCCACAAATATAAGAATTTCATGTAGAATAAAAGGTTGACAGAATAAGGTGTGGAAAAATTTTACATATCTGACTTGTTAAATTTCAAGTTGCAAATTAATGCTTTAATGTTCTTTTTGAAAATCGTATACACCTTGGGTGTTATGGCTCCATGGACCAAGAGGTCTCCAGCTCAATTCCCAATCAGAGCACATGCCTGGGTTGTGGGCCAGGTCCCCAGCTGGGGGCACAGGAGAGGCAACCACACATTGATGTTTATTTCTTTCTCTTTCTACCTCTTTCTTCTTTCTTTAAAATAAAGTAAGTAAAATAAAAACTAAAACTAAAATAGTATTCAATTTATTTATAAAGGCATAAATATTAGGTAGAAAAAGATTTTACTTGATTATAAAAGGGATTGTTTTTAACATACTGCTCTAAAGGGTTAGTTCACAAGTCATTATCATTACTTATCAAATATTGGGTCATTAATGATTTTTACATAATTAAGAGAGCATGATTCTGCATCTTTCCAATTATGTTCCTGGAATGTGGAAACATTTGAGGAATAACACTCTTAAAGATTTCTGTCTTTAACACTTAAAAATTTCTGTAAAGATTCTTTTCCTTTATGGCTATTTCAGGACTAGATTATGTTATGATAGGAAACAACCTAAAAATCTCAGCAGCTGAAAACAACTAAGTTTTCTTTCTGATTCATGCAGCCTGCTACTCTTCTTTAAAACTGTTCAGATGCTGAGTATTTTGCCTATATTTCATCCTGCAACTATACAGGTTGTCTATGTAGTAGAAGAAAAATCAAGCTAAAAGGTTGACATTTGTTAATTAAAATTTTCACCTGGAAGATTATATATGTAACTTCAGGTCAAATGTCATTGGCTATAGGAAGGCATATGGCTTCATCTCTCTTCAAGGAGATGAGTAAGTATAATCTATCTCTTTGCCCAGAAAAATGAAATCAGGTATCTCTGAATAGTAGGAATATCTACCACAGGAATGCTTTGAAAATGGAAGTAATTTAAATTAGAAAATCACTAAGACCGATGCTTATAACATTCATTATGACACATCTAAACATATACTCATTCATATACAATATACATACACTCACTCACTCCATGTCCAAATTGTGCAAATTACTCAAGAATATGGCAATGTAGGGCCTTAGTTGACTAATCCACTCAAGCATAAATTAGAAAGCAACAAAATGCTGTGATTTATAAATCACAGAAAAAAATATTCAATTTTAATAAGAATCATCTAAAAAAGAGGACCCCAAATAAAAAGAAAATGGATTATCAGCTTTGAGGGATGGGTCCTTCACTGATATCAGAAAGCACAGGCTTCTCATTTTTATTTCCAAAACCACTCCAGCATCCAATTGAAAAAAAGTATCTCTTATGTAAGACGTCCACAGGTAGTGCAGTTTTAGGAGTTATTTCTAACCCCAGAATTCTGATACAGAATATATTTACCTTATCCACTCCCAAACCCAGAATGATGTCAGACATATTCTATGAGCAGCAAGTGTTTGGAGAAATTGATCTTGGAAGCTCAACTTTCTATGTTTCTACAGCCCTTCTGCAACCTGGGCTTTTGGTTTCTGATTTCTCATCAACCTTCAATTTCTGTTAACTTACTCATACTTTCACTTAATGGCTTCTGCTAATTCACTGCCCATATTATCTCAGGGTCTCTGTGTGTCTCCTCAGGTGGGAACAGCACAACCAAATGGTGATGTTATTTCTGTGTAACACAGTTAAATTTCTCAGCAAAGTCCTGATTCAGCCAGCTAATTATACTACACCTATTTGATGAGAAATTTGATTTTAACTCTCTTCATTAAAAAAATAATAATAAATAAAAACAAACACATGACTTTATATAAAATGCTCACTGACTTATGGTTATGTCTTGATAAGCCCATAAAAATTGAATGTACTGTAATTTGAAAATTCATTTAATATTCCTAAGCTACCAAACATCATAGCCTAGCCTGAACTAACTTACACTCACTCAAAACACTTACGTTGGCCCGCAGATGGACAAAGTTGTGCCACAAAGTCTACTTTTATAATAAAATGCCAAATATGTCATAATCAATGGGTATTTTGTTTTTGTACTATTGTAATGTCAAAAACTTTAAGTCAAATCATCATAAGTCAGGATTGTCTGCATTATTTTCACTTGAATTTTTTTTCTCATCTTGGACCTATCAAATTTTGGCAGGGGAAGGGGAATGTCACATAAAAACAAACACTCTCACCCTGGCTCGTGGCACAGTGGATAAGGCGCTGGGCCTGCAAACCCAAAGGTCATTGGTTTAATTCCCAGCTAGGGCACATAACCAGGTTGCAAGCTGGGTCTCCAGCCAAGTCCGTGGCTGGAGGCAGGTGAAAGGCAAGCATACATTGATGTCTCTCTCCCTTTCTGCCTTTCTCCCTTCCTCTCGCTCTAAAAATAATAAATGAATTTTTTTAATAAAAAAATAAAACATAAAATTAAAAAAAAATCTTCTATACTTAAGGAATTCTGTAGGTTCATTGCTGAAAACAAAACTAATAATTAAGTATCATCTAAAAAAGTATTCCAGTCATTGCAGTCATAGCTGGTATTGGAATACTTAATATGACCAAGGTCATATCTACTAGATATTACAGTAAATTACATTTATTATAAACAAAGGATTGTAAGGGACTTTCAAAAAATGCATTTATACCATTAATATGACATACAATAATCTTTGAAAAAAGAATCCTGGAGCCCTAGCTGGTGTGGCTCAGTGGCTTGAGCACCAGATTTCAAACCCAAGGTTCGCTGGTTTGATTCCCAGTCAGGGCACCTACCCAGGTTGCAAACCAGATCCCCAGCTGGACTCAGGTGAAAAGCAACCATACATTGATGTTTCTCTCCCTTTCTTCCTCCCTCCCTTGCCCTCTCTCTAAAAATAATAAATAAAATCTTTTTTTTTAATTCTGAATGATTAATGGTATAAAAATTATGATTTATTATATGTACATTTCTTTCTAACTTTTCTTAAATTTATCATTTATTGCTCCACTCTTCCACTCACTGTGAATATGGCCTCATACTTTTCAATCGACAACTGCTTATCTCTTGCTGTTATAACTTGAAGAGATCCTCCAAAGCCATAGATTATGTTGGATCCTGGAATAAAATCCCACTGGGTAATGCATGTTTATAAGTTCTAAAGTACACTTTATTAGCATATAAATTGAAAATAGCAATGTTGATCAGGTTGTTTAATGAAAAATGCCCCTTAGTACAAGTGAAAACTATTTCCTTAATCCAAGTTGCTTAAAAAATAACAACAAAACCTACTTATGTGATTAATGCAAGAAGTGACAGGAGACAGGGAATCAAAGTAATGGCTGAACCAATCAACCTTTAGAAAAAATTTCATGTTAACTCTGGATGGGTAAATAGCTGGATACATGTGCAGACAGAAACCCCTCCAATAATGTTCCCAATGTCAAGGTCTCTTGGGCAATAAAGATGTCCCTGTGAGGAAGTCCATTAGGCAGCAACCTTATTAAACACAGCACACACAATCAGCTCTGGGTGGTTACCTGCAGGCTTCTCTCCAGTGACAATGCAACAAATCTTCATTTTTCCAATAAAGAGTAATATGGCTTTGATCAAACCTTCTAACTTCAATTTCCTTGGGTTAAAATTGTTTCTAGAAAGTTGTTTTTTTTTTTTTTTTTGAGAGTCAATGTCATATAAACATCCTTTTTTCTTCTCATCCTTGACATTTTTAGCATGTATGCAAGTACCATAACAACAGAATAAACTCCAACATTAAGGGATCTCACTGAAGGCTTTAATTTTTATAAATATGTCACACAAATATTTCAAATTCCTGGACAAATTCAATACATTTATATCACTATGTACATTTTTATTCATTCATTTTGAGAATGTACACATTAACTTACATGATAAGTCTTAGCTGAATGGAAACGAACATGTTGATATTATTGTCAACTGGATGACCAGGAATAAAAGAGAACAAGCATGTTACTGAATGCAAAAAGATGGGGAATCAAAAAATACTGTTTATAAGTGAGTGTCTTTCTAGAGGAGCAACATAAAAATCTATCAGACAAATGAAGTAATGCTATATAACCTAAAGATACTATACAAAAGGTATAGTTTGAGAGAAAATTATGTGCTTTGATTTAAACGCTAAAAAATATAAAAAGTATACTCTCACAACTGAATCCTTTTAAGAAGGTTACTGTCCATATTTACATAGGGCCATAAAACTTAAAGCAATACAATTGGTTCAAGCAGCTTATCTAAACATCTGTATTACCTGGTTGACTCTTGAAGGCATTTGAGGTCTTTTCTTGCCCTTGTCTATTACTTTTCTAAATGCTACTTCTCACAATGAATTTCTCTCAGCATTTAGCATTACAAAAACTGTCTTTGCTAAGAAATTTCCCAACAACAGTGTCTTCCAAATGTTTATATATGATCACTAAAAATGCCTAGACCAATCATGCTTACACATACACATATTTAAACATTGTTTTCATGTAGTATGTATTGGATTGGCCAAAAGTCTGTTTAGTTTTATTTTGTAAACAATCCACTTTTAAAATTTTAATCAATAACTTTATTGACTTGAATATTTTGAGTATGTCAGCTATCTCCTGCATGGTATAATGTAGATTTTTATCAATTAATGTCTTGGTTTGATTGCTATCAACTTCAACTGATCTACCTGACCATGCAACATCATCCAGAGAGAAATCTCCAGCACAAAACTTTGTAAATCACTTTTGACATGTTTGATCAGCCACAACACCTTCTCCAGCAGAAAAAAAAAAATTTTTTTTTGCATTTCAGTTGCATTTTTACCTTTCTTGAAATAATAAAGCATAATATGCTGAAAATGTTGTATTTTTCTTCCATCTTCAATATTAAAGTGGCTACATAAAAATTCACCAATTTTGATAAGATTTTTAAAAAATGAATACTGAGATGACAGATGTCACAAAATCCTTTTGAATGAAGTTAAAGACATCTAAGTATTCCTAGAGTCATCTTATAAAAAGAAAAAAGAAAAAAACCCAACTTTTGGACAATGTAACATACCATAAAGCATGAAGAATGAGCATTAAGACATGGAAATTTGAAAGTTTAACTACCAAAAAAATATATAACTACAAATGCTAAAATTTTTATAGCATCCTATGCATCCTGCTATGAAAATTGTTATTCTAGATGTTATCACTTTATTTCCACACATAATGACTGGTGAGAAGCTCAGAGGCAGTGATGATGCCCAATAAAAGAAACTTTATTAATTGAATGTTGATAATGTTCATTTTTGCCTTAATCCTCATTTTCTCAAGTCCTAGTTTAACTTAATCAAATGTTCTTTTATGTGTGTCTTTTCATATTCTTTTTGGAAAAAAAGCAAGTACTGTAAAATAATTATTCAATCTATTGAGCAGGGATCAACATATCACAGAACATTAGAGCTCAAAGTAAAATTGGATAAACACTGCAATTGTACAAAGTAGTAAATTAAGACTTATGAAATTTAAATTATGTTCTCAAGGTCACATTCTTTTCTATCTATGTAACATCAAACTTAGTATAATACATTTTAATCCCTTTAAGAGTTTCCAATTGAATCTTCTTTCTTAAATTGGCTGGTACTTCAAGAGTACTTTTTTGAATGGATTCAAATTTGAAAAGACTGCATCTCTCCCAAGATCTAATGAAATTTTTAAATAGCATTTCATCAAGGAAATACAAATCTACCCTAGCCAAATTTCCAGGTCAGGTTGTACTCTACTATAGTCATTATAGAGATTTAGTGGTTTGTCATCAGGGTTATATATCCAGAACCATCATTTCAGGAGATTTCAAAACCAAAATTCCAGTGCTAATTTCAAGATAAGAATCACTTGTTGTAGGCTCTCGATAAGTAAAAAGGAAAAGCAAAGCAAAAGAAAGGTTCTTAGAGCAATGTGTAGCCATTTCTAATTAAGAACCAATTCAATATAAGAACTGAGATAATGACTAAATACTAGATAAAATTTAAATTAGTGAAATTTAAAATCTTATCCTTAATTAAAACAACTCTGAAAATCAGCAGGCTTAGATGTTTGGTCTTTATACACAATGAGCCCTCTATTTTCATTCTGTCATTTTTGGACACTAAACGGTTTTCATTTGATTGTATCATATCAAATCCTTAGTTGAATAAGGAATTAGAAGGCAAATATGTTTATCACTTTAAATGAGCCAAGATCTTATGAAATATAAAACATGTTAATAATATTAGCTTCAGTCCTACCCAATAAAGCTTTAATATGTATGCAATCACAATAGTCTTCTTTGCATTTCTAACTCAGGCCATGTGCTTGTTTTCCTAGAAACTGAAACTTGGGCTAGAAATGGGTATATCCTCCAAAAAACCTTGTGTAATCTTACTACCTCAGCAACTGAATTGGTGTGGTTCACACAAAATGAGATCTAGAAGTGGAAATGAGTAACAATAAAATTGTGCACAGTTCTTTTAATATTCTAATCACTGTCAAAACAACAAGGTATGACAGCATTTCTATGGAGAAATAAATTAAAGATAAATTGATAAATTTGGGTTATGGTACTATTGAAAAAATTAGTAAAAAGATAAAATTCATTTTCTTTGTTTGGACAAATCTGGCAGTTACATTAAAATATGCACTGAGGAATGTTTTCAAAGCTTTTATGGTGTCTTTTATGCTGCTACACATTCAGGTTGTGAGAAGGAGAATTGCCCTGGAGGAGAAACTCTTCAGAAAGAAGAAGAGAGGGAACACAAGGACGCAGAAAAAAAAAACAAAAGTTTGCAACTGCAGAGAATGATTAGTACAAGGAAAGGAGGAGGAGACATCTGTTGGTGAAATGATTTTTAGAGATAATTAAGTGCATTCATCCAGAAATAACACATATTACACATCGTTTGCAGGCACACATGGCTTTACTAAAAACAAGAGAGACTTTGAAAGGGCCACAAATATAATCAGCAGCTTTGATCTGAAGTCGCCAGAATGTCAGCCATTCCTGAGTGTCCCGACCTCAGTCTTTCTAACACCCTTTCATGTGCTGTAACAGTTTTCATCACAGGCTGTATATGGCTTACAAGCTTTGTTGGGAAGTATCGTCAGAAAAGTACAGCTTGCTTCTCATGTTTTTTAAAGCTTAGTTTAATATTTCATATCAATCTCCCGGAATTTAATGGATTTTTAGGCATCCACGAGATCAACATAAAAACAATATTAGTGTTCCAAGTAAATAAACGAAAAAAAATTAAACATAGAAAAATAATCAATTGTCCTAACAGTAATGGCTATTTTAGAGACAATAAAAATTAACATCAGATTAATTCGATTTTGCTTGATCCTTGCTTATTTTATCCTCTTTCATAATAAAATTTATGTATCATATTTCTGTATGTGATGTCTTCTCATTATATTTTACATATATTCTGTAATGCACTAAATGATGGACCTTAAACTATAAAGGAATAAGAAAGCACAAGGTTAAACATATTTTTTTATAAGAGTTAACATATATCATTCATCATGTGAAGAACACTTTTAAGATCCTACTTGGTCATTAAATATAAATTAATTAAAAATTTTTAGATTAAAAATGTAAATAAAAATGGTAGATAGTAACCTTCATTTATTAAAATAAGCCATAACAATAAAATGAATGGTATTTACACATAACAAATTACTTGACATTTAAACATTTTTTTATATCAACCCTTCTGTCAAGTTGTATCTTCGCTAGGTACTCATTTATTAAAACCATAATATTTTTTTAAGAACGAGTCCATCTTCTCTGGTATTATTCAATACCATTTACTTTGAATTTTGTTAAGGTATATTTGGCTTCATATCACTTCCCCTCCACAAAATGAAATTTGTTTTTAAATAATAAAAATGTATTATTGTGCAGAATTAGAAATCTCATGATAGCATGACTCTGTGATGGATAAATTCATTACCTCAAGTAATGGAAACACCAATTTCTTCGGTTTCTCTTTCCAGTCTGTCATCCTTTGATGTTAGCAAACCTCATAATTCAGGATGGCTGCCATTTTCCAGGGGTAAAAGAAGGATGACTCATTTGAAAAACCAGAAAAAAGCATACCTCTTTTTCATGTTCCTTTTTAAGAGTGTAGACAATTTTCACAGATGTGTCTATCCCAGTCATGTTTATTGTCTAGAATCATGTCCCATGGCCATTCGCATACCTACCTCTGGAAAGATAGACTAGAATTGCCATAATTACTTAGCCCCATACTAACCAAGATCAACTAGCAAATGGCTTTCTGCTACCTAAACAATAAAGGAGTTAAAATGGTCCCAACCAAAAGGATATCAGTGTTTCTGACATATACACTTTAACTATTAACCCCACATTTATTGCAATGATCACTCTTCTCCTTGAACAGACTTATTTTTGTAAAAGTCTTGTATTCATTTATAGAATACAAATACCTTTAAAGAAGAGACCACATCAAAAAGTCTTTTTATTTTATATTTTGCTTGATATAATGGTTTAATTGTCATAGGTAAACAATACAATTTTTGAATGAATGAATACATTTATAAGGTTTTGTTTGTCTGACATGTGGTTTTCATTTGCACAAGCTTATTTTTAGCGGTGATAAGTAGATTTTTTTTCTTGATTTGATAAAATGTTTCCTGAAATATATTTTTGGAATACTTTCTTCTGAGAAGAAAACCTTTTAGGTGCAGGAAAGGAAGTAGGAATACAATCTGCTTCTTATAAAAACCACATAGATATTTTTAAACTACAACTTTTATAAATGAATTACAACAATATAAATGAAGATGGAAACTGGTTAATTTTAATAATGTGCTCTCTAAATAAATTAACTCTGCAATAATCTTAAATGAACTGCTTTACACAATTTGGTGTGAAACTTTCCTGAAATAGTATAAACACCAAGTGTTGAGAAATTACTTTTGAGTTTTGTCATTTTTCATTAAACAAACAAGAAAAATGAGCTTGGAATAAAAATGAATCTTATATTTAATGTACAGTCTAATACAAAGAAATTCAAACATGGATTTGCTCTCTATTGCCCTCTCCCCTACCCCCGCCAGGCAATCGCCACTCTGTTGTCCATGTTCATGGGTCATTTATGCATGTTCCTTGACTATATCCTTCCCTTTCTATTCCTCCTTTTTCCCCATCTCCCTTCTGGTCACCATCAGTCTGGTCCTTGTTTCCATGCCTCTGGTTCTATTTTGATCCTTTGTTTTGTTCATTAGGTTCCTGCATTAGGTGAGATCAAATGGTATTTATCTTTTGCTGCTTGGCTTATTTTGTTTATCATAACACCCTCCAGGTTCCAGCCATATTGTCCCAAAAGGGAGGACTTCCTTCTTCCTTTCATTGTGTAAATGTACCACAGTTTTTTGATCTTCTCATTTACTGATGGGCACTTAGGATGTTTCTAGCACTTAGCTGTTATAAATAACACTGCTATGAACATAGGGGTCATAAATTCTTTTGAATTGATGTTTTGGAATTCTTAGGATATAATCCCAACAGTGGAACTGCTGGATCAAAAGGCAGTTCCATTTTTAGTTTTTTGAGGAAATTCCATACTGTTTTCCACAGTGGATACACCAGTCTGCATTGCCACCAACAATACACCAAGGTTCCCTTTTCTTCACATCCTTGCCAGCACTTGTCTGTTGATTTGTTAATGATGGCCATTCTGACGGGTATGAGGTGGTATCTCCTTGTGATTTTAATTTGCATCTCTCTGCTGGTTAGTGATGTTGATTATCCTTTCATATGCTTATGGGCCCTCTGTATATTGATCTTTAATACACAGCCACATCAATTTCTGATATGGCATGTGCTGACTATACATGTCTAGAGAACAGAATATATAAACTCTTTGGTGTAATTATCATGACACTTCCTAAATTATACTCAACCCAGTTTTGTAAATCTTTTCCATTTTTTTATTCACAATCTAACTGTATGTTCACATTTTCCCACATACAATCTCTACTTTATCCAACTATCTATATTCTCATCTATTTTGAGATATATTTAAACTCCTTTACTCATTTTGGGAAGCCTTTCATTATGTCTCATCGGTTATGTATATTTTCTGTGTAATTACTACACTTTTGTTAATATTTCTTCTAAGCCATATTCATTGTTGAATAGAGTTCCCTCTTAATTTTTTTTTTATTTTTTTATTTTTATTCTGAAGTTGCTACTCCCAGTACCTCAGAATATAACCCTATTTAGAAACAGGGTCATTATAGGTGTAACTAAATTAAGATGAGATCGCACTGGAGTAAGGTAGGCTCCTATCCCAAAATGGCAGGTGTCCTTATAAAAGAAGATAGACACATGGAGAGAACTCCAAGGGAGGACAAAGGCAGAAATTGAGGTTATTCAATTGCTATTATTGCTATTGCAAGCAAAAGAACACAAAGGTTGCCAGCAAATCATCAGAAGAGGCAAGGAAGGATCCTCCTACAGATTTCAGAAAGAGCATAAGCCTGCTGATACTTTGGTTTCAGACTTTCAGCCTCTAGAATTATGAGACAGCAAAGTTCCGTTATTTTAAGCCACCAAGTGTGTGCTACTTTGTTAAAGTAGCCTTAGGAAAATAATGTCTTAGGCATAAGATCTAATATCTAGGAATCCCAGTTTAATTTTAGCAAACCTGATTGGGTCTACAGCTTCCTCATAACCGCTAATGATAGCAACCACTTGTGTCCTTCAAAGGTGTGTTGGTCTGCTGACCAGGCTTGTGTCCTTCAAAGATATCTGAGCTCCCCACGAGAACCTGGTAACTCTCCTCTTGTGGTAAGCCCCCTCAATTCTCAGAGCCAACTCCCCCAAAGCCACCAACAGAGAGTCTCTTCAACTCCCTCCCACTTATCACCTTTAAAACCCCTGCCTTTTTGTTCACTGCTAAAAACTTCCTGCCTTCCTGGTTCCAGCCAATTGTGCAGGGGGCCAAGTAAATATTTTAGACTCATGGCCTGTTCCTTTGTTTCTCCTCTCCCTCTTGCCAGACCTAACATAATGCACCTACCAAATTATTTCCCTGTTGCTAGAGGTATTCAAGGATATCATATCCATCTTTCTCCTCTGCCTAGCCTCCTTTTTCAACACATCAATATAAACTTTGCTCATTCCCTCATCATAAACAATATAAAGGCAAACATTTCATTTTACCTTTAAATGTCTTAATCATTTTTGAAATCCCTTCAGTGACTTAATAATTGCTGCCTAATAGAAAGTAAGTTAAAACATGCTGAGACAATATTATGATTTATCTCTCCTTTTAAGGGAATTGAAGTGCTTCAGGCAAACACCTTAAGATATTTATAAAGTAATCTTGATGTCTTACATTTCTTCTCCAAACCATCTGGCATTCGAAAGCATGTACCTCCTGACACATAGTGAGTTTCAAGGACTATTCAGCTTAAAACACCAAGATTCAAAAAGGAACATTCAAGCAATTGTATAGAAATAAGTAAACCTATAATAACTTTAAAGGACATTTGATTTTAACTTTTAGAATGTATGAGTTATTGGAGCAAGTAAAGAACTAAGAACCAGCTAATTACATATATATATATATATATATATATATATATATTTCAAGAATTAACATTGTATAACCAAACTTTTCCATATATGTCCCCACCACTTTCCTCACTAGTGTTTTTATTATACATCACAAACTAGCGTATTATAAAAACATGTGGACTTTTTTTTTTTTTTTTTCCATTTCCTCTCATCAATCCCTCACCCTATATTACCTTCTCTAAATCCTGTCAATATAACATTCGTGTTGAGGGGACATGGTGAGAAAAGGGGTATTGGACTGTTACTTAATTATAAATATAAGAAAACTACTCAATATGTGCGAAATAAAAATGGAAAGTCCTTTAAAATTTTTATCTGCCATCAGTAGTTATAGGGAAAATGTTTCAGAACCCCAATTTGTGCTATTCTGTAACAGCTGTGGGGTCCGACTGTCCACCGCCAAGAAGAGTGATTTCCAATGTAAAAGTTTGGTCGAAAAGGAAAGGGGGGTTTTAGTGATTTAGCATAATAGCAGGTTTCTGCTATTATGTCCCCCTCCCTTTAAATGCCCCCAAACAGGTGGTCTTGCCTTCCCCTGCCACACCAGGCCAGTTTCAGAACACGCTAGCCAAGAGGCACCATCCTCCAGAAAAGCAGAAATGCAGGGCTCAGTATTGCCGGTCATGGTTCAGCATTCCAGGCCTCTGCCGCTAACCCGTGCTCAGTTAGGCAGGGCCCCGCAATTCCTGCCTTTTCCTCCAGGCAGGTTACCGATGGGTTTCTTCTTTCTCATTTCATCTCTTAATCCAAAACCCCACAAACACCGCAGCAAGTTCTTTCATACCGAACCTCCAGGCCAAACCTTGGGAGGCCCCTACTTCATTCTTCCAAACAGCCCCATCCTCAGGGCTGGCTCCTTTCCCATTGGCTCTCCCCTTCAGGAAAGTTTCCACTAGGTCCTTATCATTGATATGCAAAGTACCTTAAACTGAATCATCTCCCTTTTACCAGCCCTAGCTACCAGCCTTCCATAAATATGCAAAGTATTATCTCCTTCCTCCCCATCCCCAAAACCAAGGGCTGTGGGCAATTTGGGGAGGGTGGCTCTGTCACAAAAACAGTAGGAATTCACTTATGACATACATTTGGAAAGGTGAGTAGTGGCAGAATTTGATAGGAGAGAATGAATGTTAAAGAACAAGCACTTTGAACATCTGCCCTCTCATTGCCAATCAGAAAATTATCAATAATGAAAATTAATTCGGAACAGATGAAAGATCACAAAAGATTTAGACAATTCAGGCATTGTGACAGAGGTAACCAATACCTTGGTAAAGGTGACACTATATAACATTCTTCATTTCAAATTCATTCATTTAAAATATATTTATTTTTAATATGTAAGTGCTGTTCTAAACTTCAAGTTTTCAATAATAGTTTGAAAATTAATAAAATTTATTTAAAGCAAAAATTAACTTAATATTTTTAAAAGTCTGATTCATGGTTTATACTCTCATGAGTGAAACTGGCTCTAAACAGGTAATCAAGGAAACATATAATTTCAGTTAATGAATTCATGAGAACATTGGTGATTATTAAATACATAACCCCTAGTGCTATATATATATATATATATATATATATATATATATATATATAAAATAAAACTTAATATATAAGTTTTATTATATATATATAATTAAAAACTTTAGTGTCACTGGAAAAGAATATAATACACACTATATGTTAAGATATAGTCAATAAATATTTTTGTACTTTCTGAATTTGAAGTCTCACTTTTATAACAATAGTGCAATTCTTTTGTGTTTTCAATTATGAATTTTTTTGTTTTTGAGAATCTATTCTTCATTCCACAAACAACTTTTATATTCTGCACTGTTACCAGGGCAAATCTCTCATTAAATTCCCTGCACTGATCATCTAAAAATTGTTTGTGAAACAAATTTAGATTATGCAATAGAGATAAAGAGGTTAATTTGACTGGATTTATGGTGTCATTTTCTTGGCAATTCCTAAATTTCCCAGTGCCAAATCTATACACATGTTAATTTATCCAACTTTGGAACATAAATACATTGTTAATGAATGACTTTATGAAAATTATTTACCATATCTACATGCTTATTTGTAGTAACGAGGAAATGGTAAGACAAACTTTGGAAAATACATCGAAAACAATTTGGAAAGTAAATGATTACCTATTAAATATGTTCAACATGCCTCTGTGAGAAAACAGAATGGAGGAGAGAAAAATGAAGTTCTGGGTTGCATGAAAGAAAAATAGATGGTTTTCATAACTATATGTATCAAAGTGACCTAGATTATTACTCTATCAAACTTTAAAAAATATAAATGGTGATATTTAATTTATATATACTTAATTTAAGTAAAGCTACAAGATGTATTTGAAATAACTCAAATAAACACTAGTAGTTATAAGAGCATACTTTTTTTGAGAGAAAAACATACAAACAAAAAACCTTACAATTTGATATTTCATGCCCATATTCTTAAAATTCTGCAAGTCTTCCTGATACCAGAAATGTGTTGCTGGCCAATGTTTATGTCACAGACCCATTTGCTTTCCTCTTCCTCTTCATCATAGTCCTCTTAACATCCACCAATCACATTTAACCACTTTCCACACACACATACACAGGCACCCAGGTACTAAATTTATAATGACTTCCTCAAAGATCACCTTATCTATTTCACTTTCTGCCTCCTTCCTAACACAAGATGTGTCAGCTGAAATGTTGAAACCAAACTCTCCATGTAAGAATATCCATATTATAGGAAAACTTCTGTAGCCAGATTTTAAGTTTTTTATTTTTTTGTTTTTTTTTTTTAAATCTAGCCAGTTTCAGTAATAAACTGAATAAAATAATTCAGTAAAAATAAATTGGTCACATGAATCAAAATTTTGATTATATGTCAAATCAATGATGAATTTCAATTATTGATCCAGCACAAGTTTCTCAAGCAATTATTAAAAATGTCTCAGGTAATTTACCTTAAATATTTGGTGCTGTAGTAGTCAGGGTTTTGGTTGCAAACAATAAAAGCCAACTTTAAAGTTCATGTAAAATAAAAGAGAATCAAGTTGATATCTGAAAGGTCATACACAGTGAGTGGCTGCAAAGCTGTGGAGGGACACAAGCTTACCTCAGGAACAGCGGGCCTCTGAGATCTGTGGGGACCTATCTCTGTGTCTCCTAAAAGCTTAGCTCCTCAGCAGCTGTTAAGAATTCGCAACTTTTCTACTGTGGTCACTACAGAGCCTTACACACTACAGCCACCACATGGACTCTCGACTGAAATTGCATGTTGCAGCTTCGCGGGGGAATACAGGGCCACCCAGTTGCTTTCCAGGTATCAAGCGTATTTAACTCTGGACAGAGATAGAGAATTTTATCCCCACCCACCTGGGGTCAGACCTCATCCCAGGGGACGCCAGAAACCGCAGATTGTGCCAAACCCTATATAAAGCAGGGCAAATTTAGGTTTATGGTTGTTTGTATGGAAAATTATGTAATAATTAATAAATAATACAGGAGTAAGTTCTGCATTTCACATATCCCCAACTGTAAACCTATTTTTGCTCCACTTTGTTTTTTCGAAACATGCATACCTAAGATAAAATTTGATTTATAAATTAAGAACAGTAAGTGATTAACAATACTAACTAATTGAATTGAACAATTATAAAAATATATTGTAATTAAAGTTCTGTGGATATGATCCTTTGCTCTTAAAATTCATTTTCTTTTTCTAAAATTTTATTTATTAATTTTAGAGAGAGAGGAAGGGAGAGAGACAAAGAGGGAGAGAGACATCAATGTATGGTTGCCTTTCACCTGTAAAATATCTTATTGTACCTATTCACCCTTCTTCCTGTGATGCTGTGAGATGAAATGATGCTTTTTTTTTTTATTTAGCTTAAATATTTACTTAACTGTTTCAAATATTGACATATCTCATTATGAGATAGAGCAAGGTGAATAACATAGGCATTGCAACATAGTATTAGGTTACTAGAAGGGTTACTTGAACACAAGCCTATGATAACATAAGAGCCAATCTGATAAGCCAGATGACTTCTGAGTGATCAATGAGCCTGGAGCTTACATGGTGGACAAAGGCCTAAGTCACCACCTGGGATAGATGGAGCAGGATGCAGGAGGTTTCTTTTCTATTATTTTTTTTCAATTGCAGTTAACATTCATTTTATTTTGTATTAGTTTCAGGTGTATAACATAGTAGTTGGACAATCACAAACTTTACAAAGTGCTACCCCTGATATTTCTAGTACCCAACTGGCACATACATAGTTATTATAATATTAACAGTATGCAATTTAAAATGTGAATCGTTTATGGAGTTTCCATTTAATAACTATAGACTATGGTTGATTGAAACCCCAGAAAGCAAAATATCAGAGAAGGAGAGACTGCTTTTTTATTTTTATAAATATATTAGAGTCCATTCAAAAGAAAGGAAACACATCAATTATCTGAAGAATTTAATGATAAAAGGGGATAACTAAAATAGTTAATGAGAACTCTAAAGACTACATATGTAAGTAGTAGTATACTTATATAATAAATGTATGGAATGTAGTTTTCTAAATCCACATGTAAAGAGCTTGGGAGTAGCCCCTTTGTCTTAGCAATAACTAAAAAGCTAAACAGACTGAAAAATCAACAACTCTTCTTTCATCTGTAAGAGAGTCTGTGTGGAGAATGCAAGGAATAAACTGCTACACCAAGACTCCAGAGATAGACCGACAAACACAGGAAGGCACAGCTACCAGGGCTGAAAACTCCTCTGGAACCAGTGCTGGCAAGAAAACCTGAACTGTAGTCAATGGGCTGCTATAGATCCATGTTGACAAGCCTGACAGTTAAAAACTCCAGTGGGGATGTAATCACATGGAGCCCTCCACAATACTGTGAGGTTTACCTCCAGGGACTCGACCAGATTTCTATAGTAAATATCAGAGAAAAACTACTTCTGGCTTCTGGCAGGGGTAGAGGAATACTAAACATATAAAAATACTCTGGGACCCTGTGTTCTTCTTAACAAAGTCTTCCCTCGGAAGAAACGAGTTAATCAAAGCATAACCTGCTTGGGTGTTATCAGAGCCCCAACTCACCTGGGGGGAGGGAAATACAAGTGTATCTTGGAGGTACTGCTGTTCTGTCCAGGCCACCACAATAAAGTGAATATTACAGGTAATACACATTTTTGTTCCCCAGTTCATGTAAAAGTTATGTTACACTACACTGTAGTTCTATTAAGTATGCAATAGCATTAAGTATATAACAATTCAAAATTATAATATTACTAAAAAGACTCAGATTTACCTGAGCCTTTAGAAGTTGTGATCTTTTGCTGGTAGAGCAATGCTAATGGCTGCTACCTAGTCAGGGTGGCGGTTGCTGAAGGTTGGGGTGGCTGTGGCCTTTTCTTAAAATAAGACGAGGTTTGCCATTGATGGACCCTTCTTGGCACAATTTCTCAAATATCACTGATCACAGGTCACCATAGCAAATACAGAACATTTCATTAAAAATGTTTTTAATAAAAAAAGTTTGAAATATTGCAAGAATCACCGAAATGTAACAGAGACATGAAGTGAGCAAAGACTGTTGGATAATGGCACCCAGGGACTTGCTCAACATAGGGTTGTGACAGATCCTCAGTGTGTAGAAGACAAAGTATCTACAAAGTGCAATGAAGCAAAGACCATTAAAACAAGGCACACCTAACCAACCAGCCCAGCTGGCTCTAGCCTTTCACGTGGGAGAAGGGAAATACTCAACTCCAGCCCACTCTGGCTTTCCAGACTCACCTAAATTGAGGGGGGCATGAGAAAATATTGAGACCATTTTAGGTAGTCCACGTTTCAAAGGCAGATGCTCACTGGAAGACTGAGACCAACGCATTACACCCACACCTCGCTACTACATTACTGAAAGCCTACTCACAGCAGTTTATTTTAGCTGGTGGGAAGAAAATGCCTACTAGGCTGCTAAGGATGCAAACTGAAAGGTGTGCGGCCCTGCCTCTCCTAAACACAAAGACAAGGAAGTCACATGCTGGGCTGTTGGCAAAGCTTTAGAGCGTGAACAACGCTGGATTTCCAGCATACTTGTCCCATGGAAGTCACTTGCTGGGGTGCCAGTAAAACACACTAAGAAGCCGTCCAGGAAAATGACAGTGTAATTGCTGTGTCTTTCACACATTTTTCACTGCTCATTCAGATGCTTGAAATGTGCTGGAGGAGAGAGCCAATGGGTCTCTTTCATGTCACTGGCAGTATCCTGATATTTGATTCTAGTGTCAGTGGAGAGTGTTGTGAAGGGTCTCGAGGAGAAAAATAGCATCTTCTTTCAAGGCACCTGCAAAAGATCAGGTTATCACAGTGTTTTCAAACAAAACGTAGCTAGTCTCCTCTGACACAAGAGGGAAAGTTCCTTCCACCGCCGGCAAGACCTCATGTTGCCAGATCTGTTTTAGCTGAGTGTAAACAAACATTTTCGACTCCAAGATTGGTTTCATCCTTTACCAATCACAGCAGCACTCAGATGTGAATTCAATTGATAATGTTATTTAGCAACATACACAATTAATGTTTTACTGATATCAGCTCTATAACTAAGATGGAAAGATGATAGATGATAGATACAGATAGACAGATGATAGCTAGATATAAACAGATGATAGATAGAGATAGATAGATTAGATAGATAGATACATAGATAGATAGATAGATAGATAGATAGATAGATAGAAAGAAAAATGATAGGTAGGGAGGGACGGAGATAGATAGATGGATGGATAGATAGGTAAATGAGATTCCATGAGAGCTGTCATGAGAACTCTGATTTTCAGATCATGACTTGAACTGAGAGTTAAAAGACTTGAGCTTGTCATTCATTATTTGTAAGTGCTCCAGTGCACACAGAGTCCTCTCACACCACAATGTTTGTATCTATCATGATTGCTTAACAGTCAAGTGCTGCAGCCACTTAGGATCCCAATGTACATGTGCCAGTTGGCACTTCATCCAAATTAGCGACAGTTGGTAGCTCGATTAATTGTGATACAGCGTACGCCTTGAATTGTTAGCATCCTGCCTGCGTCCCAAAGGTCAGGACACCAGCATTGTGCTGAAGCCCATGTGCATGACCAAACCAATCCCTAAATCACATATTAAAGGTTTATCTTCCAGGGCCACTTCCACTCCTGATTCTGCATCAGTTGGGGTCCAGTTAGGAAACAGATCCATTACGGTAATTGTCACAGTGACATTTTAATATAAAGAATTAGTAACTAATTGAAAGTGATTAACTACTAAACAGAAGGCAACTATTAAAAAATACAGAAATAACCAAGACAGGGAACAGCTACTAATCGAAAGCCTAGGGGAGTATGCAAAAAGCAAAGAAACCTGGAACAACTACCCACTCACCCCGCCCCAACCCACATCCATGCCCAGAGTGAAACTCAAACTTTGTTGGAGAAGGTGGGTGATGGCCTCCTAAGTCACAGCGTTTACGGAGGCTCTGCAGACCACAGCTCCAAGCAGGCGGCACCAGCTAGGAGGCCTTCTGTCTGAGGATGGCAGGTAGAAAACTCCCACCGGACAAAGGGTTGCCAGATAAAATAGAGAAGGCAGGGCAAAATGTGAATGTCCGATAAGTAATAAAAAGTTAATGTAGGTATATTTTCAATACTTTAAAAAGCATGTTAATCTGAATTAAAATTTACCTGGGTGTCTACCTTTACTTGATAAATCAATGCTTTGTCTCAGCAATGACATGAAACTTGCTGGAAGGCAGGCACTGCTGAGTCTCCCAGGCACCAGCAGGCAGGAAGCTGCTACTGGGATACTGGTGAGGCTTCCTGCAGGTGCAATCCAACAGGTCCCTCAACCACTAGCCTTTGGAGGTGGAGAGAACCAAAAATATCCAGAATGAAAGGAGAAGCTTTCTCTACTTTTCCGTCTAGACTCCATTATTTTTTTGTAATACGTTTTATTGATTTTGCTATTACAGTTGTCCCAATTTTCCCCCTTTGCCCCACTTCTCCCAATACTCTCTATTCCTTCCAGCAATGCCCCACTTAGTTCATGTCCACGTGTCATGCGTATAAGTTCTTTGACTTCTTCATTTCCTTTATTCTTTTTAAAAATATTTTATTTATTATTTTTAGAGAGAGGAGAAAGGAGAGAGGCAGAGAGGGGGAGAGACATCAATTGTATGGTTGTCTTTCACCTGCTCCCAGCTACGGACCTGACTGGAGACCTAGCTTGCAACCTGCTTGTGTGCCCTGGCTGGGAATCGAACAAGCAATCTTTGGATTCCCAGGCTGGCACCTTCTCCACTATGTCACCAGCCAGGGACTCCTTTATTATTCTTAACTTCCCCTTGTCTATTCTGTAACTATCAATGTGTACTTCTTTTCTTTTAAATACCATCTCATAATAAATCTTGTACCAGGTATCAAAGAAAAAATGCTTGGGGGTAGAGCAGCTTCAGTTACACAAGACAAGGCAAGAAAGAATGAATTTGAAGTCAAAGAAGAATAAGTTAGTAGCTGTTATATAATAAGCATTCACTGCAAGTATCTTTTTAAAATATGATTGGATATCTCATTTGAACAAAATTATACACGCAACTATTTTTAAAGATGTTTAAATCACCAGCTCTATATTTGTATATTTAATTTTGAATCAAGTCAGCATTTGTTTTCTATTTGAGGATTTTTACATGTCATAATATTACACATTTATAATATTTGTCTAAAATTTATTTCAAAGTGACACTTTCAAATGGTGGCTACAGTCATTAGTGGCAGTGAACAAATCAATGGCCTGTGTAATGAATCATTTCTTCATAACTTCATAATTCAAAGCTGTAGTTATACTTAAAAACTATCAAATTTAGAGCTTCAGAGTCTGGAGAAATGAGCTAAACATAGTGTTTCCCTGATTATATGAGTAGAGATTTTTTTCCTATGCTAATGACATTTTGCAATGATGAAGTTTCAGTAAACTGCTATTAGATGCATTTTTCTGGAGTAGAAAAATAGCAACTGTTAATTTGGGTTAGATAGAAAGGCCTACAATTATGTTCTCTTCTACCAGCAAAGCTATTGAACATTCCCAAGTTGTACAATGAATTGTAGTAGCTTTTTAGAGATCCATGTATTCAATCCATTGTGCAGTTCTACTATGCAGAGGGATATGACTTAGATATTCCCCAGAAATCAGTGTAAAAGTAAAGCACTTAAGGATGTTACTTTATTAAACTTTGAAATTTATAAGAAATTATTAACTTTGGATTTTATTTTTCAGCATACATAAACTAAATGTCCTGAATACCCTTCCACGTGCATGCTAAAAGAGAGTTAGTTAAAACTACAGCTAACTATATGGGAATGAATGAGTCAAAAATAACTTAGGAACTGAAAACATGATGTGTATGAAACAGAGACTGTAACTTTTTGAAAGGGAGATGAGTTGGGTAACAAAAAGTTTGCAGTTTAATAGACATGCTGTAGGTAAAGGCTTAAGCCCTGATGTAGTGGGTAACAAAAACTCAGAAAATATAAATGAGTACATCATCAATTACTTGGACATTCAAAGGACTTCACCATCATTGGACAGGTAGGTCCAATTGGACAGGTAGGTAGGTTAGAAAAATATCAATCTTTGACAAGTAGGAAACAAAAAAGCTCATTAATGTGGAAATAAAGTCTTTCTTAAGAATTAATAAATATATAACTCTTACCTAATAGAGTTTGAATATTTTGACTCTGTGTCAACCAGGAATACCCAAGTCCACAAATTAATATAGTGATCTCAAATGGTACCAGAAGTGACAGAAACATAGAAAATGTGTTCTAGAAAAACAATTTTAATTTAGACTACAAAGGATTCCCACAGATAAAGTCCCATTGAATGTGAAACCATAACCCTAAATAATTTCAGCAATAATTTTCAGACAAAAGCAAGATTTCTATGTAATAGAATTAATAGAGATAGACTTTTAAATGATGAATAAAATGCATAAGGATGTAAAAACATTTTGATAATGAATAGCAGGGTTGAAATGAACAAAATTGAACTTTTGTCAGTATAATGTACAAGGTCTGTATGGAAATAGTCCAGCCATTATTAATATAAAAAGAACAAGCTGTGGACAATGATGTAACCTGGCAGCCAAGGAAAGTGGACTGAAATGTGCATGTGTGAGCAATGGTGACTTCATTGTACTAGTCAGTGGGGGTGGTAGATGCCTTTGAGCGAACACATGTACTCTATGGGCATCACATTCTAAATGACTGAGTGAGTAGCACAATAAGTCTGTATCAAATTTTACATTAAGCTTGAACATTCCTCCTCGGAAACTATTCAGATGATTCAGAAGGCCATGGCAATGGGCAACTGGTGATTTGCAGCTTCATCATACTTCCTGGACATACCTCTGTATACCAAAACTGAACCTCTGTTGATTAATCAAATATTAGATGAATAGAGAATTCAAGAAGTAGAATACATGACTAGGAAATTACAATAAATAAAAATACACCTGGCTGGCAGCACAGTGGATAAGGCGTCAGCCTGTGAACCCAAAGGTTGCAGGTTCGATTCCCCAGCCAGGGCACATAACCAGGTTGCAAACCAGGTCTCTAGTCAGGTCTGTGGCTGGAGGCAGGTGAAAAGCAACCATACATTGATGTCTCTCTCCCTCTCTCCCTTCCCCTCTTTCTAAAAATAATGAAATTTAAAAAATCAAAAAAAAAATACAGAGACCCAAAGATGTAGAAAATGTGAAAGAGAAATTAAAAGGGACAGAATAATAAGATTCAATATACTTGTAAATAGAAGTTCAAAAGGGTCATTACCCTCCCCCACAAAATAGGACAGTGTAGCATCTAGTCCACAAATTTGAAAACATACATATTTTCAAGCTTACACGGAACATTTATAGATATATTTTTTAAAGACTGCATTTATTATTTTCAGACATAGGGGAAGGGAGAGAGACAGAAAGGGAGAGAAACGTTAATGTATGGTTCCCTTTCACCTGTGTCCAGCTGGGGACCTGGCTGGAGACCTGGCTTGCAATCTGGTTATGTGCCCTGGCTGGGAATCGAACCAGCAACTTTTGGGTTTGCAGGCTGGTGCCTATCCACTGAGTCACCAGCCAGGGCCTATATATATATATATATATATATATATATATATTTTTTTTTTTTTAAAGGACAATATACTAAGTCATGAAAATTACTATTAACAGAAAGAAAAGAAATGATATCAATCAGAGATGTTCCCTAATCAGAATATAAATTCTAATTTAAAATAGAACTTTTAAAACTCCCATACAGGTAAGTTTGGAAGTTTTAAAATAAGTATATAAATAGCTCATTGGTCAAAGACTATCAAAATGACACATCACAATTGGTTGGATCCACCTAAAGTAGTATTTAGAGAATAATTTTTTAGTTTCATAAGCTCACATTAGGGGAAAGATTAGCAAGGTTAGAGTACAACATAAGAAGTTAGAAAAGGAACTGAATGACTATTTCAAGAAGGTACAAATTAAGGAATTAATGATAATAAACCACACTAAGAGAACTAAAATACAAAAGTTATGGGCCAATAAAAGTAAAATCTTATTTTTTAATACTTAAAACTGCACAAACTAATAGATTGAAAAGATAAAAAGCTCAAAAATCAATGCTAGGAATTGAAATTTTAAATGTACACATTTTCTATTTTAACTTCTACGAAGTCAGGATTTATAATAATAAATAATGCATCATAGCTTAATTGGTGAAGTTTATTTTCTTCCTTAAAAGAATGTAAACTTTCTGTATACTCATAAATGACCGTATAAAATATCACTACAAAAAGCACTATGAGCAATTTTATGTCAAAAGAATGAAAACTGATCCCAAACTAACTTATATACACAAATACTCATTTAACTTAACATAATTAGCATAACAAATAGAAAAATTAGATTAACATTAAAAAAGCTCCTTAGCCTGGGTTTTCTCACAATCAGACAGAAAGCCCCACATGTGGTACTTCTGTAGAAATGTGATGCTGTTGAGCCAGAGAATAGCAGAGGTGGAAGAAAACCAGAGAGGAAGGACAATCAACAAGGGGATTGATCAAATTAACCCCAGCACTAAGTAAATGATTCTGAGTTAAGTCTCAGAACGCTTCACCAGGAATAAAAAGGGGAGAAGAGAGGAAATATCTTTTTGCTCTCATTCCTTCTTTGGTCAAAGGTAGCCCTACGACCACTATTTTCTCTGCCTTTCTGGGTTGTGCATAGCTGAGTGAAGAGTGGTTGTGAAGGTGACCCTGTGGTGGAATACGAGAGCCCAATTGCCTATGCATAAAGCAAATCAACATCTCAGAGAAATGGTCACTGTAGCAGTGGTAAGACTGAAAAGTTTTTGAAGTAGTATAAAAGACATAACCAACGTTATAAATCTATCAGCCAAAGCAAACCCAGATAACTTGCACCAGGTATTTTCACATTTCATGTAATGTATTCCAAAATGATGAAAAATTCAAATTTTAAAGTTTGAAACATCTTGGTAAAAATATTGACAAAGAGAATATAAGAACAAAGATTACATACCAATATCACAATGCAGATGCAAAATACTAATTGCATTGTTAATAAATTGACTTCATCAATTTACATTAAAAAAACTACCATTACTAAGTTTAATTTATACCAGAAATACATAAATAGTTTAACATTAATAACAAAACCCTCATATAGTTCATCATATTAACAAATTTTTTAAAAAATTAAAATATGATCATCATATAAAGGAAGTTTTCCAATGATGATATTTCAGTATCTGAAGTAAAAAGAAAAACTTAATTAATTGCTTACTATATAGTAAAAATAACCAATGCTAGTAAGTTTTAGTCTCTAGGAGCAGAGGTGAAAGCTAATGTTACACAGAGTATTTAAGATCAAAGAAATTTGGAAGTTGGTAGACTTTTAGAGGCAGGTATAGTATTTGTTATCACATCTGGTAAAAGTAGGTTATTCAGAGGTGAGAATATAGTTGATTGGTTGATTCTCAGAAACAAGATTATTTGAATAAACTTTCTCTTGATTGGCTGAGTTTCAGAAGTAAACAGTTGATATTGATCGGTTGGCCTGGAAAAGTATGCCTATTTAGGCACATTGTTGAAAGAATATATAGTTTAATCCAATTCTTGCATCTACCAAATAGTACGTATTTTCTTGAAATCATGAGAATTAAAATATTTAATGACGTTCACGATAAAATGTCCTGCCGAGTTTGAACAGCACGGACTTCCATAATTGGCTAAGAGGCACCTATCAAAAAAATCACATTTGGTAATAAAATAATAAATACATTTTTTTAAACAGGAACAGAACTGAGATGTCTATTATCACCACTAATATTGAATGTTTTACTAGTGATGCTAGTCCAAACAATACAGCAATAAAATGCAACTCATGACAATTCAGCATGATGAAAATGGCGTTTTCTCAACCCATACATACATATGTTTTTAAAATCAAAGACCTACAGAAGTTTGTAAGAGTAACTTTATTGTTCAGAAATCAATTGATGTTTTATACATAAGCAAAAACAGTTAACATACATTAAATATTTTTGTAAGAGCAATGAAAAGATATCTAGAATATATTTTGTAATTCTACTTAAATGTAAAAGACCTTAAGTTAGAGAACTTCAGAGTGACCTGTCATACCTCCGTCTTTGGGAGTCAGGAAAAAGCCCCAAACATGATTCAATACATCTCACCCTGCATTTCCTCCTCCTCAATCCTGTCATTATTATTAGAGGTTAAGAAACAGTCCTAAAATTTTGGGTATAAGATTGCTCTGATCATGACTCTGTAGGAGCCAAGCAATAGACCCAACCCCAAGAATTCACATGCCACTAGAAAAATATCCATATTCATGGATGCTGGCACATTTTACTTTGAGATCATTAATATCTATCAATCACAGAATATCTTATGTTTGGGAGTTATGTTACTTCCTTACAAGAGTTCCACAATTCCCGAGCCATCAGATTAATATAACCACAGATTATTAATATAATAACCACAGATTATTTACTCTAATCTCTTTCTTGACCTCAGCTCCCTCTTCTCCAACTCCTGCATCCCTTTGCCCTTTGGTCATTATAAAATTCTCTGTATTTGCAACTTCTTCTCTAGTCCTTACCTTTTACTTCTCACTTGAACAGAAACTTATAATTTCTCTCTCTCTTCTTTTTTTCCCCCTCAGAGTTGCTCTCTATACCTTTTCAAATGGCAAGTTGAAGAAACTTTGACTACTGCACTGTGCTTTGGAAATATTTATTTTTGTGGGTGTTTCTAAAAGCCCATAATAGATTTTTTAAATTATTTTTTTCATTATGGAGTAGTGTCTGCTCTGCGTGTTGACAGGTGACTAGAACAGCATTACTTTAAACACAATTTACTTTGAGATAGTTTCCTAAGCCATTTTAGTGATGAGATGGTTGCACATCATTCAAAGGGCTGGGCGAGATTTTCCTTTGTGTCTTTTCCCTCAGTCAATCAGTCAATCAATCAATCCACCAATCAATCAATCAATCAATCTCTCTCTCTCTCTCATCAGTGCCAAGGTGACTTTTCTTTCCAGTCTCCCAGGTGAAATAAGGGTGGGGAACTGGTTTAGTTTTGATTAACTCTTTATTTTTATCTAATTTTAATGAGCAGGTAGATCTACCGGATAGTCTATACTTCCACCTTCATTTTTCAAGGTCTCAAAACAAAAGTACAACCTGCAATTTGATTAGGTCTTGATTGCCGAAGGCCTTCAGGTTTTCTTCATATGTTGGCTGCCTGTCCACTTGTCACAATTTACCTAATAATTCTTTACTACATTTTGTCTATCTTATGCTTTTAAAACATCCTATTTAGTGCTGCATTTTTAACTGAAAAACATTTCCCAATACTATCCCACCTTTATCAAAATCAAAATTCTTTTGAATACTATTTTCTGTGTTTCATACCTATAAACTAAAATAAAAGAAGAGCACTGGGAATTCAGCATCCATATAGAATTCACAAACCCATGATTAAACAATCTTGTAGTTATAAGTACATAGTGGTATTTTGCATTAGAATATTAGAAGAATATTGGAAATAACAATTTGAGTTAGACTAAAATACTGGAATGCTACAAAAAATGTACATTTTTTATATATTTATAACTAAGTTTGTTTCTTGACAAGTTTAGTCCAGCTATCTCTTTCTCAAAAGATAAATAGGTCTAAAATTATGACATTCCATGGACCCTGGCCATTCCACATCTGCTTGAGGTTATATTTACGATAACAAGAATAGTTTACCCACTAGGGCTTTAAGCCTGAATCTTCTTTGATAGTCTTCAGAGAGATTCAAACATCACTCCAATTCCTATCCTATTTGCCACAGTTGGCATGACCACTAAGTGACAGTTACTACTTAGAGGAAATTAATGAGCTAAGACTATAATTAGTTTTTCTCTTTTGCCAATGAGATTATTAAAGGAGAGATGAGCCCTGGCTGGTGGCTCAGTGAATAGATGCTGGCCTGCAAACCCAAAGGTTGCTGGTTTGATTCCCAGCCAGGGCATATAACCAGGTTACAAGCCAGGTCCGTGGTTGAGGAAGGTGAAAGGCAACCATACATTGATGGTTCTCTCCCTCTCTGCCTCTCTCCCTCCCCCTCTTTCTGAAAATAATAAATAAAATTCTTTAAAAAGAGAGATGAAAAAATAATGTTTCCCAAGCTTACATTCTCTCAGTCTCACTTTTACTCTGTCTCTACCCTCTCCATTTATATAAACCTACTGATATGTGTGCATATAAATATAAAAGGGAGAACCCCAGAAAAACTAGAATTTATTTATAAAAATTGTGTATTTATTCTTACATGTTTAAACTTCAGTCACCTTCAAAGTTTTCTCCATTTGATGCAATACACCTATTGAGTCATTTTTCCGCTGCTCAAATCAGTTTTTGAACTTGTCAATTTAATGCTTTTTAGAGCTTCTGCTGTTTTTTGTTTCACCCCTTCCCCATTGGCAGAAGTTGCCTATGAGGACATTTTTCATCCAGGGAAACAAACAAAAAGAAGTCACTCTGGGCAACTTTTTTGTTCCAGTGAATAGGTAGGGTAGGACAGGGGGGTCATTCTATTTTTGATCAAAAACTGCTGAACTCTTGATGCTCTGTGGAGAGGTAGCTTGTAAATCACCCATCATGAAATGGACAAATGTGTTAAAAAAGTCTTCAAAACAATTTCACTGAAGCTGAATGCAGCCTCTCACAACAACACCAGCTGGTGCACTGATACAGATGGGTTCCTAAAACACTCACCCAGCAGGAGAAGCTGTACTACAAGGGTCCTGTCCTTCAGAAGATAATTCCATTTTGGGGAGGGGTTCCCTCTCATACATAGCTGTGTAAATTTTGTAAACTTATTTTATGCATACTGTGTAAATGAGTATGCATATATTATATAACTGATTCCATGTGAGTATCTAAGTGAATTAGTTATATATTGTTGTATACCAAACTACACTAAAATCCAATGTCTTAAAATTATAAGAAAAAACAAAAACAATGTACATGTATAATTTTTTTAAAGAATTATTTTTTTTAAAGATTTTATTTCATTATTTTAGAAAGAGGGAAGGGAGAGAGGTAGAGAGGGAGAGAGACATCAATGTACAGTTGTGTTTCACCTGCCTCCAGCCACAGACCTGACTAGAGACCTGGTTTGCAACCTGGTTATGTGCCCCAACTGGGAATCGAACCTTCGAAGGACCTTTGGGTTCGCAGGCCAGCACCTTATCCACTGTGCTACCAGCCAGGGCCATACATGTATAATTTCATGTAGGTTTCTACAATAGATCAGCCAGGCAATTCTGCTGATACAGTCCAGGCTTGGCAATTTTGGGGGTGGGTGGGGGGGTTGGGGGTTGCTTAGGTTTCTGCCATCAGCTGGTAGATACTTGGAAGCTCACTGATCTGGTGATTAGTCTTCAGGGGTGCATGACATGGTTCACGTGTCTCTAATCATACAGGTTAGATTAGATCTATTCACATGTTAGTATAAGGGTTCCAAAAGAAAATGGAAACCAGCAAATCCATTCAAGGCTCAGGCTTGGAATTGGAACAAGGCAACTTTCCTCACATTCTTTTGGCAAAAACAGATACAAATGCTTTCCCAAATGGGGACAAAGATTTTCTTTTTGTTGAGAGGAGCAGCAAAGTGACATTGTAAAGTTTATGAATATAGAAAGGACAGACAAATTGCTGCCACTGTCCAATTAGTCTATCTCAGCATTTATTATACATGCTCAATTTTATAATTATGTATATTTATAATGTTTTGTAGATATATTTAAGTAATAGCTCTTTATTTTTAATTGCAGTATAGTTGACATATAACATTATTTTACTTTCAGGTGTACAACACAGTGATTTGATATTTGTATTCATTGTGAAATAATTGCCACAAGTCTAGTTAGCATTTGTCACCTTACAGTTACAAAAAACTTTATTATAATAAGAACTTTTAAAACCTATTTTCTTACAACTTTCAAATATGTAGCATTATTCATTATAGACATCAGGCAAACACATTATGTCCCCATGACATTTACTTTGTACTGACAGTTCATACATTTTTGCTCCCTAAAAGCAATTTACCTATCCTATACACCCTGACTTTTTCAACTACCAATCTGTTCTCTGTATCTATGAATATAAAGTTTGTTAATTACTTAGTTTGTTTGTTTAGATTCCACTTCTAAATGAGATCATATGGTATTTGTCTTTGCTTGACATATTTTACTCAGCATAATGCCCTCTAGATCATCCATGTTGTCACAAAAGATAAGATTTTATTATTTTCTATGGCTGTATAATATTCCATTATATATGTACACATGACATATGAGTATACATATGACATATAGTATATAAGCATAAATTTTCTTCACCCATTGATAAACTAAATAGATTTTTGTTGAATTGTATTTAATTATTTTCATATGTCTCCATAATAATTACCTACTCCATAAATGCTGATGATATTAATATAAATGTGAGAGGAATCATGAACAAAAAGTAGTTTTTTCCAGATATCCATAGCTATGCCAATTATTATTCTATATTACAGAATTTGTGAATCTACCCCTTTTCTGTATTTCTAATGTAACGATGACCTTCATCTCATACTTTAGTGATTCAGCCATTCATCTATTTATTCACTCAACAAGGGATTGCTTGGTGTTTCCCATGTCCAAAGGACAACATTATACACAACCAACAGTTAAGGGAAGTTAAGAATAAAGTAAAAAATAATTGAAGTAAAGGCTTCAAAGAAAAGGGGCAACAACACTATAAAAAAGGTGTTTTGATGTACACTTGCAGTGTTTGCTTTTAAACATAAATTTATTTATATTCTGAACATTTTATCATACTCTATGTAGATGCAAACTGCTTGTGTAACAGTAGGGAATTGTAATAGTGGGGAATTATAACCCACACCATCATCCTTTTAACACTGTTTCCATAAATTCTGACTCTGACTTATATTATGTAGCTTGTAGATAAGCAGCATGTTTGTATAAGAATCTTAGGAACAAACTGAAAAAGATACACACTCTGACCCTTAGACATCTCAGCTCTAGGAGATTTGCTGACTTTCAACCAGGAAGCCTGGATGACGTGAAGCCAGGATGACACACACGGGACCATCACATGCCTTGTCAGCATAGACTGAGCTCCTCCGTACTTTTGTTTTGTTCCTCTCTCCCTTGTTATAAAAACCTCAGCCTCCCCCGAGATGTGGAGATGGACACAGATGTGGGGGAGATGTGAGTCCTCCATCTTTTCAGAAGATGGACTTTGTGACATGAGTCCCCCATCTTTTAGATGGCCATCATCTGAATAAACTACTTTTCGTTACATCAGCTCCTGCCTCTGAAGTACTGGCTGTCGTACCAGAAGGCAGTCAGATCTGTGTTCAGTTACACTTTTACTCAGGTAGGAACATATAGAAATATTTAGATGGAATAAATGAAAAAAGAACTTTACAACTAGAGTTATCAAAACACTTCTCATTAGTCAAAATAGCTAATGTCTCGGGACACTACTTTCTGTGCTAGGTGCTTTATGTGGCTCACCTTTCTTAATTCTTAATCCCACAATATAGTTGCTATGATAATATCCATTTTAACAGATAAAGACACCAGGGATTGGCAAAATTTAGTAACTTGTCAAAAACCATCAGCCTGTAATACACAGAGCTAAAATTCAAACTTGGGCTTTGAGATTTGTAAAATCTTTTTTTCTACACCAATCAGCTTGCTCAGCTCTTCCTAGTTGAATTAATTGCTGAAAAATCACAGGACCTGCTGCTTTCTGCATTTCTCCAAATAGACATAGAAAGTTTTATTATTACAAAGAAAGAAAGCTTCACTTATCCTCTCTACTGGTCTTCATCCAAACTTCTGGATCTTTTTTCCTCCCTAGCCATCAAAATCAGGTTTTTTAAGGAAAGAATGATATGTAATCATAAGGTTAAGCATCTAAGAATAAGATTAGAGTTGTAAAACTATGCTTAATAAATATCAGGGAAATTTTTAGGTAATGGGATTAGGATGGTGTTATTATTTTCTATTTTAATATACTGTTTCTTGCATAAATCTTACTTTTATGTTGCTGGTATATTTTATTTTATTTTTTTTATTTTTTATTATTATTATTATTTTAAGATTTTATTTCATTATTTTTAGAAAGAGGGGAAGGGAGAGAGGCAGAGAGGGAGAGAGACATTGATGTATGGTTGCGTTTCACCTGCCTCCAGCCACAGACCGGACTGGAGACCTGGTTGGCAACCTGGTTATGTGCCCTGGTTGGGGAATCGAACCTGCGACCTTTGGGTTCGCAGGGGGGCGCCTTAACCACTGTGCTACCAACCAGGGCCAGCTGGTATATTTTATTATTAGTCTGTCTTACCCTCTAAGTTCAAAATCGCCTTCTTCCTATTGTTTCTGGTTTGTGGTAGACACTTAAGAGCAATTTCTTGCTCTAGAATTTGAGTCCAGGCAACTCTTTGCAGTTCCTCAGGGATCCAGAATCAAACTCTAAAAAGTGCTTTCATGAGACCAAAGAGCAGGGCAGAGGGCTGCCCCAATCTTTCCCAAAGGCCTTCCACTCTCTTTCATGCTGATACAGTCCTAACATACCGTCGAGGTCTGGTCAGACTTTCTGCTCTTTAAGAGGTCCCTCTTGATTCTAATATGACACTTCCTTTCTCTATGTCCTCAGGAAAAAAAGACAGTCTAAAAAGCAGTGTGCTGTCTAAGGCTGAAAGGAAGTGAGTAGTTGATAGGCTGTTTTTAGGACTATGAGTCATCATTAACCTGATAATTATTTTTAGCTCTCTATCACTCTATCTTCCTCCCCCTCTCCACCTCCCTCCCTTCCTCTCTCTTTGTTTCCTTCTCTTTTTGGTAAACTGAATATACCGAGAAACTTCATTCCAAATTCCCCCAAGTTGAAATATATATATGATATATTGTACTTTTTACCATTAAAATCTTCCGCATGCATTTTCCACTACTCATTCCTTTTTGGTCAAAATATATTTGAAGAGTCTTTACATACTTGAATAGTTTTTGTCTCCCCAACTAGATTCCAGTAACTGCGAAGGCAAATGCCTCTAAGGAAGATTCAAAGAAATTAAACATTTTAGTGTAAATTATCAATATGTACTATTTTTGTATGTAATATATTAACACCCCTGGCATGTCACACAAGTCATGCAAATGTCTGTGTCTTCATAAAGAAATACTTATTCCCAAATAAATGACCATACATTTATACATTTCCTCTTTGCTGCTGTTTAAAGTAGTCAAGGGAGAGGGGACAAATCATTTATCAAACACCTATTATATGCCATACATTTTGCTTGCCATTTTAGAAATGCCACTTCAGCTAATATTAACAGTAATCCTACTATATTAAATCCAAAAACTACCCCTAAGAGAGAGTGTGAAACATGGTCCTAGTCACAAAGTTAATAGGAAGCAAAGTTAAGATTTAAACCCATGCTTTTTTATTAACTCCAACATCTGGATGTTTTTCAGTTCACTGTAATTCTTTCCAAAAAAATGTTTTTGAAGTACTTATTCTAGAGCTATGTATTGATACAGTCATAGTCTAATGAGATATTTATAAGCTAGTTCTGAATCAAGTACATCCTTTCTTGAGAAGTTGCAGATGCTTGTGTTGAAGGTAAGGGTAAGAGCCAGATTTCAATTATTCATATCTTTCTAAGCCAAGAAATAAAGGGGATAGTAATTCTATCACAACAACTCTGTCAACTTAATCCTTGCATATGCTAAATGATTCAAGCTGAATAAATCTTCTTCACTGTTGAATTTCTCACAAAATGGGTAAAAGTTCTAAAAGCAAAATGATTTTGGGAAGTTTTGGTATCATATTAAAATCAAAAGGTTTACAAACTGATAAATCATTTTTAACCAAGCATCCTCAATTATAAAGTAATTATAACTGCAAATTCATATAAGCTCAGACACTATTCTGTCCTCCAAAAAGATAAACAAGATGGGAATGGATGACTAATACAGAAGAAACAAACAAAACAGACAATAAGAAAAATTGACGAGCGCAATAAATAGGTTAACCAACAAATAAAGACAGTGGAAAAATTTAAGTTGCATATATAGTACTTAAACATTTATTCTCTCTCTCTCTCTCTCTCTCTCTCTCTCTCTCTCTCTCTCTCTCTTGGTCAAATAATTGTCTATCCCAGACCTTTGCTGAACTTCTCCATTCCTCATATTGCCCTTTTTTTCATTAATTTCCAGCAGATATTCCCTGCTTGCCTAAAACTTCATAGATAAGTAAAGCCCATGTGGTAGAGAATATTCTCAATTTTCTATATGCCAACACACGAATATCCTCACATCCTATATCAGAAATAATAAGTGTCCTTCCACATAGTCTATCAGGGAATCAAATAAGTCCTATTGTGCCATTTTCAAGATACTGAATCCAAAAGCTAACACCCCTGCTTCTATTTTGAGTCTTTTAACCATAACAAAAAATATAATCTGGTAAACCTCTGAAGAAAACTTCTTAAAATTAAAAGTAAAAAAATGTCTAAGGTACAACTGCAAATAAAAATCTACAACTATGAAAATATAACTAAATTAAACATATTTCCTTTCTGTGATTTATGTCATTGTCTTTCTTCTATTTCATTCTTGGGAACAAAGAAAAAATATCTGTATATATTGTCTCTCATTTTTGTTTGTTCACTTTTCCCTCCTTTCATGTCATTCAACTAATCTGCATTAAGTGCATACCATAAGCTCTATTAGAGGTTGAGGGTACAGAAATAACCCAGTAATATAGTTCATGCTGTTAAGGGGCTAGTCCACTTATAATGCAATAAAAAGAGAGCAATGAATTTACATAAGTGCATACAATAAAAATTTATAGTTTGGGGAAGTTGAGGATGCACTGTTATATGTGAGTGGATCAAAAAGAAATCAAAGATAGAAAAATAGGCCTTGAAAACTATGAGCAGATATTTACTACTTGATGGGAATCAACACATGGAACAGAAGAGTAATTTAAACAGTAATAAGAGGTAAAAACAAAGTTAATGATTTATAAAACAACTTGAGATGTTTGGAGGCTCGAAAGCAGCTATAAATTGGAGGCAAGGATTAGAAATGGGGAGAGGTATAAGAGATAAATCTAAAGAGGTAAGCATATATTAGATCTTAGAAGATCCTATATATCATGTTGAATTTAGAATATACTAGGAAAAAAATGAGTAATGACTGAAGAGTGAAAATTTTAGGTGTATGTTTCAGTAAATGTAAAAGGTATATGTTTTGCTGTATAACAAACTACTCCGATGTTCAGTGACTTTACCACAGCAAATACTTAACCATTTCTCAGGTTTTGTCAGACTGTTCTGATCTGGTCCAACTCAACTAATCCATGTGATCAGGTAGCAGTTCACCTGGGGGTTGGATGGACTAAGATAGCCTCACTAGCATGTCCAATGGCACACTGGCACTACAATAAGTTGGCCTTGTGCCACTTACCACACAACTTTCTAACACAAGATTTATCACATGATAGAAATCCCCGAATAAGAAGAGATGACAAGCTCCAATGCAAAACACTTTTACCCTGTTTAAGTCTCTGCCTCTATTACATTGATATTGTGTCACTGGCCAAGGCAATTCCCACAGCTAAGGCCAACATCAGCATGGGGTGAACTACCTAACGGTGTGGACACAAGCATAGACATAATCATGGCCACTCACTGGAAACAACCCTTGACCCAGAACTTCACAGCACAGCCTATCACATGTTAATTATAAAAAATGTATAACTAACAGATTGACCAGAATCACAAGATACACCACTATCCCTTGGCCCTAGTAGATACATAATTATCCTTTAACAGTTGTGAAGCATGAGGCCAGAATATAAGTGGAAGTTATAGAACATATGGCTAAGTATTTAAAAGTCATAAACTAAACTGACAGGTGTTAAGTAACACACAGTCTAGTCTCCTACTTTGGAAAATATATATTCATAATGACCTGAAAGGGCAAGTTCAAATTTCATGGACTTCTTGAAGCTTTTTGCTGTAATGTGGAGGCCAAAGAAAGAATATTCTTCAGTGCTTTGTGGCCCAACTGTAGAGCTGTAAAATGCTTCGCACCTGTGTGTTTATTTATCATAGTCCACATTTCCAATTTTGTATTTGTCTCCAGACAGTAAAAGTTACTTGAGGAGCCTAGGGTTGTGTCCAACTATAGCATGATCTTTTCTCTGCAAGAACCATATAGAGAAGCTAACTATAAGCCCTGCGAGTGGCCTTGGGGACCTTTGGATAAGGAATTTAAAATCCAGGACCCAGTCTAGAAATTGCGGCATGGCCCTTGACTCATGCAGATCTCATACGCCTGGAATAAGAGTGCAGAAGGAGGACACAGGCCCAGAAGAGAGAATGTCTTGTTTCAGTATAATATTTCAGGTGAGAAAATACGCATAACCTTTAAGTTCTCCTTTACAATGGTAATGACTGAACTTCAAGGATGGCAGCTCTGGCTAGTGGCTTACTAATAACTTTCTGTGTGAGAAGCCATTTCAGAGGCCATGACACCATGGACAGAACATGAGCTCTTCGCCATTGCTTCCTTTTCTTTATACTTCTTACACCACTGCAATCTCCCTTTTGTAGCAGCCTCAATACCAAAATAGCTCTGGCATCAAGGATGTTTTGACTGTCAAAACCAACAGATGTTTCTCATAACTTACCTCACTGACAAATAACAATGTTTCTGGTGGCCTATTAATTAACTGGTTCTTCCAGCTTTTATTCAAAAGTGGGCACGTGACACAGGTAGGCCAGGAGACAAATTTTATCTTTGTGTAGTAGTTGTGTGAACAAACAAACAAAGTAAACAAAGCCAAACAGAGTCTTTTTGTCAGAAAGATAAAACAAAATACTCTGGAATAAAAGATGAGCTTGGAACTGCTGGGCACAGAAGAGAGAGAGAGAGAGAGGCTCCTGATAATGTCTTAAAAACCTGGATCCAGTCAGTCATTACCCTGGACTTCCCATGAATGTTAAAAAGTAAATTAATTCACCCAGATATTTATTTTTTCAAATGGTGTCAGGTTTGTGTCATTCATAACTGAAAGTGTCTTAACGGTCCTGTGGTACATGGCAAGCCTGTATAATCTGCCTGTTTTTGAACTCTCCCTTTCCTAAACTTCCAAGATGCATCTCCCCAGTTTTCCCTCATGCATTTTTTAATACATTTATTGATTTTTTTCTTCATATGCCCCTTGAATGTGGATATATTTCAGCTTTTTGTCATTTCATTCAATAGACTCTCTCTGAATAAAAACACTAACATTTATTGTCTACTCCCCTTCTATATTAGCAATGCTCATGCCAAGCCCCTAAATATAAAAAACAGATACAAATTCACTATATCTTTCTGTTCTTTAGCTTGGGAATTGCTTTCACCACCCACTTCCTCAAATTCCCATCTTTTAATCCACCCCACTGTACGTGACTTAACTGTATTAGCCTAGCTTCACATGGTGTCTCTTGCTTTTCAGTTTCTCCTCTTTGCTGTCTGTCACAACTATAATTTGTTAAATCTAGAGGAAATAATCTGATTTTGAAAGCATTCCTTCACTCATTTGCTAGTGTTATCAAGGGATACATCAAACCTTACTTTTAAGAGGGCAGGAGGATCTACCATGCAGATCAGTGGTTCTTACAATTTAGCATCAGAATCACTTCGAGAACTTATAACACACTGAATACTGGACCCCACTCTCAGAGTTGAATTGAATAAGACTGTTAGGCCCTGACGGGTAGCACAGTGGGTAAAGTGCCGGCCTGCGAACCCAAAGGTTGCTATTCGATTCCCCAGCCAGGGCACATAACCAGGTTGCAAGCCAGGTCTCCAGCCAGGTCTGTAGCTGGAGACAGGTGAAAGGCAACCATACATTGATGTTTTCCTCCCTCTCTCCCTTCTCCTCTCTCTGGAAATAATAAATAAAATCATTTTAAAAAAGTAAGACTGTTAGGAGACTTCCTGTTATGAATGATGCAAACCTAATTGAAACCATTTGAGGCAACAAATATATAAATAAATTTATTTACTTTTTTCACATTCATAGGAAGTCCAGGATAATAGCTGACTAGATCAGTCAGGGCTGGATCCAGGGTTTTAAGACATTATCAGGAGTTTCTCTCTCTCTCTCTCTCTCTCTCTCTCTCTCTCTCTCTCTCTCTCTCTCTCTCTCTTTCTCTCCAGGGATTTTGAATTTCTCACAAGTTCACGGGAAATGCTGATGCTGTTGATGTGGGTTATAAGAATGATTCTGGCTGGCTGGTGTGGTTCAGTGGATTGAACCCCAACAAGCCTGTGAACAGAAAGGTGATATTCCCAGTCAGGGAACACGCCTGCATTGTGGGCCAGGTCCCCTGTTGGGGGCATGAAAGATGCAGCTGATCATTGTTTATTTCAAACAATGATCTCTCTCTCTCTGTCTCCCTTTTTTCTCCTCTCTCTGAAAATAAATAAAATCTTTAAAAAAAATATGAGTATTCTGATCTAGTTTGTATTCTGTTTATTAGTATTTTTATTGTTGCAAGTCTTTGTATTATGTGCTCCTTTGGAGTGTGGGACAAACTTATATCTTTTTTTTTCTAACCAATAGAATATGGCGCAAATGATGCAATGCTACTCCCATGACTATATTATGATAACTAAGACTCTATTTTAGCAGATAAGAGACAGACAAATTCTCCTGCTTGTCCTGAAGGAACAAGCAGCCATGCTGTGGTTGGAAACTGCCCCTACAGAAGCCACATGGTAGAGATGCAAGGATGGCTGCTAAGACCCAAGGACAGCCTCCAGCCAACCTCCAGTAAGAAACTGAGAATTTCAGTCATACAACCACAAGAAAATAAATTCAGACAACAACCTAAATTAACTTGAAAGTGGATTTTTTCCCAGTTGAGTAGCCAGATGAAGACACAGTTCAGCTGTCACCTTCGTTGAATACTTGAGAGCAAGCAACCTAAATAAGCCACAGCTGGACTCCTGATCCCTGGAAACTGTGTGCTGTTTGAGGCCAGTAAGATTGTGATAATCTGTATTGAATACATCTTCAGAAAACATTACCCTCAGTATCAACCTCTCCAAAGCCCCATTTCCTACAAGATAAAAATTAAAGACCTTGGTAGAACTTGTAAGGCTTTTTATGAAAGGTGTCTAGCTTCCTTCCGTAGTCTCGATTCCCAGATTGTTGTCCCACTCTAGTAGTCACCAAGCTATTTTAGCTCTCCTTTTTAAATCTGGAGTATGCTCTATAGGTATACATCAGACCTTTGATAATTTTTCACTGAGCACTCTTCGTTTTGCAACTTTTTCTATCCTTTTCAAAATTCATTTCTGCTGTTGCCATCTGTGAACCTTCTGTGATGCAAACCAGCATGTCAACTCCGAAGCCTATTACTTAGAGTCTTTGCCTCTAAGCACCATGTGTTTACCTCTAATTTTCCAGTTATCAGATTACCTTGCAAAGTTAGTTTACTTTTCCATCTCCCCAGGTAGATGTCAGAAGTTTGGGAACAAGTAGTTTTCCTGTGTCCCAATGCCTGCTGAATGGTACCCATTCAATAGCTAATCAAGAACAATAATATGTAAGAGCATCACATGTACTTTTAAGAAAAAAATTTATTAAGATACCATAAATTTAAAAATAAACTAGAAATCTTGGTAGAAAAAAAATCATAAAAGCTAAATAACTTCTGAAATCCTGATGTGGATAGGGATGGAAAATAAAGAATAATAAGAGGTCTTTATCTAGTCAGATCATGTAAATCAAACACTGAATTGCATCTGTATTTTTTAGGTATGCCATGAGGCCACTCTTTAAGGTGTTATTTCACACTGAACTAATGCCTCAATTTGAGTTTTATATACTTCTATCTTGATATACTCTGAATTTATCAACTATGGCTATCACTTTTGAAGGAAGGTACTTAATTCAATTACTAAGCCAATTGTATACCTTATGACAACTCAATTTTAAATGTGCTACATAGTGAACATATAATGGGGTTAAAAAAAAAAAGACAGAGCACCATCCTATGAACCGAAAGGTCACCAGTTTGATTCCCTGTCAGAGCATATGCCTGGGTTGCAGGCCCTGTTCCTGGTTGTGGGTGTTTGAGAAGCAACAGATCCATGTTTCTCTCCCTTCCTTTCTTCCTCCTTTCCCCTCTGTCTAAAAATGAATTAATAAAATCTTAAAAAAAAAAAAAAAAAAGACAGTGGTCTATTAATTTTTCTATTTCATTAAAAAGAAATCTCAACTCATAGTTGTTTTTATTTTCACTTTTCTGGGAAACTAGTAATAAAATATTTGATAGTATTCATATTTATATTTAGAGACCTCATATGAGAACAGTTTTTCATTTATAGTTCCACTACTATGCTCACTGAGCTGTATATTCTTTTTAAAGGCACCATTCAACATAACAATTACTTTGAATTGTTTCTTCTTATTTAGAGCATGCCAAACCAGAGTAAAAGATTAATCTATGTGACAGTCTTTTGGTTGTTTATTTTTTGACAGTCTTAATGAATAGAATTTATAATACACAAAAAATTACACATGAATTATAATAAATAGGTACAATTTTATAAAGTTAGTTAATATGATAATATAACTATTATTTAAATAAAATCTATTATCTTAACAAGTCAAACTGATGTTCCCTCTGAGTGAGAAAACCAAAATAACCCTTTTAATATAGATATCTACAGACCTCCCAAAACTTCTTTCTTATAAAAGTAATTTATATCACAAACATAATGGGAAAGAGATCACGTAGCTTGTGTTAATCTACTGATACTACCTGTCCTCCCAAAGCTCATATATTGAAGCTTTAACATGCAATAATTAACATGAAAGTGACTATATTGGGAGACAAGACCTGGAAAGAAGTTTAATGAGGTCATTAAGGCAAGCCTTAATCCAATCTAAATAGTGTCCTCACAACTAAAGACCAGAACCTACAGAGAGGCACCAGCTTTGCACACAGGCAGAGTGCAGGCCCTGTGAAGCCAGGCAGAAAGGTGACTGTCTGAAAGTCAAGGAGAGAGGCCTTCAGAAAAAACAGACCTTCCAGCATCTGATCTTGGCCTTCCAGTCTCCAAAACTGTAAAATATAAAGCTTTGTTGCTGAAACCACCCAATCAGTGGTATTTCATTATGGCAACCCTATCAAACTGAACACACTGCTCCCCCAGTACTATGAAAGGTGTGAGGAAAACTATGTTAAACAATGTTAGAACAGGGAAAACAAAAATAAAAGACAATTCTCACCCTTTCTTTTTAAAAGATTTTATTTATTCTTTTTAGAGAGAAGAGCAGGGAGGGAGGAAGAAAGGGAGGGAAGCATCAATGTATGGTTGACTTTCACTTGCCTCCAGTTATGGACCTTGCTAGAGACTTGGACTTCACTTGCAACCTGGTTATATGCCTTGGCTGGGAATCAAACCAGCAACCTTTGGGTTCAAAGGCCAGCACCTTATCCACTATGCCACCAGCCAGTGCTCAATTCTCACCTTTTTAAAAATAAAAGAAAAATGCCTGCTGATGCTATAAATATTTCTTAGAAGCACTATTATAACTGATGCATAAACTTAGATCTTTTTTAAAGATTTTACTTATTATTTTTAGAGATGGGGGAAGAAAGAGAGGCAGAGAGGGAGAAGGGCATCAATGTATGGTTACCTTTTTCACCTGCCTCCAGCTGGGGAAATGGCTGGAGATCTGGCTTGCAACCTGGTTATGTGCCCTGGCTGGGAATCAAACCAGCGACCTTTAGATTCGCAGGCTGGAGCCTTATCCACTGTGCCTCCAGCCAGGGCCCTAGATCTATCTTTATTAATGTTGGTTTTCTCTCTTTCTCTTTTGTTTTTTTACCTTGATGCAAATGTGTTTTGTCCTGTGTTTCAAAGAAAAACTAATCTGTTTTTCTTAAGACCTGGAGAACATTATGCTAAGTGAAATAAGCTAACCAGAGAAAGGCAAATACCATATGATTTCATTCATATGTGGAATCTAATGAAGAAACTGAACTAACAAGCAAAACAGAGACAGACTCACAGATGGAGAGTGGGTAGACAATAGCTAGTGATGTGGGGAGTTTAGGGGGTGGGTGGAGGGATTGAGTAAAAAGGAAAAAAGACTAATGGACATGGACAACAGTGTGGTGATTGTTGGGGGAAAAGGGGTATAAGGAGAATAAATGGTAATGGAAAAATATACAGTAAAGATTAAATACGTGCAGAAGGGAGGAGGTGGGGGAGGGGGAGAAAGAGGCAAAGAAGGGGAACAGTTTAGTCAAAGAACTAGCATGGATGACCCATGGACATGGACATGTTGGATTCACTGTGGGAGGGGGATTGGGAGGTTGGAGCAGGGGAGAGCAGTGGGGAAAAAAAATAGATAAATGTAGTACAACAACAATAAAATAAAATTAACATAAAAATGATTAAATAAAAATATATTTACAATAAAAATGGAAAAAACACATTTACTATATTTCTGAAGTGTTCACTTTAGCAATAAAACATAACAATGAAGGAAGGAGAGGCTTTCACCTTAAAACCTATGCCAGATTATTGAAACACAAAAAGACATGTAAGGTGCAAGAGTGTTAAAAATTGTTTTGTTAAATATTAGTGTAAAGATCACTTGACATTTGGTCTTTACGATTAAACTGACAAGTTCCAGATTAAGAAACTTTGAAGTACCTTTTGTTCTATAAACAAGTATGAAATTTAACAGCTGAAAAATTTCTCCATCTTGGCAACTTATATGATGATTGTCATTGTTTAAGTAATGCAAAATGAAAAATACATGATTCCATGTATTGCTACTGAATGAGTTTTTGTAGGTTGATGATTGAACGCATAAAATAAGTGATTATTATTCAGATAAACTAAGTGAACATATTGTTATCTATCTAATACATAAGACTAAAGCCTTTTATTAAACTCATTATTTCTTTATGAATAAAACTATCATTAACTTTCCTTATTATATTCTTTACATAAAGGAACAGTAGTTTATGATCATTACTATATAAGACACTTATCCTATACAAAATTTAATTCCACTAGTCACAGATAATTTTTAAGGTACTTACCCTATTAAGGTAAGGGCAGACATATCCTGAAGCTATTGAACAATATACCAGCTGACAAGCTAACAGAAAATTGAGTGACAATTTTCAATACTATTCTCCAACTAAATGCCAATTTAGAAACTAAATATAACTCCTAGAGTCTGTTTGCACTTTAAAAATTACCTTCTAAAGTTTAATAGTAGAATAAAATTTTGTGTAAGATCTACATTTTCAAGTGTTGATATCTTAGTAAAGTTTGTAGTTTGTTGCAAAAGAATCAGCACTGTTACTTGAAGAATCATATACATATCTATATCTATATATATTCATATATATGTGTGTGTAATATATTACACATCTTATGAAAGAAATCTTTGGAACAGCGAACCTCCCTGTCATTAGGGTATTTCAGGACAGATTTCTAGCTTCTGCTTCTAGAAAGAAATTACACCTACTTACTAGGTAGAACCTTAGTTGATTCATTTAACACACATTTATGGAAATTTACCTATGTAGTAAGTACTGTGCTACCTACTAGAGAATGCCAAGACAAGTCACTAAAATTGAAGTGTTCATAAATAATTGGGGAGGTAGTAGAAAAACAATGACAAATCAATGTGCTGAGAGATAGGCAAGGGAATTATGACAGGTCATAAGAAAAGCACTACTCCCAACAAGGTATGCAGTTGAATGTGTAAATGTTGGTTTCTTATGGAAGATATATAATCTTAGGGTTCTAAAACCCATTTTCCAAGAAAGAAAGCCAGGTAGAAGCTGTATAGCTACTTTAATTTACATAGCCTTACCTGTAAAACCATGCAGCATTACTACCATTGCCTCTTATGCTGGAGGAAAGTTACTAAGGCCAGTCCACACTTAAGTGAAGTGGAATTGGACTCTTCTTTTTGAAGAACGTGATAAGCTAAATATTGTCCCCACTTCCCACAAAGATGTCCATTTCCTAATCCCAGAATCTGTATGTATAGCATTTTACATGGCGAAGGGGATTTTATAGATGTGATTGAGAGTCCTGAAAAGGGAAAACTATTCTGGATTATCCGTGTGGGCTCAATGTAATCACGAAAGTCATTATAAGAGGGAGCAGGAGGGTCAGAATGAGAAAAGGAGCTATGTATGATAACAAAATCAGAAGTCAAAGAGTGGTAAGACCACAAGCCAAGGCAAAAACTGTCTCTAAAATCTAGGAAAGGTTAGAAAATAAATTCTCACACAGAGATTTCAGAAAAATGGAGCCTTGCCTAAATTTTCTACCTATTTTGGAATCCTGACCGGCCGAAGTATGAGATAATAAATTTGTGTTCTTTTAGGCCCTTAATTTCTTGGTAATTTGTCATATAACAATAAAAATCTAATATAAGAAGTACCAAATATGTTATCAACATGTTTTAAACTATCACATTCATCATCTTTTTTGACTTGTTGAGAGATTCAAATGTGTTTATTAAAAATCCTGTATTGTGTAGCTTTCATGTACTAGCATTGGGTTAGATGCTAAGAAATGAAGATGAATTAAGCATGACTCTTTTCCCCAATATGCTCACAGATAGCATTCATGGAAGGACTTTGTAGAGCTCTAAAGGGCAATATAAATGTAATATATTGTGAGTCACTTGCAAAGTTTAATATGCAAACCAACCATTCTTTAATTTACTAAATCATAAATCAGAATCAATATTTTAACAGATGGGAACTATGCATACTTCCTGAGTAAATTACAAACAAATACAGAAGATGATTTAAAATTAAATGTCAATTAGATTTTCAGTAGGCATTTACCATGTTTCAAAATAAGACAACCTGTAAGAACAAGTATACTCTGATCAGTCTCAATGCACAAGTTCTGTTAATGAGCCTCCAATATGGTAAGAGACATCCCCTAGGGACGGAAGGCGAGGTGGCTTCATGCTCTCACTAAACTTTTAACTGAGGTAGCGAACAAGATAACCAACTGTGATTTAGACACATATCCACTAGAAACTAGATAGAAAGTGCTAATTTAGTTTGTTCAGGTCACTGAATTGACTCCATTAGGTGACAACTTATGGTCACTGTTAGGTTTCAGGGGGTTGACGGAAATAGTGAAGGCCATCAGCCAAACCCTGAACAAGATGATTTATTGAGTAGGCAACAAGGTGGGCTGGGGTCGGGGCAGAGATCAGCAGTGAGGGTCAGGGCAGGATGAGTTTTAAGGAGTTCTGAGACTTGGAATACATCAGCAGCACAAGATAGTCTGAGTTGCCCCCTTGTGCAGCCAGCAGGTTGGTGGTTTGACAGTTGCCACCTCCTGCTAGTCACCTGCACTAGGGCAGCTAGGGGCAGGGGAAGTTGAAATTGATTCTGAGCAGAGAAGTTGCTCAATTCCTGCATGCCTTTGAAGGACACAGGCAGTCACTGGTGCCAGGGGCAGCAGATTTATTGGGGTCAGGCAGTCCCTGCCACCAGCAGTTAGTTACTCTGGGGTCTTGCTAAAACCAGCCCTGGATTTCCAGACCCCAGATCTTATGCCTAAGATTCGCGGCTACCGGTAGGATCATGAATACAAGCCTAAGCCATAAATAAGTAAACAAACAAACAAACATTTGAACTATCTCACTTGCCAAGAAAAGCAACAAGAAATAAGAGAAATGCACTTTCATCACTCAACTGGAGTACTTATTTTTGTTTTGATAGTTAGGTTTTGGAACAACTTTGTACTTGAAAATTACAAACAAAAATCTAAAGTGTGACTAGAATATGCAAATGATTCATGAGAACAAATTGGTCTGAACTAAATATTTCTTGAGCGAACGACAACCACTTTAATCCTTGAATAAAAGTGACTGTTGAAAGGATAACTAACCTAATGATTAGATGTTACAAATGATGAGTTATCTTTCAGGAAAGCTTCAGGAGTGATACTGAGCAGCCTGGCTGGAGTGTCTGAAGGAGCCCTCTTTCCACAGCCATAGCGGCTGGCCACTGGCCAGTAACTCAAACAGGCAGCTGGCACTAAGAAATTAAAATTAAAATTAAGGGGAAAAAAAAAGCAACCTGAGGCACACGTGCATAACAATCAAGCCTTGAGTCCTGGAGTTCTCCCATCTTCAGTCGCCAGGGGACGTCTCAAAGTGAGGGAGCTCCCCACTGCTGGACCAAGTGCCTGTCCCCACTCTGTCCTTCTCTGGTTGTCATCTCCTTTTCTGGGGGTTGCCTGGATATGTTCATTGAAGCCACATTTCTTGAATCATAGTGTGCGCCTGTCCGGCAGTGTGCTAAAGGCTGAGGATGAAGAAGTAGGTATTAGTTACATTCCTGATTTTTAGCACTATGTAAGTTAGTAAGAGCTCTGGGCTGATTTTAAAATGCCTGTGAATGACTTCAGAAAGTGGGATAGCCATAGTGCTTAAGGGACATAGAAGAGAGTGCAGAGGAGATAATAAAACCCCGTACTGGTACAGGAATAGGAGAACAACTATGGCCCTCTCAGCTGAACAATGGGGAAAAACCTGTTCAGGAGAAAATGAATTGAGATATAAAATGCAAGTTCCATTTTATAATAGTATACAGGTTAATATACTATTATGCTATAGGATGAGCTGCTACAACATGGAGACCAACATTATAGAAGCTTAGAAATACCATCTCTCTCTCTTTCATATTATGCTATAGAAGGGTAAGCAGCACTGTAGCTCTCAATACACAACTTCTAACTTCTAGCTCTGAGGAAGCTGCACCAGCAGTTGCTATCATGTCTTCATATCAAGGAGGGTAAAGAAAGAGCAAAATACCTTTTAAAGAGGTGGTTCACATTACCTTCTCTCACAGTGAGCTTTAAATGAGCTTCAAGAATGTGATTTCTGAGTAGCCTGTGCCTATCTAGAACTCAGGAGTTTTATTAAAAACAGAAGGAGAGAATTGACATTAGTAGAAAACAAGCCCCAGACAAGAATAAAGAGTAAATCTATATAAGCACAGTTCTAATTGTTAGTGCATACTTAATTTAGTGACTTTTTAAACAATTATTTCATCTGATATATATATATTCCTGGGTATTACCAGAATTAGACTACTAATTATTTAATGAACAAATTGTATGCTAGGGATAAGTTAAAAACAAAAATTGTGGGTATATTGTTATCACCAAGTATTGTGGTGATAAAAATGTGCTTAGTTGCACTGTAGCAAAGGTGGAATTTTAAAGTGACAAAATCTCATCATGAAAAATGGAAAGAGATGAACATGTTGTTAGAGCCAATAGGAAAATAGGTTGGTCATCAGCCTTCTTGATGGATGCTTGATACTCACTATAAAGTAGCCTAAATGGTCATAAAACCTTTATTCTGTCAAGTCAAAAAACCTCAACTGAAAATAATTTTGCTCAACCTGCATTTCATCCTACCTCTCAATCTAGCCATCAGATTTTGATCTATGTGAGCCTCAAGGCAATACATTATTGCTTGGAGAGTCACAGTATATTCCATATAGTCACATTTCATGCATAATAAAGATGCCAGTGAACTACAAAGGTGTTTATCAAGTTAAACAGGAATACAAATGCTGTCTAAGGGCAATTTACAGTGTATATTTTACAAGAATAAGAAAATGAAATGTTTTGGGGTCAATTTATATGTCTTTAGGGGATATTATGTTACAAAGGCATTTTGAAAAGAAAAGAAACTTTAATTTTAATGTTTTAAAAAGATTCTTCCCTATTTTATATATTTATTATTGATATATATACACACATATGAAAAGTAATATATATATATATATATATACATTCATATATTATGGTAGTATTGACAACTCAAACAAAAACTCACAGAAAAAAATTTAGGTATACATATATATATTTTTTAATATATTTGATTGCCTACTGTATGCATAGCACATTGCTAGACACTGGGATACAAAATTGGCCAGTTATTTTAATTGGGATAATTTTGTGATAAGAATAAAATATTCATAAAAATAGATCAAATTAAGAAAGTATCTTTTAGAGGTAGCAGGAGCAGTCCACACAATTTAAGACTGGGGCTTATTCAGGACCAAGCTGAAGAAGATTTCTAGACTCAAGGAAGCTCTGCAGACTTTACCAATAAGTGTGCACCTGGGATAATTGTTTCAGTTTTTTTTTTCTTTTTCTTTTTTGTTTCTCTATCATAATCAATGTTTTTTTCTTATATTCTTACTTCAAATTGTCAAGAACAGAAGTGTGACTTATGCGAATCATCTTCAGGCCATGCTACTACAAGTTTTAGGCCCCTGTTCTTACTTGGTATGCATCCACCTTCTGGAATCAACTGAGACCAAGGTAGGAGGAGTCAAGAAGTATAATATCTCTTTATTTAGGGCAGATGGACATTGGGAAATCAAAGATGAGTGACAGCCCTGCTTGGTATAGGCCAGTGGATAAGGTGCCAGCCTGTGAACCCAAAAGTTGCTGGTTCAATCCCCAGCCAGGGCACATAACCAGGTTGCAAGCCAGGTCTCCAGCCAAGTCCATAGCTGGAGGCAGGTGAAAGGCAACCATACATTAATATTTCTCTCCCTTTCTTCTGCCCTCCCTGCCCTTTTCTCTAAAAATAATGAATAAAATCTTTAGGGGGGGGGAAAGAAAAGATGAATGAGGAAGCATTTTTGCTTTCATAGAATGCACTTGCAAACTGTTTTAAAATTGAAAATTGATGAAGTAGTTACTGAGCACATGTAACTATTATGATTTATACGCAATTTTGTAAGTTCTTTACCATACAAAATTTTATATTCAAAAAACTTTTGTAATGTAAGCAGAGGTGGTATCCAGAAGAGCTAACAACCCGTATGGTGTGGGCGATGACCAATTGGAACAAATGCTGTCACTACTGACCAGTACAGAAGACTTGTACGCGCTGGCTGAGGAGAAGCCCTGGATCCCAATCCAGTCTTTATTTTATACCCATCACAGATCTTCAAAAAATGAAGTTCAAGGACAGGTAAGTGACTTTGTACCAGAAGCTGGAGCTTCAGAGTCTAAAACTAGCACTGTTGGCACACTTCTCCTCCATCTATCTCTTTTACCAAGTGTAACATATGGCATGCTCCAAGGCCACATCTGTGACCTCCCTAATTAGCAGCCAGTTTTATTTTCTGTGGTATCTAAAGTGCTACTTAAGATTTTATCTCTATTGCACTTCCCATCTTATCTCCTTTTCCATACAGTACACTCTGTGAAGGTTATTTCTTGTATTGTATACGTTCTACAGTTCAGATAATCAGTAAATATGTTTGGAAAATGGTTGAGGGGAGTAGGAATTGTCAAACGTGTGTGAATTAGTAGTTCTTCCATCGTAGAGCTGTGCATTGTAAATGAATTCATGAATGTGAAGGGCTTAGTCCAGAGTGAAGCACCAACTAAGTGCCCAGCAACTCTCAGGTGTTAAATAGTCTATTATACAGAGAAGCCATGAAATACCTGAAGTGTTAGCGTGTAAAGTCAGTGCATGCAGAAAAACTTGTAAAATTTTTTGTAATTTTCAAAATCACTCTTGAAAATCTCAACTCATTCATAAAGTATAATGACCTTGTTTTTGTCCGTACAACTCTAAATGCATCTCTGTAATGATGGTAGGTGCATAATGTATTTATGAATATATTTTTATATACATTTCCCTGGAAGGGTCATATTTGGAAATTAACTTATTCAAGCCTTTCAGTGCTTAGAATTCTCCAGTAAAATTACCAAGCTTTGACCCTTTTTCCTGTTTATTTTGTCTCAGTCTCCCAGCTACATCTAACTTTTTGTTAGACAATGTTTTCTTTGGCCCTTAATTAGTTCTTCAATAGCTTTCTACAGGGGGTCCAGGAAACCTGTATCCACCTGCTTCCAGCCAATCACTCTAAATATTCTCAGCCTTCTGCTCTCTCTCAAATGCAATCTAATTAAGATAACTTAAAAACTAGTATGCTGTGATAATTCTATGTAATTTACTTATAAAAGAGTTCTAACTTCAGGCATGTTTGGATTAAATACATATTTTACTATGTATTTTTTTTTAAATTTTAGCAATGCATTTAGTTTAACCCCATTGATCAAAAATATTATCACTTCAAGATGGCATTGCTATAAAGATGATTACTGAGATGTTACTTTTTTAACTTCTGTTTTTTATTTTTTGTATTTTTTCCCATTGCCATTTAGTCTCCTTATACAGCCCTCCCACCAGCAACCACCACACTGTTGTCCATGTATTTGATCTATCAAGAGCAGGAAACTAAATCTTAGAGAGTTTAAGTAATTTCCTCAGGGTTGCATACAAACAGGTTGTATGGAAACAGGTTATAAACTTTGGTTTTCAAATCTCATATACATAACATTTAAGTCAGCAGATATCCTGGGAACGCATATTCTATGCAGGAGAAATCCTGAAAAATGGAGTGGGAGGTTTTCGGTTCCACTTATAACTGGGCAATAAGCCTCTGACATTTAGTGGGCAGGGTCTGGCATGCTGATCTATCACAATGTGCAGAATAATATGTCCAAGAAAAATTGCACTGAACCAATTCAACAGGCAAGGAAGACTTAATTCAATAATTTTGCAATGGGGCTTCAGAAAGAGAAGTAGGAGGGGTATTGTACAAAAAGTAAGCAAATTTTTAAGCACTGGGGTAAACAAACACTAGACTATGTTCGAGGCTGGTTGGTCCAAGAGATTATTCCTATTTTGCTAACAGTAGTTTATGGAAGTTCCGCTCCCACCCTCCCACAGACAATAGAAGATAGTGACTTAGTCTTCCTCGAAGATTAAATTTCAAAGAGATGGCTTTCATTTCCCTAAGGAAGATATTTCTGGGTTTTAAAGCTGGCAAGAGGCTGGAAGATTTAAATCTCAAAAAGGCAGAGTGAGAATTTACAATTGCAAGTTCTTTCTTCCTTCTTTCCTTCCTTCCTTCCTTCCTTCCTTCCTTCCTTCCTTCCTTCCTTCCTTCCTTTCTTTCTTTTTTTAATTAAATGCTTTCAGTACCCTAGCTGGTGTAGCTCAGTGGATTGAGCCCTGGCCTGTAAACCCAAGTGTTGCTGTTGGATTCCCAGCCAGGGCACATAACCAGGGTGCAAGCCAAGTCTCCAGCCAGGTCTGTAGCTGGAGGCAGGTGACAGGCAAACATACGTTGGGGAAAAAAAGAAGAAGAAGAAGAAGGGAAAGTTAGGGGTTCCCAGCCAGGAAGAAGATGCCTTGAAGTATAATTAAGCTAAGGGGGAAATTACAGCCATTTTGTTCAGGTCCCACATGAGAAAAATTGCCCCCATCACCTGTTTTCATGCAAGTAAAACAACTGTATAATTATGGGAGCCTGGCAACCCACTCTCTTTTTTATATGGACACACATATTTTCACATGTTGTCAATAGAAATGCATCATTCAGGAATAAAGCTAACTTCTAAATTTAAGGAAGATTCTTTTGTGTTTGTTTGTTTGTTTGTTTTGGAATAGTATCAAAATTTGCTCATCATTATACATAGTAGATTTTGTCACTAACATCGTGCTGATCACAGATTTTAAATCACCAAAGAAACACCTGTTCAAGCTTGTTTATTTATTTATTTATTTTTTGGAGCTATCCCATTCCTAGTGACTGTAAAGTGGATGCAAGAATCTCATGTACTTTATTTTGACTTGTAGTAAATTTATATCCAACTATTTACATGTTAAAAATACCTATTATTTCATTATAAATTACTTCTCTTTTATTTCTCCTCTTTATTCAAAGTTATAGCACGTTCTAAATTTGTTGGTGACATTTAAAACCTTCTAAAACTTGGATGTCTCACTTGTTTATCTATAATAAAGCCAGACACAGACCCTCCAAATCCTTATTTTTGGCCTCATAAAGCATAGCTGGTCTACTCTGCCCACTAATTAATCAGACCATAATAATGCTTGTTGCTTAAACTTTGGTTAAGCTTGTTTTCTTCCCAAGGAGGAGCATTAAGTCACCTTTAGCCAGAGCCAGCATGCAACTGAGAGATAGGAGAATCTGCTGGCCTGATGGTGAAACATTCTCTATCTACTGTCCCATAATGCCACCCTTGAACCCCATCTCCCCACACACAGTCCTTTGTAGCCCTTGTTCACTCCTCCCTGAAAAGAGAACCCTCTGTCACCTAACTGATATGCCTATCTATGATCAGAGACTGTTTCCTACTTCTTGACTCTCTCCCATGCTCCCCTCACCTGTCCACAAAATCCTTTCTAATAAAGTATCTCCTTCTAAGTATACTTAATTTTTTTGTTTGTTTTTTTGCTTTGCTCTCTTGGCAAAATAAACAAAGAAATGAACATTCACTCAAAAAATGCCAGGAAATCCAAATATACACCATTTTACAGAATTTCTAAAATAGATGAATATATATTTAAATGTTGGGAGAGTTCTCTTCAGAAGCTCATTAAAATAAACCCCTTAGCATTCTTAGACTGCTCTGTCAGCTAGAGATTACTGCTTCTTTCTTTCCTTTATTTTTCTTGAACGAATTGCTCTTCAAAACGTGGCTAAACTAGTTAATCCCTAGACAGATAGGAGCTCTCCCAGCTGCACAACAGTGGGGCTGCCCTGCTTTGGTGAGGTCCTACCAAGCCAAACAAAGGTGAAACAGACAGTTGAAAATGGGGGAAAGATGAAGCCAACTTCAGACGACCTTTGTGTGTATTTAAGTCCTAATGGCCCTGGCCGCTCAGAGCCCAGGTCTTCACAGACCACTTAGCCAGGCAACAAGTGACCAACAGGGCTGATTTTTCTTCCTCAGGACGCAGCACTTTGGCGCTGGTTGTGGTAAAAGGACAATCAACTAAAAGTGTCATTCTTTTAAATGGCTGGAAAACTGTCTATTTTATTAAACAGCAAAAGAAAAAGTAAAAGAAGCCATTATGAATGATACTGAATGTATACATATAAACCAAAATCTGATTATTTGCTCTAATAACTAAGAAAAAACATCCTAAACTTAATATCTCATCTTGGCTTGTAAATTCACATCAGATTCATTATTGAATCAAGATTCGGAATTAAGGTACACAAAGTCTTTTTCGTTTCTAAATATTACAGACATTGGTCCAGGCCTAAATTCTTTCATCAATTCCAGGAACTCTTGGGTGGGACAAGGTCTATTTTGCCAGGAGGCAAAGAAAGGCGATCACACAGACATGCTGCTACAGCTGTCAGAGGTGAACAACCACGGTCTGTGTCCAGGAAAAACGATAAATGAAAGACAAAGTTCGTTTTTCAATTAATAAGATGTTAGCACAACTGAAGGCAGAAGGTGACATTATCTGATTTTAGTTTTCAAAAATACATTTTCATGTCAGCATAATTATTGAGTCGTTTGCCTTCTGAGAGAAATGCGTACACTAAAAGTTGATTTTTCACCTTAAATAATTAGATTGTTTCCTTATTTATAACTCTCTGAGATCTTCATTCCAGAAAACATAAAATAAAATTGCCTAAACTGCAAGTGATTTAATCATAAAAAAATCATTACTTAAGTTAATTTAGGGTTTAAAAAGAAAGGCAAAATCTAGTGTGGTATTTGTAATGTAATTTAATTCCTACATAATGCACTTTCATTATGTTATATATAATGAAAAATATTATACATATTTCTTATCCTAGTTTTGCAATAAAAAGAATATTTCAAAGAGATACAAACATTTTTATATTTCCAATATGTATATATTTAACATTCAAGAATTATCTTTATGTTAGCATTTCTTTTAACTCTATCCCCTTTTATCAAATCATCAGAATGCCTTTCCAACTATGTAATCAGTATTTTGTTGTTTTTACCTATACCCCATAAAAGCAATAAAGTCTACACCAATGTCTTTATTTTAGACAGAGAAAAAGAAAGAGAAATAACAGAGAAAGAGAATGACACTACACACATGTTCTTTGTGACTAGTTTAAAACTAGATTATTGAAGCAACAGATTGCCTACCCCAACCTTATTCCCCTGTGAACATGGCCTTTATTACTCAGTGAGGGTTTACAGCAGGTAGGAAAAAATAACCATAATGATCTTCATTTTCTCCTAATATAGAAAGTGGAGAAGGTCAGGGACACAGACCTATGTCAGTCAGGAGTGCTGCTAACCAGGTGCAGTGGTGTTTGGAGTGCGGTTATAGGACTCTTGCTCTGGGTAATCCAGAGAGATGAAAGAACATGCCTTCAAAACAAAGTAGAATCAAGCTCCTCATTAGTAGAAGAGGCCAGTATGTCTCTTGGGGATGTCACTCATTTCAGATACTGTCAACTTTAAAATGCTCATTTCAAGACAAGATAACAGAGAGTCATTGTACTTTTCCACCTTGTAAGCTTTCTCCAATTATTAACATTGCAATAGCTTCTATATCTTCAATGGTCGCTTCCTCAATTTATTTAGGATTACCAAAATATTGGCTATTTTATTACCCCTATGATATACACTTTATTTCACACTTTATCTGTTTAATCTGTCTCAGTGGTGTGTGAATGTCCTTACCAGGCGTTATGAGTACTGATCAGTAGAGCATCACTAAAACTATGGGTGTGCCAAGCTCAGGTCTCTGAGCCAAGCTAACCTATCAGGCTTGAATGCCCCATGACATCTCTAGTATGAGTCACCTTTTTTTTTTTATTTAAAAGTGCGGCTCAAATCTGCTACTCACAAATATTGGCCTGAGGCCAATATTAATCGTTTTTTCATGATTCACTCTCCTTCCTTTAAGTTTCGCCATTGATCTGTAGTCACCGTACTCCCGAAAAAAGTGCACTCCACTGCCTTTCAATTAAAGCTGTCACTGCGGCTAAAGCTCCTTGATCAGGACATCATAAACAAGTGTAAGTGGCTCTGCCTTGGTAGGGAGAAGTTGCCACAGTCAATGCACAAAGACTTTTATAACCTCCAATATTAGAGTTCCAAAGGTTTAAATCATCACAGATATTCCCCGTTTACTCCTATCCAAGATCCCTAGCCTTTCATGTACTGATGGTGAGCCTAGTGTCCCTCTGAAACCTTGAGAAACTCATTCTTTTCCCATTAATTGGAAACATTTTCACTTCTCTTCATCACAAACTAGCAGTCTTCAACACTTTCTATTTTAGTGGAAACTTCCAACTCCTCTCATTGATTAACTAAGACCAGAGGTTGCAAAATGGTAGCAAAAATCAACCCAGAAGTGCTTTGGTGTAGCCTAAGCCACATTTTGAAAATTAGGTATTTTCATTTTAAAAATATCGATTTGAGGTTGGTCTTAAAACAGAAAAAGAATGTTAAGCATAACTAGGGGCAAGTGAATACAGGATTTTAAAACAATGATTGCAAAAATAAAAGTGCAGTTAGAGAATGATTTTTTTTTTTTAATTTTATGTATTATTTTTAGACAGCAAGGTAGGGAGAGAGGCAGAGAGGGAGAGAGACATCAGTGTATGGTTGCCTTTCACCTGCCTCCAGCTATAGAGAGAATTATCTTTTTCTTATGTTCAAAGTTAATATTTTATCTCAAAAAATGTTCTTCCTCATAGGTAGAGTATATCTGGTGGTTATGGCTGCACCCAACTTTTTTAGGAACCTGCCTGGATCATTCTCCATCCAGGTAAGTAGTTCTGAATGGAATTAAGATAGATCCCCTGACTGCAGGAGTGGTCACGTGACCCAGGCACAGTCAGGCACAGCTAAGGATACCAAAGGGTACGGGTTTTTAAAATATAATGATTATAAAATATTCCTTTTATAGTGTCAGTGATACTTGAAGATGTATCTTTGTTACTGTGGCAGTAACTACAAGTAGAGAGCCTGCTAAAAATGTAGCCAGCAGGGAGGAAAGCAGAACCCAGGCACAGAGGAGGAATGAGACCCTATTATACTTACTGGACCCGTATTCAGCCAAGCTGGTGCATCTCTACACATCTTAGCCTCCTGGGCTAACATGGCCCCTTTCCTCTCTTAGCCATTTTGAGTTCAGTTCCTGTTAACTACAATGAAAGCTGCTAACCAAGGAAACTCTTCCATGAATATTTTCTCATCTATAAATTCTTTTGTTCGTAACTCCTTTCTTTCTTTTCAAATGACCCCATAAATGTAGAACAGTTTAGTCAAGGAACTAGTATAAATGACCGATGGACATGGACAACATGTGGGATTGGCTGTGGGAGAGGGGATAGGGAGGGTGGGGCAGGGGAGAACAGTGGGGGAAAATGGGATAAATGTAATACAAAAACAATAAATAAATTTTTTTAAAAATTACCCTGTAATCTTTCTAATATACCATTTTATTCTTCTTTTTACCCCACCCAGATGATTGTACTGGTCATATAAAGACATTATTGTATATAACAACCTGGATCCTGAACATGGAGCCAGTATGGACCTCCCATCCTGGACTACTTGCTACAGGGGAAAAAAATAAATAACCTTTTTCACTTTCAAAACCACTGCCTACCATCATTAACTTACTGATATATTTTTATAATTCAAATTTAGCTGGTGACCATATTATGACTTACACGGTCAAATTCAAAGTACACGAATAATGTTGATGGTAAATATCCATGATAACTTCAAACAGATACTACATTTAATGTCTCTATTAGCTGTTCACTATGACAAACTGTTCTTATTAACAGTCTAAACATAAAAAGGGAACACTAAAGAGAAAATAAATTATATGATGCATTAATTTGTATTTTACTTTAATCTGTTACAAAGTCTTTTATTTAAAATGGCAAGGAGAATATTAATATGTGAAATTAGTTGCTTTTTTGGCTTTATGTAGAAGATACCACAACAAATTAAAAACAAAATTAAGAGGGCAATGTGATCATCTATTAAAGCAAAATCATCCTTTTTCCCCAATAATTCATATGTTTAATCTTGTAGCATTTGACCAGTATTCATAAAATCCACCCCAGCACTAAAATTATTAGTGAATGCTTGAAAACTGAGGTGAGCAGGCATTTAGAAATTGTTCAGTGGTCTGTAAAATGAATTTCTGATCTCAGTCCAGTCATAAAACCTATCATCACAATTGATGCAAGTCAATGCCTTTTCTATCAGTCTCATCAGGGAAGCCTGAATCTGCCTGAACACAGACACAGAAATGTCTCCTATAGAGCCAGGATCTCTAAGTCAAAATTAAGGATCACTGGTAAGGGACATACTGTCTCTGCTTGAATCATTCTGTGGCCAAGTGCAAGGCTTTAAATGATGACTCTAGTTCCTTCTAGGGAGATTTACATTTCTAAAGACAGAATGGAATAGATACAATGAAAACCATGCATCCCGTTGGCAGAACAAAAATTGAAGAAACTGTCTCATTCCAAGGAGTAAGAAAGCAGCAGATCTCTAGAGTTCCTTAGTCAGTATGATGGATATTCTCACCTAGAAGTGGGGTGAGTTCCAAAGAGTTTTCTTTATGTCTAGATTGATCAGTGAAATTCAGGGTACTTTAGAGGGGTCAGTATTCCACATATGTCTAAATAAAATGTATTTACGCCTGTCTGGAATGACATGATCAAATTTTATTTGTGAACTCTAGGTGTTCGCCAGGTCCTTAGGGTTTTCCCCAAAGAGTTCTCTTTACAATCAATTTCACATTTTTTGGATAGTTTTTAACTTCCAATCTGATACATGTAGTTACAACCTTTTTTGTTTGTTTTGTTCATTTGTCTTAAGCAGGGTTAGGGAATCGGTCAAAAAGACATGAAATGAGCTCTACCTAACACCAGCTGTACATTCTGCAGTTCAGCCAGGCTAAGCCCTTGCTCCCCTTCTCCTTGATCCCTTAAAAATCTCTGGTGGTTCTTCAACATTCTGAATGCTCATCCTTTAGTAATGGGAGAATTAGAGCTGAGATCTTAGGGTGTATATAATCTTTTAAATGGTCTGACCCTAGATAATGGTAAGGTGACATTTTGGGATCAGGACCTAATATTATAGGTGTAGAAACAGGCAGTACGTGTAGTGAGATCCCGAGAACCTGGATGATTTAGATCAGATCACCAAATGAGACCAAAGATTAGCTGACCCTGAGTACAGATGCCTCCAAATTAAAGGTGAAGTCCTCAAACTGGAAATCCTTTCATCGATTTTATTTTTGTAAAACCCCTCTGAGTTTCGGGAGCTACAGTTTTAAAGTAAGAGAACTGCTAACATGGGAGAATATTTTATAATTCTTAAGAAACCTATAACCTCCAAAAATATTAATGGCAATTCATGCCTTTACTTCAGGTGTGGTATAACACACCAATTGCTTTCACAATGCCAGCAGATATCATAAACATGTAAATGTGTCCTTTAGCTTTCACATGTCCCTTTCCTAATTTTTGTCTGTGGCATTCTGTACAAAATGGGGGTGGGGAGAAAGTCCTGACATATTAACTGTTTTAGTCAGAAAACAACTGGTAGCCCTGGCTGGTAGCTCAGTGGATAGGTACAGGCCTGCAAACCCGAAGGTCACTGGTTCAATCCCACCCAGAACACATAACCAGGTTGCAAGCCAGGTCTCCAGCCAGGTCTGTAGCTAGAGGTAGGTGAAAAGCAACCACACATTGATGTTTCTCTCAGTCTCTGCCTCTCTCCCTTCCCCTCTCTCTGGAAATAACAAAAAATATATTTAAAAAAAAAAAAAGAACGAACGAAAACAACTGGTTATCTTTAACCCACCTAGACTGTATATTGATTAGTGTCCTGAATATTGTGAGGTTAACTAGGCTAAAGGTGGAAAACTTTTCCCAGAATCTTATACTCTGTAAGGTTTTAAGTTAGAACTGGCCAAAAGAGGAGGTGAGAGAGATTGGGGAGGTTAAAAAAAACAAGTTGTCTTCTCAGAAGGTCATCAAAATCAGACATAGTGACACACCATCAGAGAGGTGCCAGAGGGTCCCAGCTGGTCTTTGCTTTCTTTTGCTTATCTTCTCAGGCACTGATCACACTGATCAAAGTAGCCCCAAATTTACTACCAGGCCCTTGGCTGGGAACCCACTTGGGAGCAACTGCACAGTGGAAAAAGCTTCTCTGGAGCTCAGAATCTCCCCTCAAGTTTGTTACAAGTGCTCCCTCCATGGTCTAACTTTAGCTGTCAGATATATGGCTTTTCAGAGTCCCCCACAAGTGCCATTGGTCCACACACACACAATGAATTATATTGATTTTCACTTCTGTTACTACTTCTCTGTCTCTTGAGCATTTCCTCACTGCAAACTTTTAGAATAGATATAGTCTCTTAATTAATGAACTCATTCTATATGAAACATTCCATTAATCACTTTTAGTATTCTATTAACTACCTTTATTCGTTACATGTAATTAATTGTCATATAGTCCCTGGGTGAAGTCTAGACATGTCTTCAAACTCAGGCCACCACCATTAGGGTAGACTATTTCTCAAGGTTAGAGAAATGGAAACATTGAATGAGTAAGGAGGAGACAGACGAACCAATTGTGCTGATTATATTGTTTTAGCATATAGTAAACCTGGTGTGAGAAATGTTATTGTTCCAAGCTAGCTTCCTAATTCAGGTCCTTATGTATGAGGCCTTCTTTTGGCTCTGTCAGCACCTTCGCTCAATGTCCATTGGGTTTCCTGCCTGCTATCATTTTAGACTACTCTTAATTGGGCCAAGGCATGTACAGGCATCAAGGATCTCACATTCATGCCCAGCTGCAAGCCTTTTCTCTCGTCAAATGTGTGGAAGGTTTAATCACTTATTTTGTTAATAGCCATTGTTCTATTATTTCTGCAATTATTTTGAGCAGGTGGAAGAAACTTGACAGTCTAAACTCATGAATGGAAATAAAATTAATTTGAGTTGCCTATTGCATTACAAACCACACTAAATTGGGTAGTTTAAAACAACAATCTGTATTGTGTCCATGGGCTTCAGGCCAGGAATTTAGGCCCTACTTAGCTAGATGATTTTTCTATCCTAAATGGCATTAAATGTGATTACCATCTTATATTTATCTGGAAGCTGAACTTATCTGAAGGATCTAAGATGGGTTCACTCACATTACTGTAGCCTTGGCAGAAATGGTGGCCACATAAGGGTCACTCTCTTGCACTACATTTTTAGGGCTTCTTCATTTGGTCTTTCCAGTAGAATAGTCACACTTCCAATATGGCAGCTCAGAGCTTCAGTTATGAGAAAGAATACGGCACAACGTCACTTCTGGCTTGTTACCAGTTAGAGTACAGATTTAAGAAGCAGGGACATGGACCCAACATTTTAATGTATAGATCATCATAGATGTTTTTGGTTATCTTTAATTTACTCCATAACCAGAAATGAATTGGTACACCTAGTCATTAAAAATCTTAATGTGTTAGAGATGAGATGATCCTTAGCACTCATTCAGTCCTCTTCACTATAACAAATGGTACAGCTAAGCTCCAGTAAATAATGAGGGTATTGCTTTTGATGAAAGAGTTGATCAGATGCAGAACAGAGACTAGAACTCTGAGCTTCTGACAAAGTTCAGTACCCTTTGAACAGAAAAATAATAATTGTGGGGAACCCCTGACCCACAGAGAGCCCTTGGCGCTGCAAATGAAATGAAGACTTCCTAGGCAATTTGTGCAAAGAGGAGAAGGCCAGCTAGTGTCCTGGGAGACGAAAACCTTGACAGCCTTTCTCCAAGGTCTTTTATTGAGTGTGGTAAGCTTAAGGGCATAAGGCATGCACATAAAGCCCCCACCAATCAATGTTAAATAGTGCTGATTACAGATATTGTTCAAGGATAACATTTGAAGAGATCTCCCTCAGGTCAGGGTGTGTTATGGCCATAAAAATAGGGAGGGTGAGTTCACTTCTGGGTTAAGGTTTAACATCTGCTGCTAGTACAATAAACCCATCAAAGGAGGCTAAAACATAGGGCAAACTTCAAAAGTTATATGTAATATTCTTATGGCCAGATTTAGACCAGGGCTCCCTGGCTAGATCATCAAGGCCTGTATGCACCCAGCTTTCCCAGCTTTTCCATCAGGTCTTACAGGCTTGGCCTGGTCTGTGCAGGGCTCCATGCCCTGACACCTTTTCAGGGGGACCCTGACTAATAATATTTATATTTTCTGGTAGATATCTTCTTGTAAAAATATTATCCACAACACCACAAAACAGGCAAGGATGCAGCATTTGCTAAATAGGAATAAAACAAGCCTGTGCATATCAGTTTATGGATTGGAAGCAGACTGACATCTGTGCTCTAGATCGAGATCCACCTGGTTTAACTCCAGGCTCCAATATAACTAGTTATTTAACCTCTCTGTTCCTTAGTTTCCTCATCTGCAATAATGAGAAAACTTCCCTAGAGATGTATGGTAAGGATAAAATGAGATGATATATGAAGAGTTAGGCACAAATTGATGGTCAAGAACCCTGATGCATTGTTTTTACAATTTGAGGTAGGGTGATAATAAAGTTATTTTCTGTGGACATTTATCGTCTCATTCATAGATAAAGTCATTACCTGAGAGTGAAGTGGAGGGAAAATATAATAATATTGAGCAAAGAGGAGAAACTATCAAACTGTTTTATTACAGACTGAAAACAAATGTGTAGCATTTTAGAATAATTAGTGACCCTTTGAATAGTGACCCTTTGAAGCCGATGATAATGAACTTAAAGTCAAAACAGGCAGTCTAAAGTAGTTTTTGTACAGCAATATTCATTGTTTAGCAGTTGCACAAAAGACACTTAGTTGGGGCAAACAGAATTAGGATCTTAAAAAGCATGCATGACAGAGGAAGAGGATTTAGACAAGTTAAAACTGTTTTTGCAAGAAATGATAATAATGCCCTATGGAAATTGAGCAAAATTGGGAGGGGAGTTTGAGTAATTTTTCTAACATAATAGAGTCATTTCTTTAAAATTCATATTTATTGAAGAGGTATTATAGTTTTGGATTAAATGCCAAGATCTAGTTGTGCCTATGAAAGAGAGAATAAAAAGTGTAGAGATAAATGTCATTAAGATTAAGGCCTAACAATTCTGCTATTGAATCTTGTGGATGACAGAATACTATCAGTGAAAACAAAGGTTCAATTTCAAAGCCTCAGAGGAATACCCAAAAAAAAGAAAGAAAGAAAGTGACAGAGAAGAAGATAAGATGTCATAAGTTTCAAAGGACAAGGGTTTTTTTCTATGAGAGTAAAAGAAGAGCTTTTTTAAAAAACCGAATCTCAGAATAAAACGTAGTCAAGCTTATTTTCAAGATTCTGTAGAAATAGAAATAGAAACAACATTTTGAGAAGGCTGAAGACAGTTGGATCTTTGCAGAATTAGAGGATATCGCTTAAGTCACAAATGCTGGAAGAAACATTCATTATTATTGTTGTCATCCTCATTATTGTTGTTAATATTGTTGCTATTACCATTATTAGTACTACCAGGACCCAGCTGAAAAGATTGAGAGTGAGGGAACAAGGCTGGGTGATTCATAGAAGGACAAAACAGTAAAATGATAAGAGTACAGTGAAAATGTTTTCTGTGGATACTTACCTACTGCTAAGCAACTGAGAAGTACTATGGTCTCAATGTTTCCAAAGAATGAATCCTATTTATACTGGTTTGAGCAGTTATATTCCAGAGCATTGTTTCTCAAAATTTGACACATGTATGTTTGCACGTGCACCACATGAAGATCTTATTAAAAGATCCTGATTCAGCAGGACTGGGTGATACCAGACTTTTTGTTTTCTTTTTCTTTGCTTTTTTTTTTTTTTTTTAGGGTTTTTGTTTGTTTGTCTTTAAATTGTTATTTTATTACAGTTGTCCCCCATTTTACCCCTATTGCTCTTCCCTAACTTGCCCATCCCCACCCCTCTCCCACAGTCAATCTCATCTCTGTTGTCCATGTCCCTGGGTCATTTATACTACATAGTTCTTCAACAAGACCCGTCTCCTTCTACCCCCTCTTTGGTTTACTAACGAGATCCCAGGTGCTATCTTTGCTAAATTCACATCAACCTAATCAGCATTGCCCCAAACTATAGGCAACAAAAAGCAATAAGAAGTCTGAACAAAGGACATTCATTCTTTATCCACTAGGACACAGTGAGTAACAGAAGAAGGAAGTTTAAGTTGTTTAGACAAAAAGTTATTCATAATTTGTTGCATTAAAATTTGTTATATCTCTTTTCTGTTAATAACTGTGCATCCAAATACATTCCAGAAAGAATATTGAAAGACTTTGGTTAAATTATACTTATCAAACTTATCCCTATTTAGGGATAGGGAGAAAGTGATCAGTTGAAAGTTGAAATTTACCAAGAAAAGCCATACTCCATGAAGTTAATTAACTGGAAATTCAAGAAAGATTGAATGACATAGGCATTACGCATTGACAAAAAAGGTTTTCTTGTAAGTTATGGTAATGTGACAAAGTAGAAAAAGAAAGCAATAATCCCTACTCCTCATTAAAAATAATCTGAGAATCTTGGTATAGTTCCAGACACTTTTAAAAATCAACTAATGGAAAAAAATTAAATTTAGAAATCTCAAGATTTTCTTCAGGTATTGGGTAAAATATATGTGGAACTTGGAGAAAATTTTACATTGGAAAGTCAATTTCTAGTGAGAATTATTAGCACAATTTTTCAGCCCAAAATAAAATAAAATGAAAAAGAGCACTGGCCAGTGTCTCAATTTGGTGGAGCATCATCCTGTACACCAATACAGTTGCTGGCTTGATTTCCAGTCAGAGCACACACCTAGGTTGTGGGCATAGGGGAGGCAACTGATCGATGTTTCTCTTTCACGTCAATATTTTCTTGTCTCTCTGTCTTTCTCTGTCTCCCCTTACCTCTTTCTAAAGTCAATAATAATACAATTAATCCTTGGGTAAGGATTTTAAAAACTAAATTTCCTGATTCAGGAGGGCTGAAGCAGCACAGAAGGATTTACAAGGATTCGTAGAGTGGCAAAGACAGAAAAAATATGTATCTTGGCTTGAAATGACTGAAGAAAAAATCCAAGAGAAGATTGAAGAAGTGTGATTCAGTTAATTGTTTGACTTTATGGTATGTTCTTGTGTCAGGGGTATCTTCCATTTTTGTCCCCAAATCAGGATGATCTAAAATACCTATACCTTGGTCCTTAAGTTTAGGTAGAGAGACTGGATTGTGCAATAGTACAGTTGGTCTTTTAGGACTTGTAATGTCCCAGGGTATTATAGGGAATTGATTCAATGGAGTGGATGAAGAGTTTGGTATGGAGATTCATAATTTCCAGTAACAGTGAACAAGGTATGAGGTCCCAGATGAATGGCAGGCTGGGTCTTTGGGCTCCAATACTTAGATGGTCAGGAGTTAGGTCCCACCTCCACCAGTACCACTCTTTCACTGAGAGCAGAGAGTCAGTGCTAGGGTGAAATCTTTTACCAAGCACAATTCTTGGCTTCCCGGTTAACTCAAGTTCTGAAACTAATGAATAATGAGTAACAAGGTATCACTGTATTTGAAAACTATATATTAGATAAGGGGTTAATATCCAAAACTATAAGTAATGCATACAACTCAACAGCAAAAAAAAAAAAAAAAAAAAAAATCTGATCTTAAAGTATATAAAAGACTTCAACATACACTTTTCCAAAGAAGACACAAAAAGTCACCAACAAGCATATATGAAAAGGTGCCCAATATCACTCATCATCTGGGAGGGGCAAATTAAATCTACAATGAGATTCACCTCACACATACTATGATGGGCTATTATCAAAAAGTGAAAAGATAACAAGTGTTGGCGAGTATGTGGAAAAAAACCAAAACATATACATTATTGGTAACCATGTAAATTGATGTCACCACTATGAAAAAGAGGATGGAGCTTCCTCAAAATGTTAAGAATAGAACTGTCTCATCATTCAGCAATCCCACTTCTGGTTACATATCCAATGGAAGTAAAATCACTATCTTGAAGAGATGTTTTCACTTCTGCATTCATTGCAGCATTACTCAAATAGCCAATATATGAAAACAACTTAAATGACCATCAAAGAGATAAATAGATAAATGAAATGTGATATAGAAACACACATGTACACAGAGTGGAATACAGGCATGCCTCATTTCATTGTACATCACTTTATTGTGCTTCAGAAATGCTGCATTTTTAACAAATTGAAAGCAGGGCCATCTTCCAGAAAAAAAAAAAAAAATATGGCTCACTTTATTGCAATATTGACTATATTGTGGTAGTCCGGAGGCTAGGCCTCAATATCACTGAGGTATACTTGTATCATTCAGCTTTAAAATAAGATATAAATCTTACTAGTTGTGACAACATGAGTGAACCTAGAGGATATTACGTTAAGTGAAATAAGCCAGATAAGAAAAGATAAATATTAAATGATCTCACTTACATGAGAAGTCTAAAAAACTTGAACTCATAGGAACAGAGACAAGAGTGATGGTTACCAGAGCTGAGGGTGGAGGAAGCAGGGGGAAGAGGGTGGTCAAAGATAGAAATGAAGTCAAAAATAAAATTCCTTGCGCTTATGATCTTAGTTGTGATAGACATGAGGCATAGTTATAATTCTGCCATTTTCCTCATTGTATTGCTTCTATTGTGCTTTAACATATTACACACATTTAGTGGTTTAAAGTATATATGTTTTACTTTAGAGTTCTGCAGAAGTCTGACGTGGATCTCACGGGAAGAAAATTTTAGTGTTGGAAGGACTTTGTTCCTTTTTTGAGGCTTTAGGAAATAATCAGTTTCCTTGCTTTTCCAGCTTCTAGAGACCACGCATATTTCTTGGTGTGCGAGCCTCTACCTGCACCTTCAAAGCCAGCAATGTTGCTCCTTCTGGATCATTCCTCCATAGCTATATCTTCCTCTGATTAACTGCAGCTGGCCAATTTTCTTACCCGTGAAGGTACCATGCGATTAACTTGAGCCCACCTGGATAATTCAGACTAATTTCCCCTTCTTAGGGTCCTTAGCTGAATCACATCTACAAAGTAAGCACAGATTTAAGAGATTAGAATGTGGATGTCTTTATGAGGTTGGTGTTTGGCCCATCACACCCATTTTTATGCTTTCAATCTCTTTTTTAAAACGTGGTAAGAATGACTCAGAGATTTTCTTGAAATATTTCCTTAATCAACTCCCAGTCCCTCATCCCATGAATAGTTGCAGGCCTCAGCTAAACTGCCAATTCAATTATTATTGCCCGCTTTCATTACAGCCATGTTGTAAACATCTCAGACAGCATTTATCTGGCCATCTCACAAAGCCTGTATTAAATAGCAGCCCTATTTTATTATTGCTTTTTAGTGTGAATCTTAGATTTCCCAGATCCCTACCAGGTTTTTAAAACATTCTTTGCATGTCCATTCCTTATATAAGACTTTAAAATGAAAAATGAATTGCCCACATTTAAAGGAAAACCTATGACAATGAAATAAACATTTAATTTCTGTAGATTTCTTTTCTTGCATGTCAAGAAAGAATAAATGGCTCACTGTGAGGTCTCTGGGTCAGATAAATGTCTTACCGTGTGACCTCAGACAGGATCCTTAACCTCTGTCCTTGAAGTTCTCCTTGTTAAAATAAGGGCAATAACAAACTATTTTTTTTTAAATCCCCCAAAATATATTCCTGTCTGTGGGACATTTACAAGAGGAGATCCAAAAAAAGCCATAATTATCTTCTGGAGGGTGGGGCCCCTGGAATACAGGCTTCTCCCTTTCAGTGAGTGTTCTAGGAACCTGTCTGTATCAGTGTACCAGCTGGCATTGTTGTAAATATCTGTGTTTGGTTTTAGTGATTTTTTTTTTTAAGACTCTTTCAGCACATTTGCTCATTTCATGATGGGTGATTTACGGGTGTACCTGCTCACACCGTGCTGAAAGCTCAGCAGTTATTGACCAAAAATGGTATGAGCACCATGCCCTACCTTCCTTATTCACCCAATCCCACCCTGAGTGACTTTTTGTTTGTTTCCCCAGATGAAAAGAATTCTCAGAGGAAAACGTTTTGCTGATGTGGAATAGGTGAAACAAGTAATGGCAGAAGCACTAAAAGGCATCAAAATCAACAAGTTCAAAAACTATTTTGAACAGTGAAAAAGTCTTGATAGGTGTATTGCATCAAATGGAGAGTACTTTGAAGGTGCCTGAAGTTTAAGCATGTAAGAACATATACACAATTTTTTATAAATAAATTCCAGGTTTTTTTTTTTTTTTTTTGGTGGGGGGAGGATCCTGTTTCCCACACAATGCCATAAAAAAAGTAGAGTTGACCCTTTGCGACAGCATGGATGAACATGAAAAATATAATGCTAAGTGAAATAAACCAGTCAGGGAAAGAAAAATATCCTACAATTTCACTCCCATTTGGAATCTAATGAACAAACTGAGCTAACAAGCAAAATAGAAAGAGACTCATAAATAGACAGCAGGCTGACAGCTCTGGGTTTAGGACTCTGAGGGAAGGGGATGGGGTGGAGCAATTGAGCAAAAAGAAAAAAGGGCTCATGGACATGGACAACAGTGTGGTGATTGTAGGAAAGAGGGGGTATAAGAGGGATAAATAGTAATGGAAAATATATAATAAAATATATTTAAAAATATATAAATAAAGGGCAATAAAATTGCTAATATAAGATTGTTGAGAAGACTGAACATGGTAATACATGTAAAATGCATAAGACAGCACCTAGATATTGTTCATTTTTTAATTATTTCATGATTTTTATTATTTTTGTTGTTATTACTAGGCAGATTATCACCCTTGTTCACCCTGTCTTCAGTAGAAGTGAGGTCTTGTCCTAGGAACATAATAACAAATAACCCCTTACCCTTCCTTGAGTCAAGAAAAACAATTGCTCTTCTAAAATAGGAAAATAAAGCCCCAGCTAATGCATCCAGAATTTTTACACTTTGCTATGTAAATTTGTATGAATACCTACAATTTTTGAAAACTGAAGCTAAATGCTTAAATATTTATTTAAATTCATATTTAAAACCATGTATAAGCAAGCTCTTGAAAGAGTTTCTACCAGGTAATTTAAAAACAACTATAGTTCTTATCTACTGAGAGCCCACTCTATGTTGAGAGCTCTTTTAGGCAGTTTACACATGTCTTGTTTAATATTTTTTTCTATATGTCTATTTTTTTAAATATTTTATTTATTATTTACAGAGAGAGGGGAAGGGAAAGAGGCAGAGAGAGAGAGAGGGAGAGAGACATCAATGTATGGTTGCCTTTCACCTGCCTCCGGCTACTGACCTGGCTGGAGACCTAGTTTGCAACCTGGTTATGTGCCCTGGCTGGGAATTGAACCAGTGACCTTTGGGTTTGCAGGCTGGTGCCTTATCCACTGTACCACCAGCCAGGGTCTAATCTTATATATTGTTACATCATCTTTATTCATGTCCATTCTTACCTTCATACATCACAATCCAGAATCAGATTACGTTCCGTATAGAAGATATTTTAAACTTAAAATGTTCCAAAATAAGAAAGATTAAATTGTTGGCAATCATAGATAGAACCTTTTCTTTTCTTTTCTTTTTGCCTTTCTGAACTCTCACAGAAGTGAGCCTTTTTAATAGATCTTTGAGAGCAAATTTGTAGAGATTTTTGTAAAAGGCCAGAAAGTTGCCATTATTTTATCACTTCATAAAAATGATATCTTTATTTCTTACTTATCCCCATCAAAACACATATTTTGCAATAATCTCAATACTGCCTTACAATGACATTCTCCCTACCTGGCTCTCTGCTTATTCTGGAATAGGTACAATAGATAACTTTCCTTTTTTATAGCCTTGGCAGATATTGATAACTGAGGATAGCTTTTATCTTCAGAAAGTATAGTAAAAATGATAGTATTGAACAGTTATTTCATGTCAATACATACCTGCTATCTTATTTAATTATTTTAACAATAGTATTTTAGTAGATATGCTATTATCCTCATTCTACAGATGAAGGAAAAGGCACTTAGAGCTAAATAACTTTCCAAAAGCCCTAAAGTAAGTAAATTGATAAGAAGAACTTCAAGGCAATTTAATACCCAAGTAATTCACTATTACTTAAGGTTTCCTCAAGCGCGCAGTGGTCATATGATAAAGAGCCTTGGGATTTTGAAATTGCTAGTGAAATTGATGAGGACATTGGATGGGGTCCTATTATTACTTGTCTCATAGGGGTGTTGCTGTGGACTGAAAGTCTGTGTCTCCCCAAACTCATATGTTAAAACTAACCCTAATGTGATGGTGTTGGGAGGGAGAGTGTTTAATAGGTGATTAAGTTGTAAGGTTATGAGGGCAGAACTCTCATGAATGGGATTAATGCCTTGATAAAAGCAACCCCAGAGAGATCTCTTATCTTTTCCACTGTGTGAGGACACATGGGAAGATATTTATCTATGAATACAAGTAAGTTCTCACCAGACACCAAACCTCTTGGCACCTTGATCTGGGCCTTCCCAGTCTCCAGAACTGTGAGAAACAAATGTTAGTTGTTTAAAGCCACCAAATCTGTGATATTTTTTGTCATAGCAGCCTGAACAAACTAAGACAAGTGTTTTGAGGCTCAAATGAAATGATTTATTGTTAATAAAATTTTAAATAATAGCTCCTTCTATAAAAATCATTTTTTTATTTTTAAATTTTTATTTTCAAATTCAGTGCTTTAATTTTACGTATTTTTAATGTGAGCTGATTTTGAACATTTTGAAAAACCAATTGCTTGAAGGTATGCATCATAATTTAAAATATAATTAGTTATTTCCTTTTTATTTCCCTGTGAATATCTATTTCTAAAAATGTTGATGCTAGAAATAAAAGGTTACTAAAATAGAAAGAAAAAGATCAAGGCAATGTAAAAAAGAGAAGAACGTGTCTATGAAATGAATTAATACTCTACAGTTATGTAACACATTCTATATGACGGAAGAAGGTATACAAAATTTCAAGGGATAAAAACAGTTTCAAGGCATTAAATTCCAAAATAAATTTGTCATACGACTGCCTATTTCATGAATGTTGCATCACAAAATAAATATCTTTCATTTTCACTTTAGAAGGTATTGTGTATGGAAAACCAGCATTCATAAGCCAGCTGTTACCGCTTGATCTATTGTGAAGACTATATCCAGTGAAAAGGCAAAAGAAACTATTTTTGTGATGTGACTCATCACAAGGTTAAATTTAAATTATGTAATGATATTATGTATAACATATTCATTGCCTGAATAACTTGACTCTTACTTCTCTAATCCTACAAACTTAAAAAATGAATATGATCATGCCCACTTTATACAAATACAACATTTATAGATGCTAAGTAACATGCCCAAGCCAAATACAGGATTATATGCAGCTAAGTATGTCTCCAAAGCCATGTTTTTTCTAATAATTTTACTTTCTGCTAAATAAACAAAAGTGTTGGTGATATTTGAACCAAGTTTAGAAACATTAGTATAATTCTGTTGAACAAAACAAGAGAGGGAAAATTTAATTCAGATAGAAAAGAGTATTTGCAAAGAAGCCTCAAGACAGGAAAGACCATCCCTTACTTGGGATCTTCAAGTTGTTTGGTAGGTATGAGTGGAGTATGATTAATCTTGGCCTTGGAACCAAATCATTCATAAAGTTAACTATTCTCACAAGTTGGTATTTCATTGTAAAAATCATGGGAAACATTGATAGATTCTACACATTATGTGAGGATTGGGGAAAAGAATCAGTTAAAGCAAAAGGAAAAACAATGCTGGTAGGATGAATGATCCAGCTAAAGACATCATGTTCTTTAAATATTTAAAGTTGTCAATAGTCTTTTCCCTACTTTTTAAAACTGAGTTCAAATGTTCAAATGCAAGAATAAAGACATTAACTAGCAAAATTGGATAGGATATTCATAGGGTTGAACCAGGTATTCAAGGAATTTTAAGATAATAGCAATAGAACAGGTAAAGATGTGAGTCAAATATTTAAGAAGAAGGAGGAGAAGGTGGGAGTGGATGGTGAAATGTAATTCAGTAATTGGGGGTAAGTCAAATGAGGCAAAGAGCACTGGAGTGAGTAACGCTGAGCTTAAGAAACACCAAATATAAAAGGAGGTTCCTAACAGTCTTGACAAACCTGTGTCCCCAGGGAATCATTGTGTTATTACTGGCAATGTAAGCAAATATCCTCTAGGTAGAGGAAAAAGACTTTACTAGAATGTAATGTTTTAGGGGAGGGCAATGTTCTCTATTTACGATATGACAGTCAGGAAACAAACACAGGGGGATATGCTATCTCTACTATGAAGGCAATTTACTATTCAAACATCTCTGACAAGATAAGCTAAAATGATGTGTTGCAATTCCATGGAGTACTGCTGCCTCCCTACAATCTCTCAAATAGATTGTTTCCAGGTGGTAACAAGTCCTGAGTTGTATCCATGGAAATGAGTTGATAATAGATATTATAGTTACTTGTAATAAAAGCAGAAGTTGACATAAAGAAGTAGACTATGAATATGCTCATTAAGTCCTTTAATGCATTGCAAAGAATAAAACTGAGTGTGGAGATAAATGAAAGATCAGAACAGAAAGGTACAGCAAAATCTTACTAAGGGGAAAGAAACCAGAAAGCAATCATCATACAACAAGGTTGAGATTGCATGAGAAATAAAAGAGAAGTGCTATTTTAACAGCGCTCACCTCTAAAACATACACATTAACTCCAGTTTTGGTGCTATGCATGCTGAAATATTTAGGAAAAGGTATACTTTGAAAAGCATTAAAAGGCAAGATGACGATGCCTGGAGATGGCTGAGCAAATGTGGTTAATTCTTAGTTGTGGCATGAAGGCAGTAGTTACACAGGTAGTCAGTACAAATTATTTTATCTTTTTCATATGTTTGAAAACTTTCTTTAAAATGTTGAAGTGAGAGAGGTCAAGTGATGGTGGGATTTTTGTTGGTGTTGGGGTTGGCTCTACTGCACACCTGGAAGATTATTACTACATTAGATTCCGAAGCCCTGTTGTACTGGAGGATGTTCCAGTTGTTTTGTGAAAACTGGCCATTTTTTGTGGTTCAGATATTAGTGTCTTCGATGTTGAGAATTTTAGCCTCAGTGTACCATCACAATTATGGTGGCATCTTGGGAGAAAACCAAGGCCTTTGACAATAGCAATGACTATAGATTCAAACACAGTAAACCAGGTTCTGAGTGAAGCTATCACAGGAGCCAGGAGGTTTGATTGAAGAGCATTTTTGTCACCTGCCCTTGCAGCTCTCTGTGGAGGAATCTGATAGTATCCAGAAGAGTTGAAGGAGGAGTCATGAAGATACCAATTTATTGTTATAAACATGGTGTGACTAAGGAATCACTATTGATAAATAATTATTTTAAATAGTCATGGGGTTGGAGGAATACTCAGTTTTATACTTTAAGAATTCATAATAAGCATAATAAGAACAGATAATAGTGAGTCATCCAGAAGCAATGCAGTAATACTCATTTAAGCTAGATTTTAATGAAGAGTAAAGTTGTAGTCAATAGTATGTGATGTGATGGGGAAAAATAGAAAAATTTGCATATGATGAGCTAGATATCAGAAGCCAGGGTGCATAGAACTGGAAAGAAAATCAGGTGGGAGGAGCTGAATAAATAGATTTCCCAGAGTAGAATAAGAATAGAAGTGTTGATAAAATATGAGGTTGTTTTAAAAGGCAATATTTCCTCCTAAAGCCTGAACTTCAATAATGTGGTCGTAATGTATCTTCTTCATCTCTGATTTCCCAGAACTAGTTACAGTCCTTGAAATTAGATGCAGTTTCTCATAAATATAAGAAAATTCTTAGGCTTCAAGGTTCCTTCCTAATATGGGTAACTTCCAAGTCCTAGGGGTCAGGTGCAGGTGGGGTTCACAGATTCATCTATTTGTGTTAAACATTTGTCTCTTTGTAAAATGTTTCTTTCTATAGTCTGTTATCAAAGACAGCCTCCAAAATCATATAACCTTTAAGTCCTAAAATCTGAATCCATCACTGCCTACGACACAGTAACTATTTAATTAGTATTTATGGGATTAATGAATTCATGAAAAGGTATTTAATAGTAAGATTTGTAAGAAGAGACCTTAACAACTGTTTGTATAATTAGGGGAAGGCATCTTAAAAGTGTTCAGCACCTTGCATGTATTGTAAAGATACTTACGATCCTTTCCTAAAGAAAAACACACACACACACACATCGAAATATGTGTTAACATTTGGGGAAAGTTTGGGAGACAAAAGAGGAACAAACAAAAGAAAAAAATAAATGTAGTAAACACCTCATTTCAAAAAATATTCAAAAAGCCAGAATACTGAAATAAATCAAATAAATAAGACTGAAAACATTAACCGATTTTTCAGTGAAAGATGTGATAGGACATATATATTATATTTTCTCTAATAGCTCACAAAAGCAAACAGCCTTGTGCCCTGGCTAATGGCTCAGTGGATTGGCACCGACCTACAAACCCTGGGGAATCCTGGTTCGATTCCCAGCCAGGGCACATAACCCGGTTGCAAGCCAGGTCTCCAGCCAGGTCTGTAGCTGGAGGCAGAGGAAAGGCAACCATACATTGATGTTTCTCTTCTTTTCTTTCTCCCTTCCTGCCCTTCTCTCTAAAAGTAATGAATAAAATCTTAAAGAAAAAAAAAGGAACAGCCTTAAACAACTCTTTCTAATCCTATAACAAGTTATAGAAGAAAGTGAGTGGCCACTAAAGTAATGAAATACTAATACAAGGAATTTCAAAACACTTCCCCAAAACAAATGAGGCTATGATAATTGAGTAAGCTAATAAAATAATTAAGACACCTTCAGAGAAGTTTTTGGACAAAGTAGTATTTTCTGTACATGTTTGTGGGAAATCAAATTAAGAAATTAAGAGTTACCATATTTGAAAATCTTCGCTGAACATTTTTGTTTTTCAGATAAAGGGCAAAAAACAAAAGAGGAAATAAAGTTGTATTAAATTGTTAATCCTATTTGCAATGTTCATGTTAAGAGAGGCAACATTAGGCATATTAATGTGTTTGCTTCTCTAATTCACGATTCCCTTCCTTCTTTAATGAGATCTGCTCTGCAGCCCATAAAATAATTGTTATGGTAAACTGACTTTTTAAAATTAGCTACACACCAGTTGGTCCAGAAACCTATTCCCCTAGACCATTCATGCACAAAATACCTTTGTGTGAAACCCTTTCCAAATGTGTAATGACTGGAGTTAGTCCAGAAGTTGGCCTGCAGAGTCTCTGTGGAAACAGCCTTACAATTTCCTTCCCTCCCAAGCATTTCAATGAGACTTTCTGTCACCCAGGCCTACTCTGGCCCCTCGCAGGCTGACGCCGAAAACACATTCAAACCCAGTGCTGTTTCCAAAGAACGTATTTTCTTTAAACAGTCAAGATGCTACCTGACCAACGTCTGACTGTAAGGGCACACAGTTTAAGAGAGAGCAGCCTATTCAAACATTCTCAAGGGAGGTGGAGGAAGATTACCTTGGAAGAGATAGCCTGTCCTAAGAAACATGAGCTCGTTGTGTGGCATTCTCACAAACTGGTGTCCCTGCATTCACTATCACACTGTGATTGTCACTCCACCGCAGTGACCCCTGATGGAAGAAGGCCGACTGAGACAGAGATGATTGTTGGCCTCATCCTTTCCTCAAAAGTGGGCAGGAGAGATAGTTGTAGGATACTCCAAGGGAATAGAGACTATGTAGGACTCAGTATTCCAAGTGATGTGGAGAAGGAGGGTTCAGATGGAACACGTGGGCTCATTTACCCCTTATTAGCATGCTCTTAGATCACAGGAGCTAACAAGGCTGCCTGTGTGGTCAAGTAGTACTGATTACCTCAAGCAGTTCCCAAGTGTTCCAATTTGTGTTTGTGGAAGCATCCTGTATATCTGAAAGAAAAATAGAGCTTTGTTTTGCTACAATTAATATCAGTACCTTTTGTAACACTTAAAAACTCTAAGGAAAAGTAAACTGGAAATAAGGGAGCTTGAGCATTATTTAACACATATTACATTGTTCTGCTGAATTTTTTTTTCTTTTCTGAAAAGCATGACTGCTTATTGTGCAAAAGAAATTATACATTTTCTTCTACCTTCACACAAATAAGTTCTCTTTATGACTGTTTTACTTTTGACATTTGAATTGAGGATGTGAAAATTCATTTAACCAGTTTTACCAATATACGAGGTCTGTTTAGAAAAGCCCAGCCATGGTGGATATAACCAGATGGTTTGCGTGACATTGATGTAACCTGGCAGCCAAGGAGAGTGGACTGGAATGTGCATGTGTGAACAATGATGACTTCACTGTACTAGTCAGTGGAGGTGGTAGGTACCATTCCATTAATTGAGCAAATGTACTGTGTGGCCATCGCATTCAAAATGACTGAGCAAGTGGAATCTGTATCAAATTTTGCATTAAGTCTGAACATTCCTCCCCAGAAACTGTTTGGATGATTCAGAAGGCTTTTGGGGTTGAGGCAATTAAAGCAGCACAAATGCTTCAAAAATGGTCAAGAATTTGTTGAAAGTGATCCAAGTTCTGGAAGGCCTGCAAAAGCAGAACACCTGAGAGTGTTGAATGTGTACGGGCTGCAACCAACAAAAATCAGTGACTGACAGTGGAGGAACTAGAAGCTGATCTGGGGATTCCAAAAACTAGTTTCCCAGATTTCGATGCAGGACCTTGATATGATACATGTTTCAGCAGAATTCCTTCCATGGCTTCTGCTACCAGTGCAGGAGAAACGTTGTGCTATTGATGCCAATGACTTGATTCAAACTGCTATCAATTAACCAGATTTGGCAGCTTGCAACTTCTGGCTTTTCCCAAAACTAAACTCAGATTTCAGACTGTCAATCAGATTCAGGAAAATATAACAAGGCAGGTGATGGCAAGTCTAACAAAGGCTTTGCAGTGTTTTGAACAGTGGATGGTTTGCTGGGAAAAGTGTTTGTGAGGTCTCACGGCACCTAATTTGACAGAGACTGTGGCATCCTTATCCTATGTTTTCTTGTGTTTTGTATCTTCTTCAATAAATGTCTTTACTTTTCATAGTATATGGATGGATACTTTCTGGACAGGCCTCATATTAATAAACTCCTAATTGTAGGCCTTGAGTTCAATGCTATTAATCTAGTTATAAACAAAGTTGACATACATTGGAAGTTCTTGGCACGTATACTACTCATTTTAAATATGCTTTATATTTTGGTAGGACTGTAAAACTGATCAATTTGGCACTACTTTATTTGTATTAATTGAATATTTGATATTAAGAGGCTTGTCCAGTATCAATAAAAATGTATGTTAGAATGCATCATCTCAAGGCAAGACTTGATATCACTTAAAACACTGAAAATGTCAACCAAGAAGGTAGTCTGAGAGATCGAAGATTTAGAAAAATACCTGACCTGCAAAATGTAATTATAAACAATATGTTTCAGTATTTGATAGAGAGGATGACAAATCAATTTTCCACTTAAACTTTTTTGAAAGGAATGTACCTATTCATCTTAAATATAACTCAAAAAAGAAATGTATGATTTTTTAAAAGATTTTATTTCATTATTTTTAGAAAGAGGGGAAGGGAGAGAGGCAGAGAGGGAGAGAGACATCAGTGTATGGTTGTGTTTCACCTGCCTCCAGCCACAGACCTGACTGGAGACCTGGTTTGCAACCTGGTCATGTGCCCTGGCTGGGGAATCGAACCTGCGACCTTTGGGTTCGCAGGCCGGCACCTTGTCCACTGTGCTACCAGCCAGGGCAGAAATTTATGATTTATTTCCAGAAATCAATTTCATGACCTATTGCTAAAGAGTAAGATGTGCCCCATAGAGAAGAACTGTAAATGGAGGAAGACATAAAGGAGCACAAGTAAAGTCAATCCTTGTAAATTTTAAAAACACAGGGATATATAGAAACAGGTAAGAAAGAACCGGTTGCAGCAAGCAGCAAATATTGCAACTCAACTAGGGTCTGTCCATATAAAGAGAACAGGGGACAAAAACTCAGACCTAGAGTCATTCGTTAAAATACAACTATTATGGAAGAATAAAGGCAGATGCAAATGCTGAATTCTATGCATGAAATGAAGTTTCGTGGAGATATATAGACAGACATGTATCTATATTCTTATCTATATGGGTATCTATCATCTATCTATCTATCCATCTGTCTGTCTGTCTGTCTATCTATCATCATCATCTATCGACCACCTGTCTATCTATATAGAGAGGGAGACCAAGTAAAGCTGAACTAAGCAGACTATAGGTCAACATAGCATCCTAGGCTGGGAGTGAATGTGTCTGTAAGTGTGTGTGAGTGTGTGTGTGTGGGGGGGGGGTGTGAGAAGGGGCCAAAGACAGGGCTAAGACACTAGAGAATTCAGGCTGCATTTGGTTGCAGGTAACAAACTTGCAGATTTGCAGCTGTTCTGTAAATATTTTTAGTATCTGGACTCTAGTAGTTTCTGCTAATTTAAGATTCTGTCTGATCTCTGTAGGGGTGAAGTAATTTCCTGAGAAATGAGAAGAGATGGCAAATAGTTTGATACCATTCCTTAATAAATGTAACAAGTGATACATTCAGAAGCAACTGTTTAGCATCTTTTCAGAAAAACTAATTTTTGCTGCTGCCTTCAACAAACACAGCCTGATTACTTTATCTAAGCAAAGAACACATGAATCAATTGTTTAAAAGTTTTCAAAATTTACAAATTTAAAAGATAATGAAAAGTGTTAGTAAAAGGAAGGCATCGTAAAGTTAATCATGCCATAGCAAAATTTCTATTTTTAACTGTACAGGAACTTTAAATGTTTTGTAAAATAGATCTTATGATAATACAACTATTAAATGACCCAAAATTGTCATTAGGACTTCCTCACAGTTGCAAAAACAGTTAGTAATGACATAGAATGGGCATCAAGGAACACAGGAAGGTCAACTTCCTCTTCAAAACTTAAAAATCTTAAATAGTGAATTATGAAGTTTAATTACTGGTAATGGCTAGTATTTTTTTAAATAAAATACCATGTGGTAAATATAACAGAAAAAGTAGTAAATTGACTACATTACATATATTTTATCATAAAATTTTATTCCAATTGTGCATTTGGAATGTGCACCAAACCACAATATAATATGTATTTTTTGTGGGTTGGAGTAAAAACTTTGAATGTTGACTAGCCTAGAAATGGAAGTGGGAAAGATGTAACCCTATCATTTTCTATATATTCTCTTTCAGACAAGTCCTATCTCTTTCTTTATTCAAATGTTTTATGAATGTGATTTTTTACCTGATTGAACCTGAATAAAACATAGAAGAGAAATATGGGAAACAAATTTTTATTTTTAATGTGTACCTCTCTAGGGATGATTCTGCCAAAAAAGGGCTTTGACAACTTATCTTCTTTCTAAAACTCCAACTTACAGTACTATTCAAAAAGTTAAAACCTAATGAAAATATTGATATTGTCAACCAGCATTAATGTTACTGGTTTTAGTTAATCATGTCACTAAGTCTTAAAAACTCCTGACCCATATAAACATCTATCATTACAGTTTTAATACAGCTTTGAAAGAAGAACTCTAATGAGTCACGCTTTTATTTTTCTTTATCGGCTGCAGGCAAGGAAGGAATTTGCTGTGTCTCCATGCAACATTTAAAATTTCCTCATTTAAATTGTCCCAACTTCAAAGACTTCAAAATACAAATCGTCTTCTTTTGGCATTCTCAATATCAGAAAGCCATTCACGAACAAAATCCACCTTCAGCTTAATCAAATGATACTTTTTATGAAAGACATTTCCATTATCTACAGCTAAACTAAACCCTATAAACAATTGCCACAATACTGAATTTAAATGACCCTATTTATAAGAATTGTCAGGTTATAAAGAATATTAAAAACTCCAAAGACACGTAAAATAAGAAAACAACTCAGAGTTAACAACAAAGCCCACAGAACTGTGGGCTGCAACTGGATGGACATCAAAAAAACTGTTAGTGTAACAGAGGAGGCATTGACAGTTCTGGTGTCCGTTTTCTCCTTCATAGAAAGAAAGAATCTTTGGACGTACTTTATTCATTTGGGGTCTTGGTCTCCAGCTTAGAAAAAGTAATTTGAAAAACTCACCTAATCTCTACTTGCAATCTCCATAAAGGAATCTACTAAATAATAACTTATGTTTTCACTTCTAGATTAACTATTACCATTTCCTTATTTTATTTTCTTGAGCAAGCTTGCTGGATTTATAACCTGATGGTTGCATGATGTTGAGAATTAAGTTCTCTCAGCCTCAGTTTATCCATCTGTAAAATGGGATGATATTTCCACTTTACAAGGCTGCTATGAGAATTCAACAAATTTGTAAATGTAAACCACAAAACATAGAGTCTACATGTTAGAAATGTTAAAAATGGTTTGCTATTATTATTATTATTTGCTTAAATGTTTCATCTTCACACCTTAACTTCCCAGTGAAATTGTGAGAATTAACACAAGGTAACACATTTGAACACTGTCTCATTAGGTAAAAGGTGTTATGTAAATATTAAAATCCACAAAAGCATCAAACACACTTTGCTCTATTTATAAACACCCTTATAGGTAGACTATAAAACAATATCAGTAATAAATTAAAATCATTTATTCATAATTCTAAAAGTTAAATTATTCATATATATTAAGATATGTAGAAACTTTGAGGGAAAATATACAAACAAAAATGTTTTCCTGTATTTGCTTCCTCTCTATTTCTTTGGAACTTTAAAAATATGAGCACAAAAACATAAAGGCTTTCCTAAGAACACACACTTTTTTTTTTTTTTAATCACAGAGAGAAAAATGAAATGTAATACATGTATCTGGCTGTTTGTTATATTGAAAAGAGGGTACTCTTCAGCCTCACAGTCCAACCAAGTATTCGCTGGGACACACTAGTCCACTTGTTGGCTTTGACTCATTCTGTTCCCCTTACTCCCTTAGGGTTCCTGCGGGAAGCGGGGCAACGTGAAATGGTAAGGCACTGTAATTATTCAAGGAAAACAGAACCTTAAAAATAGAGTACGGTAGAGAGAAAAGACTAAAAACTACATAACAGGAATCTTAAACTCTTACCACTTTTGAGCCTAGGAAAGGGGTTCATCTAGAAGATTTATAGAGGTTCTCTAGTTTCCTCTAAATCTGAAGTTTTATATTTAGGTGTGATAGTCATCTGAATCCTAACCCTCTGTGTCACTATGATTGTGTTCAGTGTACAATATTTTTAAAGAATATCTTCTCACTTATTAGAACAAAAACTCAGTATGATGGGTCATCTTCATGCTAGAGGCACATACATATGAATTCAGGCTCAGGAAGGTTGAATAACTCATGAATGATATAGCAAGTTTAGAATTTGAATGTGTTGTTCCAAATTCAGAGCCTGTAGTTTCCTCTTATGTCAGGCTACTTACATATCATCTTTCATTGAATGTAAAATACATCTCCCCACTGATAGCCATTATAGTCTTGCATATGAAATTTCTCCTTAGTAATTTGGGAAACTTAATAAACTTTATTATTTTAATAAACAGATACTGAGTGGCAATATGTCAGGCACTGGAAAATGTCAGGGTACAAGGTAAACACAATAATATGGTGCCCAACCATTTTGAGTTTATGGACACATTTATAAAAAAATGAAAAGGTGTTCGATTATTACTATTTTTGTAAGCTACCAGGATTTTAGTTTCACCATGTGCCAAATCTTATGCTGGATACTTCTGTATATTATTTCATTTAATCCTTATTTGTGAATTATGTTTTAACAGAACTATTTAGCATAAATAGTATCAGTTTATGCCAATGTATTCTCTTTTCAGCAATGACTAATAGTGACCAACCTAACATCTCCTTTCACTTCAAGCAGTTTCCTTAAACAATGCTAATTTGACCCCTGATTATGTAGGTATCTCAGCTGGTTGAAGCATCTTCCTATACATCAAAAGGTTGTGGGTTCAATCCCCAGTCTAGGCACAGATGGAAGGCAATCGCATTGATGTCTCTCTCTTTCTCTCCCTTCTTCTCACTCTAAACATAATAAATACATCCTCCAGTGAGGATTAAAAAATACAAATTTGATAGGTTAAATAATTGTATCTCATTGTTTTCACTTATATTTTTATTCCTAATGAGGTCAGAAATTTTGGGCATATTAGGAAAGATTTATTATGCATCTACTCTTAGTCAAGTGTTATATTGGCATAGAGGGAAAAACAAAAGTATTTCTTTTAAATGATTAGAAGATTTAAAGAAATAAAGAGTTCCTAAGTATCCCACCCAGGTTAAAAAAAAAAGGAAACATTTTCTTTATGGACTAGAATCATCCATTTGGTCACAGAGTTACAATTGGTGAATTTCAATAAAAAGGGCAAAGTTCATTCTGGATCATTATTATTTTGTTGTGTTCACAAGGATTCTAGCTTACTAAAATTTACTATTCTTTTACCCTTTGCATATGGGTTCCTCGGCTTTTCCCCTCTACCATGCTCCACTACCTAAAATTTTATGTAACTCCCAGTTTAGAGGCAAAGAAGGGCTTTCACAGCACAATGACTATATATAGTAAACTTAATATCTATAATTTATCTGAACAAAGAATTTATAATTTGAATATAAAACTTATTTTAATAGACTTTCAGAATGTCTATTGTGTTTGTTAATATAGGCTAATTGTCTTGTATTTGTAATGTCTCTTAAAGGCTATTAGTTACTTCTTAAACATTAGATTAAAACTAACACCACATTTCTGGTGCCTTGGCTTTCATTCCATCTTCTTTTAGCCAGATCATCCTGGCTCTAACCCAGTCTCTGGACAGCAAGTGAAATTGCCCCAGGTTAGGATTATCACAGTATGAAAGTCAGATGCAATGAATATGGAACCTAATATTCATTACACCCATATGGCATATTCATTTTTCATAAAGCTTCTTCTTTAGTTAAAAAAAAAAAAAATCACCTATTAGATGCTATTCCCTTTTTTTACTTGTTTATCTTAAACTATATTAAACTGTCAGAGTTGAAGCTACAGCTATTTGTAGATAAGATCAAGCTACATCTCAGCTACATCTTCGAAGCTCCTTGTCTGTGAGAGTTGCTTTTTATAGCTCATCAAAGACTTACATGACAGGGGCTTAAACCATAGGATGTTGATTGTTCACTTATTAGGCAATCTCAACCTTGGCGGTTGCTGGGTTGGCACATAGACTCAATATGCTCAGGGGTCCGGGTGAGCATCTTGATGGTTCCCGTGGTTTCCTCACCATAGTGAGGTGCCTGCCTCCAGCCAAGGCATCTTCTCTCTTATTAAAGAAAAAACATAAAGCAATACGAGGGGTTCCCTGGAAGTTTTCCCTTATGTATCATCAGATGGAACTTTGTTCCAGAGACTAGTCTCCCTGTCAGTGATGTTAAAGAAATCTTGTTCTATTTTTTAACAAAATCAGGCCTATAGAAAAAAGGAAAAAGTTAGGAAATAACTTTGGTATAAAGAAAAATCAAGAGTATCTGAGGAGGAAAAATGTTTTAAAAGCATAGATCCAATCTAATATGTTCTTAAATCACTTTAAAAGCAGAAGAAAACATAAATTCATTATGATTAAATTTGGTCCAGGACCAAATATTATGAACTTGAATATGTAAGTCTATCACAAGTACCATATATTAGACCCATATTTTATAACCAATTTTTTTTTCTTATTGAACCATATTTTATATGTATTCCAATTTAACTTAATTAATATGTCATAGAATTGTGGCTTGATTCCATTGTGCAGCAAAATGTTCAAAATTTATTGACTTAGTTCAGCCTCAGTAATTAGAAGGACCATATGCACAGTCAATTTAACAGAAATACTATAGAAATGTGTCTGTAACAAAAGAGAAGTTTGTTTGTTTGTTTGCCTGGAATCATCAAGAGTACACTTAGCTTTTTTGAACTTATGACAATAAGACAAGTTTGTGTGAGAGCTGGAAAGAAAATTAAATATATGGCAAATATGATGCATATTAAATCGGAACAAAATAACAGCAAGTTTGGTCTAGATATTGATAATTTATAACTACCTGCTATTTTTCAGATCTTATGGATAGAAACAGCACACTAATTTAAAAAAATAAATAAATAACTTGTATTATTTTGTTATTTTTTAAATAAAAATGTTTAAAGTATCAACCTTTAAAATATCAAAGCACATTTTATTTATGTAAGCTGTATCTCTAAATTTTAAGTAAATTAATATGATGTATAAAATCTAAGATAACTACTGTAATGCAAAATTATTTTCAAATGCTTCATAGTTAATATGATTAAGTGAGCAATAGTAATTTAATAATTTTGTATTACTGAACATTTTATTTTAAATAAAATAAGCTTGACTGGAATGTCTCCTTGTTTTGAATTTGATTTGAGATATTTAAAGCCACAACATGTCAATAATTACATAATGTTTCATATGCAATTACACATAAAAGATAAGATTCCACTTTAAAGGAACTGATGTGGTACAAGTCTCCATAAATGTTAACAGCAATAAACAGTTGAATAATCAATATCGTAGAGATAAGAAGTAGTATTAATTTTTCAATGAAAATAGCACAAATTGAAGTTAATGGCTGTATTTTGGTGTGTGCCCCAAAAATAAGTTTTCTGATTTAAAAATGGCAATCGTACTTCAACAAAAATGTGATCACTCAATTCAAATTGTTAGGGAAAGGTTTTTCACTTCAGCACACATAAAACAAGCATAAAGAACATTGTTCTAAGAAATATTACTGAAAGAGAAAAGCCAAGCCTGTGGTATATGTGGTCACTGAAGAGTGTGGTCTAATGCTTGGAATTTGCTCTGTTAATGCCTTTTCCAATTGATTCCCTTCCAGTGGCTGCAGCCTACCATGTCCCTTCTGCCCATGGTATCGCCACTCCCCATCCTGACCCAGGGAAAGAATCCAGAGAGTAACCATTCTCCTTTCCTTCACTGGTGGTGCTGGCTTGACCAGTTGGCTTAACCAACTCCCTGTGCTTTTGAATTGTCAAGGAAGCCCAGGGTCTGCTGCAGCTGCTACTCTCAATACACACAATTCAACCAATGGCAACTTACAGCAATTTTATATTGTTCTACAAAACTTGTTTTAAAAAAAATGAAGAGGGAAGTCCTATGTTATGTTGGAAGCAAGTCAGAAGCTTCTTATTCTGTTAATAAACATTTTTAAATTTGAAAGAGCAGTGTGTTTGCCATCAAAACAGTTTTGGGCCCTGGTTGGTGGCACAGTGGATAAGGTGCAGGCCTGCAAACCCAAAAGTTGTTGTGTCAATTCCCAGCCAGGGCACATAACCAGGTTGCAAGCCAGATCCATAGCTGGAGGCAGGTGAAAAGGAACCATACATTAATGTCTCTCTCCCTCTCTGCCTCTCTCCCCACCCATTTCTCTAAAAATAATAAATAAAATCTTAAAAAAAAAAAAAAAGACAGGTTTGACCCCATGATGCATCAATAAGCTTTATACTGAAGTTGGAGGCCAGGGTGGAAAAGTAATGTGATAGCCAAACACTGAGGAATAGAGCAAAATCAAATCAGTAAGATACTTGGAGGCAGCTAACAAACATGTCCAATTATCACATCACACTTCCCTGGAGAACAATGATCCAGATTTTCAGCATTCAATATCCAAGCAAATTTTTGGAGGTCAAATTCTTTAAAAGCGTATGGGTGGTTGTTTATATAAATTAACTAAATCTGTATTATGCATGTATAAATAAAGGGCTTCCACTTCCTGGTTCTTCAGCCAAAGCAATTTCTCCTCCTCTAATAAAACGTTAACATAGCCCAACCCCCTAAACTTATTTTATTACAGAAAATGTACATCTGTCATAGATTACCTTCCATACTCTTCCTGAGGATTCCCAAGATATGCCTCTGTAATCCAACACATGGATATCCGTTGCCTCTTCCTGTCAGGCCCGAGGAATTCTCTGTCTCTGTATGGCTGGACCTCCCTTCTGGGGTCTGCCAAATAGCTAGGCTTGAAGTTAACCTTATACCTAGAGCCCCAGAACACAGAGCCCTAAGAGTAGCCACCATAGCGACCCTGAGAAGACAGGTGTCACCTTTGGGTACACTGCCTCTTTGTTCTAGTGTGTATAGAGCCTCCTTTATTCCAGTTCATATATGAGATGCCCTTGCTGTAAGCTATGGGTGCTGCTGTATGGGTTGGACAAATTGTGTGTGGAAGGCTGACACCCCCAATAAGCCATCCTACTACCTGCAAAGGAGAGTGGGTGCAGGGACACTAGACTCTCTCGTTAGTCGTTAACCTAAGTGCAGCTGTGACAGGAGTGTGATAACCATGCATGGGGACACCAACATTCAAGCTGCTGGACTAATGTGGTCATAAACCTGCTGTCTGCAGTAAAGCATGTCAGATCTCCTCAAGGCTCTGCATACATCCTTCACCTGACCAGAGGCTTCCCCACTATCAGAATCTGCTGGTCCAAAAGCTCTAGGACCTGACACCTGCCACATCTGTATGCAGTGTCCTTCAAGGATTATCTGTTACCTCTTGTTTCTCAATTCTCCAAATGATTCCATTTCCCAGACTAGGGAACGAGTCCACACTATTCCTGAACACAGTTAATACCAGTTTTTAATATGTAATACCACTTTGCTACATCCAATTATAACATCAAGAGTTAAATGCAGGAAGGGACACCTTAAATGTCGGTAACTGATAACATGGGGGTAGGGGGGCAAAAGTAGGTCTACAGTTACAATACAAGTAAATAATACAATAAATAATAATTCAGGAATAAATTCTATTTTGCATCCTCACAACTGTAAACCTACTTCCCTGTACAATCTTAGAATCTAGCAGTCTTTTTTTTTTCACTTCTAGGACTATCTTTTCTTTTGAATCATGTTTGCCTAGGGTCGATTTCCCCACTGTCTTTGGTGTGTGTCTTTGGGGGTAGGGGAAAGGATGAGTAAACATTATTGTAATCTCCTCCAGCTCTCACTGAGCCCTAATGACATCCTAACAACTCCATCTGATTGTCTTCATTTAAACTTCATTGCTGGTTTGAGATTGCCTCGCATCTTCATGAATCAATGTTGCTCTCAAGTTGACTTGACAAGAATAAAGGAGAAGAAATTCCCAAGCACAATTTCAATGCCTAACCTAAAATACAGAATTTTTATAAATCCCACACTTGTCATTTTGTCAGCTTTAGTAATTTTAAAATCCAGGCTCCACTTTGAGCAATGGAAGAAACTCTTAGAAAGTTAAAATAGCAGTTTATTTCCACTGCATAAGCATTACTGCTTCTATATATTGGAGCATTGAATAAGTGCAAATTACTGTCTTTTATGAAATGTCTTTTAGTATTTCAAATAAAATGCACCTTTAAAGAATGACTGATAACTCATAATTCAGTATTTAATGCAAAAAACTTTGAACTGTATTTGAGTATAGTATTTTCATGTTCACATCCCAACCATTTTATTTTATAGTACCATTAGCAATTGCAGCATAGTTCTTGAGTAGTTCATATGGAATTTGAAAATTGGAAATGTCTTTGAATTATTTATGCTATTATACAAAGTTGAAGAAGGAGAAATAAAAATGAACTTTGAGCGGAAGGCTTTAAACTTCAAGTTGTAATGAACTAGTCTAATATCTACTTTAACGTCTTGTTAAAATAACTTCCAATGAAATAATTGCACTTTAAAATTTAAGTTTCAATGTTCTGCTTTGGTTTATATTTATTTATTTTCCAGCCCTACACTATTCTATATATTCTATATGCCTTTCCATAAATATATGCTACATATCATGTCACAAAGTATTATATAATATCAAGTTGAAAGAAAAACTTAAAGACCATTTAAACAAAACCATAGTTGATGTATATGCCTTTAAAAGTTCTGAAAAATAGTTTCCATGTTTATAGCAAGTCTATCTTGCTATTTCTAGAAGCAGAAGAGTTTTATTCATACTTCATTCTCTAAATTTATTAAATGCCTACCGTATTATAAGCTCTGTATGAGCTGTTTATTCCACAGGACTAACTAAGCAGTCAGTCTCTGCCTTCAAAGTTCCCAGATAGTAGGGGTAGCCAACAAGTGAATTGATAATTACAATTCAATGTGACAATACTTTGATAAGGCACTAAAAGGATGCACAGGGTGGGTACCTGGGCAAAAGAAAAGCCAACCCAGTTTTCTTTAATACCTCCCTAATAAGAAATGATCACTTTTGTTTTTGCCTTGGTGTCAACTAAACCCTAACAAAAGAAATAAAATATAAATCAGCTTCTACCTAAATTGTGTTTCCTTTTTCCCCAGACTGAAAAAAAAAAAAAAAAAAAAAAAAAAAAACATGGGAAGGCACAAAACACATAGTATATCGGAGAAGAAGAAAGCAAACATGTCCTCCTAAATCAGTTTAATAATACCTTTAATACCTTTATAATACCTTGTAATACCTCTATAACGAGCCATTGGATTATTTTCCAAGTTCTCTTATTAATACCAATGTGCACTTGCAAGAACTCAGAACACTTCCCTATGTACAGGTCCCTACAATTAGATTGCAGTCATGAATTGATTCTCCATACATTAATTGATTTCACAAACATTTATAGAACTCCTCCTATGTTAATGGCTCAGGGAACATAACGGTGAATCACAGAGATATAATACTTGTTCTCAAGGAGTTCAGAGTCTAATGAGAGACACTAGAGAGTAAATAGAAAAACTATAGTGTAAGTACTATGATAAGACAATTGCATCTTGAGAGCAGTCAAAAAAGTCTTTCTAAAGAAGGTCATATTTTGATCTCTGACCTGAAGAGTAAGAAGGAGCCAGCTACTCTAAAGGAGAGAACAGAAAGAAAGAATAAACGAGCAGAACAAAGAATACGCATAAAGGCTGAAAAGTAGAAAAGAACATGGGGTTTTTAGAAAACCTTGAAGTTCAATTTAGCAAGATCATGGAGTGATTCCCATTTGGGAGCAGCTTGAGGAAACTGGTCAAGCAATCAGAGAACTGCTCATGCCAGAGTCAGTGGCCTATTTTCAGGTGCGCCGCTTTCCAACTGAGAGCAATCTATAAGGGGGAACCCCCCCAAAACCCAGAGTTTATTTATTAAGAACATGTTTACATGTTTAAACTTTCGTCACCTTCCAAACACTCTCTATTTGATGCAGTACACCTATGGAGACATTTTTCCAGTGTTCAGAACAGTTTTTGAACCCGTCGATCCTGATGACTTTTACTACTTCTGCCTTTTTTTGTTTGTTTGTTTCACCTCTTCCACATCCCCAAAATGTTTCCCTTGAATAACTTTTTTCATCCGGGAAACAAACCAACAACCAAAAAAAGTTATTCAGGGTGAGATTAGGTGAATAGGGAGGGTAGGGCAGGGAGTTCATGCTGTTTTTGTCAAAAACTGCTGAATACTCAGTGCCATCTGGGCAGGTGCACTCACAAATTACCCATCATGAAATGGGCAAATGTAATGAAAGAGTCTTCAGAAAAATTCATTAAAGCAGGACTCAGCCTCTCACAACAGTACTAGTTGGTACTGTGATCCAGATGGGTTCCTAGAACACTCACCTAGCGAGGGAAGCCTGTACCACAAGGGGCCTGCCCTCCGGAAGATAATTCCAGGTTTTTTGGGTGCCCCTTCATCAAAACACTGAGTAGTTTTATCCAGAGTGATATGATCAAAATTTCACTTTAGATAAAATACCCTGGCTATGTGTGAAGAATAGATTTTTAGGACTTCAAGTCAAGAAGAACATAAGTATAAGTTAAAGCTTATTACGCCCACCTTTTTGGTGGAGCTAAAAGGGCAGTGACTGAGATAATGTCCTAAGGTGATCAGCTCTCCTGACCTCCTGCTGTGAGGGGTGTGCTCACACACCTCATCCTGACAACAGCAGTGGGGCCCCGCAGCAGCTCTGGGGCTCAGGCACACAAACTGGTTCTTTCTCTATATCCACATCCAGACATAGTTTGGAAGCATTATCTCTGAATTCCCTAAAAGCTGGATGGAGATGCTGCACTCAGCATCTACCAAGTCTGAGGAATTTGGGGGATATTTTATTGGTCAGTTCTTTACACAGATCTGGTGTGCAGAGGAAAAGCCGGACTATACTTGTAGATACCACACACTTGTAATTGAACCATTGACACAATTGAGATCACCTTGGGTATACATAGGGAAAAAAGACAGAACCTAACACTAAATCATGGAAAAAAGAAGGAGTTTTCATAGGATACTGAGATATGCCATGAGTGTATAGGGGAAAAGCCAACAAAGTTCATTGTTTAAAGAGAGAGAGAGAGAGAGAGAGAGAGAGAGAGAGAGAGTAGAATGCTCTAAGAAGATGGGCAACACTGCTGAAAGATTGAGTGAAGTAAAGCCAGAGAAAACCCTTTAGATTTAGGTATGGATTTGGGCAAGATAATTTATAGATATTGGTTGGAGTGGTTAGAGGTGGAAAAAATAGTCTATGGTGGGTTGATGAATTGATATACTTTCAAGAAGATTGCAAAGTGGATAAAATGAATGAGGCAGTAAAAAAAAAAAAAAAAAAAAAAATGAAGGGAAGGAAGGTTTTCCGATCATGTGTTTGTTATGTCTTGTTTTAAATTAGAGACTTGAGCATTCTGAAATGTTTATGAAAGGAAAGCGTATAAGCTTATGAGCAAGTAAAAAGAGAGGTTAAATTTACAGAAACCAGGAGACAACTTCTGACCAGTTAACAGACCAGCTACCTTAGGCAATGACTGGTTCACAGATTCATTTGCTTTAATCCCATAAAGTGTTCTAGGGAGAAATTTTCCATAAATTATGGAATTCAGTTTTCATTTGAAAATTTGGAAGACCTGGCAATTGTTGGGCCCAGTATTTTTTTTTTTTTTTTTTGGAAGTAGGTATGATGGCTAAATAGTTGCCATTATGTCTTCCAAATCAACAAGTATTGTTACTTGCTCAATTCATTTATTTGGACTGAATTGGTTTCTGTGTGTGTTTCTATTTGTGCAGGCTGAACTATAGGATAATAATAGAATAATTATAAAATAAGCCTGAAAGATACGGGTTCAAACAAGTTTGATTTTTAATGAAGGGAAGAAAGAAGAGAAGAAGATACAGTTAATTTGCTACCTATTTTGTCAAAAAGTTGAGAGTTATTGACTAATAGCTTCTCCACTCTCTCGAGTCAGGGGCAGGATCTAGGAGAGCGAAGGTAGTACATTAGTGAAAATCTTGATGATAACAGTTTGTAGGAGTAAGATTAAAGAAAAATGAAGTTATCATCTTCCATATAATTAATATATTTAATTGTTTTTTGGTGACTGGAAAAAGATTTAAATAAACTATTACTACTAGGAACAATAATAATGTATTTATTTGTGGAGCACTATTACAAGTTCCATAAATCGATCATCATGTTAATCTTCACAGTAAGCCTCTGAAGTGAATTTTATTATCCCTATTTTACTCCATTAAAATATGATTATGTAACTTATATAAAATGCCAGGTTTTATACTGCAAAATGAACATTTCTCAATTTGATGAAATTCAGGACCATTATATCCTTTAATTTTTTTATTTAAGTAGGATTTATAAGCTAAATCTCCTTATCCTCATTCCATTATTAATTTTAATAAATATTTAAATTTTATAAAGAACTTCACTTCCACTAAACATTGCTGAAGGCATCAACCGTGAACTAAATAGTTAAGTATTTCACTTTGTACCATCAAAGTTTGAATTAATTCATGAGCCCCTAGAATGCATAACCAAGGCAATCTCTTTTCTAGTGATACTGTCTTTCATTGACACCAGGTAGTTTATATGCCATGCCACAGGAAAAAGGGCATTTATAATAGATGAACTTTTTTCTTAGAATTTTGGAGTTGTATAAGGAATAGCAAATTAACCAAAAAATATCCTATGAATTATTAGTCACAAATACTAAAAATGGCATGCAACCATATGTATCTCTATATCCATTTATCTATCTATCAATAATAAAAAATATACCAAGATTCCCAGGTTAACATTTTTTAAAGGAAATGTCTGTGTGTTTTCTTTCTCAAGGAGTTTAATACTGTTGATTTCCACATACTAACTATTGTATGCACATAAAGAAACAGGTATTTCCTATGATCTCAATATTTAATTATTTACATGTTACAACAACTATTTAAAGATCACAACGTAACAGAGAACTAAAAAGTTACCCTATTAGAGGGATGTAATGGAACAACAGCTTATTAAATGATACTGTAATGTTACTAAACTACTATTTTTTAAAAAGATTTTATTTATTATTGCCAGAGGGAGAGGAAGGAAGAGAGGCAGAGAGGCAGAGAGGGAGAGAGACATCAATATATGGTTGCCTTTTTCACCTGCCTCCAGCTATGGACCTGGCTGGAGACCTGGCTTGCGACCATCGACCTTTGGGTTCACATAAACTACTATTAACTGAATATTTATATTTAATGTTTTGTCAGTTGTCATTGCAATGTAAGATTGGGAACTAAAAAGAGTTGACATTTAAATTCTGTGGTTAGCCATTCCTGGATGGAGGGCGGGACTAATGAAGTACTACAACATGGTATGACCTTAGCATGGTAAGTACAGTAATTTATTTCACATTGGTAGCCTGGGATTCTTGTTTGTAAGAGAGAGCATTTATGCTTTGAAGCTAAACATGGAGCTTTCTCCGTGAGGTTCAAAGGAGGATTCCATTCTCCTTTCCACTCAACACATAGCTCCCTTTCGTGTCAATGGGATCTGCATTTCCATGACAGAAAGAAAACATGCATGCCTAAGTTAATTATCAGACAGTTTTTGGGTCTCATTTTAATGGCCTCTTCATGGGCTGTGGATGTCTGGTACGCCTCTCTTTGTTCTTTACCTGGTTTTCCAAGGCAGGGAACAGAAGGCAGGTGATTTGCCTAAAAATGTATAAGCTGTGAACAAATACACCTGGAAGATGCAAAAGGCCTTCAGCAGCATTATCTAGCCCCAGGGACCTTCATTGGATTTCCCGGCAAAGCAGGTCACTCTAAACCTGTGTGACATTTTAGAATGCGGGTATTTTGTCCCTAAGTAGTACAATCGTTATGTTTAATAACGAAAATATTTAAGCCAGCATATAAATATGTCATCTAGTGGGTAAACCAAACTCTTCATGGGAGGGAGCTGTTTATTTCAGAACAAGTTAGCAAATCATTTTGTCACTTTTTGTGAAGGCAGTGTATATGATTCAGTCTCAGCATCAACATCTGCTGGAATCTCTCATAAGGAGGTCCTATGGCACAGTGGTTAAGGCTGTCCAGTCAGACCAGCTGATTAGCACGGCTCTTGCTTGGTCTAGGAGCTAGAGTAGATTTAGTTAAACATCTTACATCTTCGTTCCCTCATCTGTAATGTACTAAATTAAAAAGAACATGAGTAACTTTAATGTTCATGCATGTAAAGCCTTAGAACTACGCTGAGCAGAGTGCCATCTATATAATCATACGACATATAAGTACAATTATAATTATTAAGGAATAAATAGGACAAAGCCTCATGAAAGATATTTAAATGCTGTTGAAAAACAGAAGACTGTAAGTTTCCCACATTTTAAAGTTACAGTCTCACAATTCTCCAATGGGTCAAATTTTCCCAGGAAATTATATTCTGCTTCATGATCTGTCAAACCTCTCTCTCAGCAGCTCCAAAGATTTCCTGGCTCTGATTAAAACCTCTCTTTCCACTGCTGGTTGGGACAATCCCAATCAAAGGCAAATGATTTTTTAAGTGCTGTACATCAGTTGTCATATTATGACACGTAACTAAAGGCCATCTAACCCACATGTACAGGGCAGTAAAGAGTTTAACAATCTTTTGCAACCTCTGCTATATCCAGAGACACTGGTCCTTTAGATTCTGAACAGAAGTCTATCGGGGAAGCTTTAAACAGGGGGCGAGGCTGGGGGATGACATTGAGGCTGGACATGTTTTATAGGGATTACGGTCCCCTTGACTATGGCAGCTGAGGAATTTATTTCATCCTCTTGGAACTTTAGTTTTTTCTAAGGAAAAAAGAAACATTCTTTTCATAATGTAAAGCGGAGAATTAGAATGTCACAAGAACTAGACGGTGAATGGTCTGAGTGACGCAGAGAGGTTAAGAGATCACTGGGGTCGTAGGAGGAGCCTGCGGAGCCTGTGGGAAGCAGCCCAGGACGCGAGTGGCTGAGAAGCTGGTGCCTCCAGAGCCAATGGAAATAGAAAGAGGGCGGGCGCCTTGGCTTTAGCGTTTTCTGGCCCCTTAGCACGTTCTTTTCCAGCTGGGCTCGGGCTCTGGCCCTCGGGCCCTTTTCCCCGAGGACACCTGGAGGCATTTCCAAACGGACAGTATTGCGGATGGGAAGGAGCTCTGGGCACAGCCTAGGGCGGGGCTGGCCTGGCAGAGGGTGGCGGGTTTCTTCTCTGGGTGCTCTAGAGGGGACAAGTCTGAGACAGAAGCCGGCCATTCTTCCAGAATTGTGTAGCTTTTGCGTAATACGTTGTTTTCCTTTAGAAACTAACCTTATAGAAACTAAGGGAAAAGCTAGGAGAACCCAGGTGTTAGTTTAGCCTTAATTGATAGGCTTAAGTGATTGAAGCTGTAACTTGATAGGCTTAACTGACTGCTTTTGAATAAAGACTCATTTCCTTTATCACTAAACCTTTGTCTCTAAAATTTTGCCTAGAGGGTGCGGGCAGTAAATGGGATCCCAACTTGCTGTTCAGTAACAGGAGGGTCAGCACAGATGCCATGATTATGTTTTCTAAAGGGAGTAAGGAAGGGTACTTAAGTAATGTAAAATTTTAACAATTAAAAAAAAGTATAGGTCAAGAAAAAATAATTTTATATAAGAGAATATATAAAATATATTTTATACAATGAGATTCATGATGTACACAAATTATTAAAACAATTCTAAACTTTGAAAAATGAGTGTATTTAAACTTTGTTTCCAATGGTCCATTTGTTTTTGGACTTTGGAGAAAATCATGAAGGTAGAATGTGATCCACCCAGAATTTAAAAACATATTTTACTAATAAATGGAGTGTTCCCCTTTGTTATTTCTTATGTTCCCAGTAATCTCATAGACAAATTTATGATCTATTCTTAGAAAAAGATACAGAAATGGTGACATAAGTTTATGAACATATATAAAATATGGACATGCACATTCCTTTTCTATCAATTTTCTGTTTTATTTTTCTGTGATATATGGTAGGTTTTTGGGGGGAGGGGGGAAGCAATCTAAAACTTGTTGATGGTAGAAATAAGATGTGGTTTAAATGGTAGCTGCTATAACTTCAGCATTTTGTATAGGCTGATGGTCAAAGTAGTATCTCCTTGGTGGGGTTGGACAGCACTGGGGAGACTGTGACTCAGTGTGACAGAGGCTTGTGTGGTAACCCCAATTCATGAAGTGTCAAGGAAGAAACAACAGCCTATAAAAACAGTGATCACCTATCACACTTTGTAATTTATATTTTGAATGAATTAATGTGAATTATCATTATTATAGTCATGTTTGAATAGTATATGCCTTATAAAGATATTTTAGTTCTAGGAATACTTCTCTATTTTTTCAAGTAGGAAAAGCCAGTTGTTGGCTACTAAAATTTAGATTGTTAGTTGTGAAAGAGGAAGAGCAGCATATAGAGAATTCATTATGTGATCTCTGTGCCTTTAAGAACACTGGCAGAATTTGAAATCACTCTCTTTTAAAAGAACCAATGAAGGAGCATCCTTTAGCAAGATCAGCTTGATTTAAAACAAAGCAGAACAATGAAGCATTTTCAGCATGGCAACACCCCCCCTTCTTATCTTAGTTTGGTTTGCCTTCTTACAAACTAACACCCTGGCATTCCTATTAGAATTAAAACTGACAATGCATTCCTTTCATCCCTGGCTGCCAAAACTCCTCTCTAATAATTAGTGATTCCTGGCTTCTAGCCGAGAGAGTTTAATAAATACTAGAATGGCTTCTGGGCCTCAGCTGCATTTGTAGTTTCAGCTAAAGGAGAACACCACTCCATGATGAATGAGGTTTGCTGAATAGCATCAGTGCAGTGAAATGACTGCTCAGTCTATTAATGAATGACCATTATTTTTTAAAATATTTTATTCATTATTTTTCGAAAGAAGAGCAGGGAGGGAGGAAGAAAGGGAGAGAAGCATCAATGTATGGTTGCCTTTCACCTGCCTCCATCCAGGTCCCTGGCTGGAGACCTAGTTTGCAACCTGGTCATGTGTCCTGACTGGGAATTGAACCAGTGACCTTTGGGTTCACAGGCCGGTGCCTATCCACTGAGTCACCAGCCAGGGCCTGAATGACCATTATTTTAATATATTTTGTTAAGTATGTGTAGAAATGCTCATTCAAATTGGTTATATTCAGCTTTATAAAATTAATTTCTGTAGGTGCTGTTACAGTCAAATGAGCAGCCAGAGGGAGACAAAGGCAGGGCCCTCACCATTGCAGTCTAACAAAGAAGTTAATGCAGGAGGCTAAAAACAAAGCAAGACACTACTCACTGGCTGACCCAGTAGTCCTGAGCCTGGCCCAATAAGGCTGACAAGCATTCTGAACAACACAAGTAGACTGTGATAGTGTGGGGGAGGGGGGGCTTGAAAGTCTGTATATCATTTCCACTAGCTGGGGAAAGGAAAACCTTGAGACTGTGCTTTCATCCCAAGGCTTGGAAGGGGAGGGGTCTATAGTGCCCAAAGAAAAGCCCCTAAAACAACTTTGGTTAACTGCCTGCCTCCTGTCACATGTGCAAAATGATCCGTAATTCTTTACTCCATCAGTGAGAAGAACCAGAGTTCTCTGGTAACAGTGCCTTATAAAATATGTTAGTTTATAGCATTGTCATATTTGATATTCATTCTAAAAATCATTATTTTTATATATTTCATGTAGGTGTGCTTTCCTAGGAAATGTAAATGATTTTGATTTCCAAGACAATGATGATTCATAATACCTAATGCCTACACAATAAAACAGTATTGGTAAAATTTAAGGAATAGTCATTATGAATGTGTTATTTTATGTACTTAATGAGTAAAATCTTATTTGGTTTCTATTCCATTCTCTATGGAAAAAAAAGGTATGAGAGAAATCATTTTAGTTTCTTTCATCTTTTCTTCTTCAAGACAGAGGAAAATAACATTGTATTGGTAAAAATTGGGGGGAAAAATAACCCCACAACTGTGCAGACATGAAATTTTTCTTTTTCTTCGGACACTCTCTGTGTCCTGGGGAGGACTCCGCCCCTGGGAAGGAGGGAACAGAGGTGGGTTAGGTATGCCTCAGGATCAGTCTGGCTTAGAAGGGTCACTTACAGCCACTGGTCCAAGTTAATACCTTAACCCCCAAGTCTCCATCTCCTGGCTTCTCTTTCCCAACCCTTCAAAAGCTCTAAAGAAAGAAGGGAACTTGCTTATTTACCCTAAAACCCAAACATGGGTAAACACTGATCCAGTTGTTCTGTGGTCAATATAATCGCATGGTATATGTATGCATGTGTCTTATTATCCTTGTGAGCTTTCTATGCATATTTTTCTTAACCTGAAAGAAGTACAGATGAAGAATTGGCTTTTGTTTAATTCCTTAATCCCAAAGTGGTCCTCCCCTCAACCATGAAATGTATGAGAGTTTGTTTCATGAAATCTCACTGAAGAGATTGAGTCAACAAGATAACCTCACTAATCCACTGGTGCTACCTGCCCAGTTTCTGACTAGGGATTTGATTTTTTTTTTTTTTTTTAAGATTTTATTTATCATTTTTAGAGAGAGGGGAAGTGAAAAACACAGAGAGGGAGAGAGACATCAATGTATGGCTGCCTTTCACCTGCCTCCAGCCACAGACCTGACTGGAGATCTGGTTTGCAACCTGGTTATGTTGCCTTAGCTGGGGAATCGAACCAGCGACCTTTGGGTTCCCAGGCCGGCGCATTATCCACTGCGCCACCAGCCAGGGCTTAGGGATTTGATTTTTGATGAAGTTCACATGAATCTTGACTAGTCATTGAGCCAGTTTTCTGCATGAATTTTCTTAGAAAATGATTTCATGAACCATGAGGGGAATTTTAGTCTCACTTGGAACTACATTTTCAGAACAACAGTATTAAACCTCTCATAAGTCTCCCTCGATTTCTAATTAAAAGTCAAGTTTTACCAACACATATTTATCCAACAATTAGAGGAGAAATTGTCACTTTGGATGGTAACCAAGAATTAACACACTACAATCAGGAATTCAGAACATTTATTGCAAGAGCTGAATAATTGTAAATAACAGTAGAACTCGCAAAGCAGTAACAAGGATAATTGTTTTAGATATTCTGTCAAAGTCATCAAACACCCCTCACAAACCCACAAAAATGTACTGCAATAAGCAATGCACCCCTACCCATTATTTTCCATTATACTGTGAAAAAAATGTAAATTGCTATTTACAAAGTAATTTTACTTTTGGTAAACAAATTAACTATCAGATTAGCAAATTTTTTTTTATTTCCTTTTTTTTTTTTTCACTTTTAAACTGATGTTAAACCGTGGCATTAAGATAACTTTCACTTCTTTCGATAAAGACATTTTGTTGCATGCTATTTATTTGTGAAATCATCTGTCATGCCTTAACAAAAACTTGCTAAGAATGTTCAAATTTGGACTTGTTAGCACGTGCAGCTGAGATCTTATTAACATTAGTTGTCACTCTGTTCGTTTGACCTAAGTGACAAGATGCAGTACCTGCCAGGATTTGACCAGCTATGATAACAAACAGTTAAACAGCAATAATTAGAGATTTATCCCTTTATTTTCCCCAACTAGCCTACCTGGAGAATGTTCTGTTACATCATGAAGGCACAACACATTAAATATTTTGCGGCTATGGTCTAACACTTGTGTTACAACAACATTATTGTATATGATAATCAACACAAACTCTGCCATTTCAACAAAGTTGTAGACACACATTTGCCCAATTCAAACTATTTTTAAATAGTAATTTTTAATATACGCTAATTTTGATACATTAGTTTTTTTATGAGTGACACGTATACAGGTTATTATATCACTTTCTGAACAATAACACTTTTCCATTACTCTTTCACTTAATACTACTAATTAAGTGATTTACTTTTGCCTACTTTGAAAATAAAGATGTAAAAGAGTAGGTTCTGAATGTCTAAGCTTTTGCAGAAGTCACTTTTATATAGTTTTTACCTTTTTATCTTTATTTTATACAGAATATCAGAATTACAAGCTATCATAAAAGAAGCAAACTTTCAGAACCTTTTTTAAAACACAAGTGTTTGAGATCCTTTGAACAACGTGTGTCAAGACAGACTCTTAACGCAGAAACACCTCACTAAAAGAAACAACAAAATAACAACGAAGGCAAATGAAAGAGAAAGGAAAGAAGCAACCATAAAACACAGAATTATGCTACAACATTTTTAGGTGAACGTTATAAGTACACAAAAGTTGTTAATAATAACTTGCTTCTATTTACAAATACTTTAACACTGACTTACAAGTGTCCAGTGACGTTGTTAACAGCACAATAGGTTTAATGCTTAGCTTAAGTTTCAGTTGAAGTATAATGTCAAGTATAAGCAGTCCCAGCACAAGTCAATGACAAAAAAGAGCACAATTTTCTAACTGGATATGCTTGTCAGTCACGCTAATCCATGGAACTTTCTTACTCTCCAAATGCATATTCTCTGGTTTATAGCAGCAGTCCAGGGTAAAAATAAAATACAATTAAAAAGAAAAGAATATTTGCACAATGGAGAGATGCCTGGAGAGTTTGATCGATTCTAGTAAAACAAGATCACAAGGCTAGTGGAACTACCTTCTCTCTTATGTTGTGAAACACTGTGTTCTCCATGGTGCTAACACAAAGTTATGAAGATCCCTGCTGTAAGGGGCATAGTTGTAGAGATCTATAGAATACATAAAGCTCTGACACACACAGAATTAGCATGTCTATTTAGATGAAAGTTATTAGGTCCCACATAGTCTTTCTGTTTGCTTATTTGTGTGTGTGTTTTAGAGTTGGTGCTCCTTAGGACTCTCAATAGTGCCTCCTGCTTGCTTGTAAGACTTCAGATTGGCCAGAGGAATGTCTGTGATGTGGCTGCCATTGCTGAAATGGCCTTCGGTGGGGCCATACTGCTTACGGTCATTGAACTGGTTCCTGTTGCTGTCTTCTTTCCAGGCTCTGGTCAGAGTGTGCCCATTCACAAGCTTGTCCTTCTTGACCCATTCTTTCTGGGGTGCAAAAGTTGAGAGTGGCGATTTGGGGTGCTGATAGGGACCCAAGCCAGGAGGCATCCAGCAATTATCGGAGTGCCCCAAAACCAGGCACTCTTGAGTGCACATCTCTGTAGCCTCGGCCAACCCCCGGGGGCCCAGAGGCCCATCTGCAGAGGAAAAGAAAGAGAGAACATAGGAAAAGAGGGTGGTTAGGGGTTTTATTTAAAATTATCTCCTAGAGAAAAAGTGCATTGGTGATCTCATTTTCTCGTAAAAAGTATATTAGGCTAATTCAAAGACATTCTCCCGCATTCTTTTAAGAATGACACAAAAAATCAAATTTCTTGTTACAGAGGTAAGAACTATTTCTTTTCTTCTTTAAGCCTTTGCTTACATACATAAAAAGAGACAGAATAATAGAAAAATACATAACTACAAAGATTCACAGAGAGATATGAGCAATCAGATACACCCATGATATATCATTCCTAATCAACTCTTTCTGTGGCATATGCAATATTACTAATTTATGTCCTAATTCCTACCAAAATAAAAGAAAAAAAATTAAAGATTTTATTTATTATTTTTACAGGGGAAGGGAGAGAGGCAGAGAGGGAGAGAAACATCAATGCAAGGTTGCCTTTCACCTGCCTCCAGCTACCGACCTGGTTGGAGACCTGGCTTGCAACCTGTTTATGAACCATGGCTGGGAATCAAACCAGCGACTTTTGGGTTTGCAGGCCGGTGACCTACCCACTGTGCCACCAGCCAGGTCCAAAATAAAGAAATTTTATGTGCCATGTAGCAGAATATCTAACTGCTATGACTCCATAAAAACAAAATGAAAAAGCACTACTTAATATACATTATTAAAAATATACAAGGTCTGTCCTGAAAGAATGGACCATGCAAACTGGTTTTTTTGTTTTGTTTTGTTTTTTTTTTTTAAGATTTTATTTAATTATTTCTAGAAAGAGGGGAAGGGAGAGAGGCAGAGAGGGAGAAAGACATCAATGTATGGTTGCCTTTCACCTGCCTCCAGCCACAGACCTGACTGGAGACCTGGTTTGCAACGTTGTTATGTGTCCTGGCTGGGGAATCGAACCTGCGACCTTTGGGTTCACAGGCCGGCACCCTACCCACTGTGCTACCAGCCAGGACGACAAACTGTTTTAATTATATTCACATTAGCTCAATACTTTTGGGGGTGGGGAGAGATCTCATATAGTCTAAATAAATATTTTAAATAGCTATATATAACATTGTTTTTCCATATGAATATGTGTTGTTTATATGTAAAATTACATGAAAATAATTTTGCAACATTTATGAAAATTTAATAATCATTTTTAAAGACTATTTTTACTACACTATATTACTAAAGGCACATTTGGTCTGACGGAAGCATTCTGAAATCCAGGCAAATCCAGAACCATTTAATTCCAAAAGCATTATTTTCTTCCTTCTGAGCTTAATCTATTTTCAAGAGTTGCAATGTGAAATTTAGCTAAGCTGCAAACTGGATCTCATGGGGTCTAATGTGGGAGAAAAGTCATCATTGATTGTTTATTTGTTTATTTATTTATTACCAGCAGGCAATCTAGAACAAATACTTTGACCACGTTTTTAAAAGTAAACTCTTGCGGTTGGGTAAAGAGATCAAACTACTTACTGAATAACAACTGCCAAATTCTTAAGGAAAAAGTTGTTTTTTGGTATTGTTGTTGGGTTTTTCTCCTTGATTAAACAGTCAAGTGGTAAGTGATAGCTTGGAAATTAGGAATTGATTTTTACCAATGAGGTTAAGTGGATAGGTAAGGATGCCTGAGGCATAAAGCAATTTGAAAAGCAGAGTCATCAGAATAAAGGTGTATCAGAAAATGCAGACAACCCACCTGCAACCTCAAGAACAATTGAAATAGCTGAAGAATTGAAATGTAGATTTTTGCTAAGACCCAAGTTAATATTACTAACATGTTTACATGTCCAGTCACTGTGGAGTTTTCCTATATTATCAGCTAGTTGTTTTGATAATATTCAGCTATTTCTTGCATGTTAAACAAAACCTGAGGAGACAAGCAATAGCTCATAGCAAATGTCTGAGATCTCAAAACACAGGTAACATCAGGATGGGCACTGGATATAAGAGAAATGTGGCTGAAATATACTTTCTTACAAACTCAAATTTTCATCATTTTTAAAAATCTAAAATCTGTACTTTAGAATGTTTTTTTCAAGTGAGGAACATTTAAAATTTTTTGTGTTTTAAATTTCAGATTTATTTTTATTGTTGACACTATTCCAATGTTCCCCATTTTCCCCATTCTTTGTACACCTCCACCCAGCACCTGCATATGTGTTCTTTGGGTAATCCCTTCCTCTCCTTTCATTCAGTCTTCCCCCTTCCTACCTCCCCTCTGACAGCGGTCAACCTGTTCCGTGTACCTATGCCTCTGTTTATATTTTATTCGTTAGTTATTTTGTTCACTATACTCCACATATAAGTGAGATCATACTGTATTTGTACTATATTCCACATGTAAGTGAAATAATATGGTACTTGTCTTTCTCTGGCTGGCTTATTCCACTTTTCCAACTCGTATTCCCATTCCATCAAAAGCAAACATTTTTATTTTGTTTGAACACAGTTCATTACTTAAACCCATTTCCCTCATAAACCTCCAAGGGTTACTCTCTTTCTAGGATATTTTATTGGAACTTTTCTATGAGCCTTTCTTTGCGCTCCAAATTCTGCCCACATGGTAAAAGTTTTAACCAATTTCTCTCTTTTAGGTTTGCTTTCGTGTGTGTGTTCAGTGACACTATTCACAAAGATAACAGATTTTCCTCAAACCATTCCAGCCTCACATTAGGATCACAGACTTAGAGGCTGCTTTTTACCTGGCCTGTTTTCATTCAATTACTGACTCTTTGAAGGGTCAACTTGTTTCCCAGGTAACACAGCAAGCTTCTAAAACTATACACCTCTGCTATGCACCTGAAAGATTTCCACAGATCTTCCCTACTGATGAATACCAAATTTCCTAATTGAGCTCTTTTCAGCTCTTACCTTGATGACATTTTTCTCTTTTGGAGGAAGGACGTTCTGTACATTAACAAGCAACCTTTTTTATTTTTGTTTTCTCCAAACTAGACTTAAAATCCGCTGATGGAAAAAAAAATGACATCAGTTTTCTGATTCCTCACAGTCCTAAGCAATAATGATGGTCTATGAATAATGTTAATTATCAATTAAAATGTTAAGAGATTGAAACTGTACCGAGAAATGATTACAGATATCACCCCTTCAGAGGCAGGCATTATGTAATTATAATAGATGTTGATTCCACAAACATCAAGCCAAAAGTTTCCTTAACAAAAATCTCTGCCTAGCAATATTTTATGACAGTTAATAAAATAAACATTTAACTTCTCTGTTAAATCTATTCAATCCTTTCTAGACATCAAAAGAGATAAAGTGGTTAATCACCAGTTTGATATGTAATATATCTTGAAGCCAAACCTTAATCTTTACTTTTCCAAAATAACTAATAGGTTTTTTTTTTTTTTTTTCTCTTGTTCCTATCTTCAAAGGGGAGAGGGTGGGTGACTTTTCAACTTTTCAGCTGATAGAATCAGGTTTTCACTGAGAATATGCAAACTCATTTCTAATATAGGCTTATCCAACATACATTGCCCTCTTACTAAGTTAAAAACAATTTTCCCCAAGGTTTGCAGAGAATGTGTTTGTGCATCTGTAAGTATATGTGGACCCTAACTCTTTCACACTGAATGACATTCTTAAACAAATGGAGTGTATTCTTTCCTTTTCCTTTTTTTTTTTTTTTTTTTAATTTTTAGAATTGATAACATTTATTTATTCCATAAATATTTACTGAGCATGTACTATACATACACTGACACTATGACAGGCACCACATACATAACAGTGAACAAAGCACATGTCAACACAATGCCCATGGAGCTTTTGGCTTAACCTGGGAAACAAATAATTGTCTTAAAGTGGTGGACCGAAAGGGGAGAAAAATGTGCCATTGGGAAGAAATGGGAGAGAGTTAACTGATTTTGGGAGGCATGGCCCTATACAAGGCAGCAGAGGAACTTGGTTAGTTCCAAGCAATCATTTCTATCATTTTCTGGAAGTTCTTACAGATAATTGCTGAGTTAAAACATGTATGGTTAACACTTCTATGTACTATTCAAAATCATTAACTTGTAAAATAGTCAGTTTCTGTCCATTACATAATATTAATCGCTCTGTGAGATTTGAACCTCTTATGATGCATTTATGTAAATGTATTTGGACGCTTTTAACAAAGTAAGTGTACAGAAGTTTGTGTAGATTCTTAGGTAAGGCTTTTAGGTACCTGATTGTTGTAGAAGATTTAAAAATCCATTGAAAGGTGGGATGCAATCCAATGACACTTAGATAAAAGTCAGAAGCTTTTAGAGTTCCCGAAGAGAAAGGGCCACTAGGCCAAACCACACCAGAGTCAGCACTCAGGACAGCTTATTGGCGGGCGGTGGGACAGTAGGGGCAGCTTCTGTATGACAAGCAGGGTGGGCTTAGCTGAGTCCCTCAGGCCCCCTGTGAATTGACTAATTTGAGTAATTCCTCAGTCTACAGAGCATAGGGATCATCCCAAATCACCTAACCTCTGGACAATTAGGGGTAGGTACACAGTGACCTAGGAGTTCGAGAGTTCTGGATGGAAGTGGTTCAGGTATGGACTTAAGTAGGGTAACTGACCAACCTCTTGCCAGGGCCTAAGACTTGGGATAAGAAAGTGTGTTTTTTGTTTTGTTTTTTAAATTTTTTAAAAAATTAAAGACAAATACTATATGATTTCATTCATATGTCAAATCTAATAAACGAACTGAACAAACAAGCAAAACAGAGACAGGCTCACAGACAAAGAAGAGGCTACAGTGTGGGGGGTTAGGGCGGGGAAGAAAACAAGCAAAACTGAGAAAGGACTCATGGACATGGACAACAGTTTGCTGATTGAGGGTGAAGGGGGAAACATGGGGGATAAATGATAATGGGGGGAAAATCAATAAAAAGGAAAAGTATAGATTACAGAAAGGAATAGATGACATCTAACATTATCCTCCTTGTCAAATTCTAGAAAGATTATCAAGTGGAAGTTCCATTGACGTTCAAATATAAATTTTTAATTGCCCTGGCCGGGTATCTCATTTGGTTAGAGAGTCAACCCAATGCTCCAAGGTTATGGGTTTGATCCCAGGTCAAGCACGTACAAGAAGCGACCAATGAATGCATAAATAAGTTGAGCAACAAATTGATATATCTATCTCTGTCTCTCTCCCCCTTCCTTTTTTCTCTAAGATTAATAAATAAAAATTTTAACAATGAAAAACATCATAACCTAATAGATCACGTCCTAGATAGTGTGAGTTGTATAAGTCATATTATTGGAAAATATACTTTGCTTTATGCTTTGGCAAATTTTCATCTTGGGACATGATTAAACAGAGACGTTTCCCTTTTTTTATTTGAACCCATATAGAACTCCTAGAAGTTGCCTGATATTAAAAAGGGAAAGAAAATGAGTTTTATATTGGAAAATAATAATGCTAGCAAGTTATTTCAATAAAATCTGTTTCATGAATTGGTAAAAAGAAAAAAAAAATTGGTGATGAATTATGCAAAGAGACAGAGTCATTCCTCTAGTCCCCTAAAATAGACCCTGTCCTTTAAAAGGGTGTAATCTGAAGCATGCTAAACACTGAGAGTTTCCAATTTGTTTCTCTCATTTTTAGAACTACTGAATGAAATTTTAGGTCTCTTTAAAAGAAGACTAACATTCTTAAAAAAAAAAAAAAAAAAAAAAAAAACATTGATATTGAATATTGTCCTTTTCCAAAAAATGATTTAAAATAATCTATAATTTCCCATTAAATACATAGTATTTAAAATATCAAGCCCTGGCTGGTGGCACAGTGGATAAGGTGCCAGCCTGAGAATCCAAAAGTCACTGGTTCAATTCCCAGCCAGGGCAACATAACCAGGTTGCAGGCCAGGTCTCCCGCCAGGTCTGTAGCTGGAAGCAGGTGAAAGGCAACCATACATTGATGTCTCTCTCCATCTCTGCCTCTCTCCCTTCCCCTCTCTCTAAAAATAATAAATAGAATATTTATTTAAAAAATAAAATGAAATATCAGAACATTTTCACTAATACTCCAAAGCGTATGTGCAATAAAATATTCATTTTTGAAATATATAATTATTTTTAATGTTATCACTATATGTAATGATATTGATACATTACTATATTTACTTTTCATTCATGCATTTTTTCAATAAGCACTTATTGAATCAGACTCTGCTGGATTCTTAATAAATGTCTTGAGATCTTACTTGTATGAGCACGCTCATGCATGTGTTTTTTCCTGTTTCTCTAATTATTTTCTGTATATTTTGTAATATCCTCTTTGTTCTATATCATATAATATCTATTTGGGATCCAAGTCAAGATTCTAAATTGCTTATAAATAAGTTTAACGTTACAGCATTTGTTTTTCTTCTTAAAAGTAATAAAAATCCCCCATCATGTTTTTAACACTAAAACATTTAACGATTTTTTAAACCTAAACTATTTGTTCCCTTTCACAAGCTGTATCCATGAGTATGCCTATCATTTCCGATTTTTGAATGTATAAAGACACAAGAGCTGATAAAATTGTACAAACCATCTGTCTCTGCATTAAAATGTTGACAGCAAAAGTGAAAGCATATTACCAAAAACTTGTTGAAATTCGTCTCAGTTAGTATTTCGATCAGGTTTCATTGCGTTTCCCTCTCATATTTGCACAACTCATCTTCTCCTTCTAACCCAAGCAAAATACCTTTCCTGTGGCTGAGGCAACAGCTGTCACAGAGCTGCTTGGATTGCTACTTTTAAAGATGCAGGTTGAAAATGTGAAAAAAATCCAAGTTAATTGATCTCCAGCTATACTCAAATGGTAGGATACTTGAGTGAGCCTTGATCTCATTTTATTATACCTGGAAGCAGCACTGTTACTTCATTGATTAACTCACTGCTGTAATTACAAGTGGCTTCTGGCCTGTTGACCACCTGCTTTCAACCTGATGACTTGAAACATTTTAATGCCAAGCTAGAAACTGATAGTTACATTTTTTTTTTATAAAAATAAAAATCATGAGACCTTCCTATTCCTCAGTAAGTTTCATATTATATGGCCAAAATTGAATTATAAAATATTATTTTTATATCATATTGGATCAAACTCACCATACCTCAATTTTTCATTTTGTTCCATTTTTGTTATAAAAATATATCTCTTGCATGCAAAACATAACTGACTGTCATGTTATAATGACCTTCTTGTGGTAAGAACATATTTCACTATTTATAAAAAAAAAATTGTCCTTAAGTTCGAGTTGTGCTGTATTTTCTCAAGACATTAACTTAGCATAAGCACAGCATATGAAGAATTGTGCATCACTCAACACTTTAAATTGAAATATTCGGTGGCATCGTGCCAGACAGGGATCTTCAACACCCATACTGAAAGGACAGGCAGAGGACCCCTGGCCGGAAGGAATGTGTATGGTTTTGGAAATGGATTGTAATTTCTCCCTTATCTCCTTTTGGGAGTGGCTTCCTCTCCTGTGACCACCTCCTGACCTTTCTTTTCTGCACATACCCACTGAGGTAATGTAGTTAAGAGTCAAGTTCAAGACACATGCTCCTTTGTCTGGGACTCCTTAAAAGAAGTCTCAGACACTGTCAGGTCCCACCACCTCACTATCCTGTTCATGATACCAGATGTCGGGTCCCACAGGAAGAGGGGCAAGACCACCGAGTGATGATAGTTGGGAGAGCCCCCACCTTGGGGCTCAGAAGAACTTGTGCAGCGCTTTAGGAGGGTTTGTATGCTTTACTGCAATTGTCAAGCTAACGACCGCAGGCGGGGCAGCTGAGAGAGGTTGGCCCACCCTTATCACAGCTGCATTTAGGTTAAGGACCCCGGAGAGTCCAGGCGTTTCTACACCCACTCTCCTGCTTCCACGCAGCTGGGCACTGAGGGTGTCGGTGTGGCCATGCACAGTTTCTCCACTCTCCCACAACAGTAGTGTGCACACTGAGCTTACTGCAGGGGCTGTCTTATATACACATTGGAACAAAGGAAGCTCTATGTCTAAGAGTTACGTAGGGGTGACATCAGCCTGCTCACAGTTGCTAAGTTAGTTCTGAGGCCACAATGTTCCAGAGGCTCTGGGGACAAGATTAACCCTAAGGCTATCTCCCTTGCTGACCCAGAGGATGGTCCAGCCATGCACAGACAGAGGAATTCCTCTGTCCTCAGACTCTGGGAGGTGCGGTCCTGTTTCGCTGCTCTCAGGTTGTTGGAGCTCCCTGTCATGTGAGTAATAAAGGCTAGGTCTGCTCCATCCTGTCCTCCTTATGGTTTTTTTGGCTTTTCCGAATGAGCAGTAGAGATCCCTGGGCTGGACCTCCTGCGTTATAGATATATTCACATTTTTAGGCATAGTGATGAAATGTCTATCTTTTATGTAGGCCTTTAGCCTATAATTTTGGTTAGTAATTGCTGTTATTAGCATACCAAAATCTCTTCATTTTCATACTTGTTTCTTGCCTTAATCAATCTTCCTATAATAAAATTTCAGAAAAGCAAATGTTCTCACCTACTATATTTTAAGTTTATTTTAGTATCTCTATGGAATCACTACAAATATTTAGTAATTTTACCAGCTCATTTTCACCCTAAGTTTATTTACCTTCTCTTTCCCCTCCTCCTCCTCCTTTTCTAGACAAGGTGTAACTGCATAATACTATCTTATCATTTTTGTATATTCTCTTGAATGGAATGATAAAACTAAATCTTTATGCAAATTTAGAGGGGCCCGAAAAAAATGTCAAGAAAATTCAGTTGCTAGGCACTCCCACTATCTCTTATTTCATCAACATTTTATATTTATTGAACAGCTGCTATTACAAATCAAATCAATTAATTTGTTTCCAGTCTAAATATGTACAAATTAACTTCAAATATGAGAGCTGGCACAATAAACACAGGGTATTGGTAAGCATTGCCCCCATTCCCTTCTGATACTTCATTTCTATTTCGGATCACATACTATGCCCAATCTATATTTTTATATCAATGTTACATGGGCATAAATATTAGTTATCATTCTGCTCTCATTATACAAAAAGAAGTGTAAATTGTATTGCCACTGTAACCCAGATTTTCACATGAAATAATGTAGTATAATTATGTGAACAGTCTAAATTCAAAAATAGACCCAGCAAATTTTAGTATACTCATGGGGAAAAAATGTTTTCCATTCATTCTTCCCATAATTTTTATTTTAAAATATGTTTAAGTTCAAGAAATTTTCACTTAGAATATCTAAAATCAGAACCAAGTCACAAATCTCAAGTCACATGATCATCACAGCTCAGGCAAACAGAGAAGTAGACTCAAGCAATAAATTAGCATGAACTTTGTGAAACTAATTATAGATTCCCTAGCTTTTGGACCCGCATATATAAATTTAAAGTAAAACATTAGATTTTGATGCATGACCTCAACCATCCTTATTCTATTAAACAGCACTGTGGTTTGTCAGACATAATCGAACTTTTCACTGTTTATTTGTTTTACTAATGAGAAGCTCAAGACAGGGCCAAGAAATTATAAATCAGTTGTTCCTGTAGATTAGTCTATTATTTAAGTCATGTTTAGGTTTTAGAATAAGCAACTGTATTTAGACCAAGATTTATATTCCTAAACCTAAGTACATACCTAACGGTTTAATCAGAGCTTTTTACCTTCCCGCTTTTGAACGCAACATTGTGCATTCATCTGCAGTCACCTTGAGAAACAAATGCAGAAAACCCCACCCGAGCAGGATTTGACAAAACCTTGGTTAACAAGTAAACAAGGATTAAATGTTGTACACGTTCCTCATACAGATTTTTGTCCTTGGTCACAGATGAAAAGTCAACATTTGCAGGTTGGAGACAGTCCAAACAGCAGATTCTCTGCCGGAGAGGATGTTACTATTTAGACAGACGTTATAGCTCACAAGGAATGAAGAGTGTTCACTTATAAATCTTTCACTTTCTTCTGCATGACACGAATATCAGTTGTCTGTTTCTTATTTGCCAAAGCCAACTGCTGAAGGGAAAATCATCTTTGATAATTGTATTTATTCACCTTTACTATATGAGGTAGTAAGGAGCTGGGCTTTTATTGATTATTTAAATTAACCTTCAGATTTTGAACAAACTGCTCAATGTGAAACTCCTTATTAATAGTATTGTGTATCCATGTGCTTTCTTTTTAGCTCACCATTTTTTAAAATTATATTTGAGGTATTTCATTAAAAAAAAACACTCATCTACTGCCATGTTCTGAATTAGTCTCTATTTCTTAAAACTTGCATTACTTCTCAAAAAAAAAAAAACAAAAAAAAACATAATAAATACTTGATGCACAAGTTTGAAAAAGCAAGTGGAAGATGTTAAGGGATGCAGTAATCCTTTACAGATTACTTTCAGGCTGAGCTCCAAGTTCAAAATGAAGTGATGTGTAATCTTTTGTTGTCTTTGTCAGTTGCTCTTCTGAAACCAGGCCAGTAGTACACAACATTGTGAAGTCATCGGCCTTCACGCAATGTATTTCCCATACTTTGGAAATATTTCATCAGAATGAGAGAAAAATAAACTGTTGACTTTAATTTTCATTTTTCCATTGTTCTCTGATAATTTTCACCTGGGACACATAACCACTGCTTCATTCTTCTCCTGGTCTCTGGGCTAGAGATTCTAATTCCAAATTAGAGATTCTAATTCAGAGGGCATAGAGATTCATCACAGGTGATTAAAGCACTGGAAGAATTGGGAGAAATACTTTACTAATGCTCTAAATTAATGATGTAAAGCTTTAATAATTAATACATGTTATAAGATGCCTGAAGAATGGTGTTGTAAAATGAAAAAAATATCAATTATGATGCATGCAATTTATAAGGGTCATGTGGTCTGTGTGTTAAGAGCTGTATTGTCTTACTACCACTTTGCATTAATGTAGCACAGAGCAATGCTTCTCAAATGTTAATGTGTCTGTGAACAACCTGGGAAAATCATTAAAATGCAGATTCAAAATCACTAAATCCTGGATGAGTCCTGGGTCCCCTTATTTCTCACAATCTCTCCAATGCTATTGCTGCGAATGTTCAAGGACCCCACGTTGAAATGCAAGGACAGTGAGGACTTTTCCTATCTGTTTTGTCCTTTCCCGTGTCTAAACAACTAAAGTTCTCAAACTTGTACATAAATGAGATTTAGCTGGGGGACTTTTTAACACACATTGTTTGACCCCATTCAAAAATTTTGATTTTGTGGGGTCTTGGAAAGAAGCAACAAAATATTTAATTCTAACAAGTTCCGTGGGGCTGCCACAATTTTCTGATTTCTCATCATTAGCCTCTGTATTTCGGCTTCCATTCAGGGCATCACAGTCTTTTTGAGACTCCTGAATGTTGGAATGCTCCTTATTCTTTATCCACACTCTCTCTAGGTGAGCTCACATAATTTTATGGTGTTACATATCACATATATGCTAGTGATTTCCAGTTAATACTACTGGCCCTTATCTTTCTGCTGGGGATGGGTGCATATCAATATATCTGATTACCAATGGCTTTCTATTATTTGGATTTCTGATTGACATACCCAAGATATATAATTCTTGCTGTTAAAAATAAATTTAACTTTTTAGTTAATCAAGAGAGATTCCTGACTAACATAATCAATATGATCAGGTGAGTCCTTGAAAAGCAGGTAGCTTTCTCTAGCTGGCAGAGAAGGGAGCTCAGATTCCAAGAACAAAGATTCTGCTGGCCGTTGCTGACTTTGAAGATGGAAAGGACCAGGTGGAAAGGGATTGAGAGCTACCAAGTGGTAGAGGGCCACTCCCTGCAGTTCGGAAATGGGGGGTGAGGCTCAATCAAACACAGTCTCTGTTCTCCACCAGCCAAGAAAAATGGGAGGGGCTTTAACCGTAGAACAGTGACGGAAAGGGGCTGCAAGGCTCCTTACCATGCCCACTGCATCACAGGCTGCCATCAAGGTTTGAAAATAAGGTGGCAGCCATTTAGAGGGAAAAAAGGCCATGTGGTATATGGGGGCAGGGAAAGAGAAGGAGTAAACACAGGGTTTGGGAGGCGGGGATAAAGCCATGTAGTCTGCAAAGAGGAAAGGGGTCCACGTGGCCTGGGCTAGTAAAGAAAGCTGACAGGCTGCTGCTTTTATCCCGCCGGCTTCAACTCGGAAGCCACCGAGGACTCCGCCTTGCAGGCCTGGACTCTATTTGGACTTTTGGGACCTGGGACCTGCGGAGAGGATTTTATTTAGTATCTGGACTTCACCTTGATCCAGTGCAACACAGCACATGCTTTTCTGCTCTATTATATGGAGGCTGATGACTTCGTACCCCAGATAAAGGATGGGAACTTCCTGGGCATGCTTTTGGCTTATACTCTTCTGGGGAGCAAGGGAAGTGCTGGGTCTTGTGGGAGAACAGGTCTCTGAGCCGAAGTGCTCCCAGCTCCCCCACCTCTAGGTTGGAATATTGTAAATGCAAACCTGTTTCCCTCAACACTAATTGTTGGGTCATACACCAAGGTGCCAAGTGAGTGAACCCTACTTTGTTGGGGAACAAAAGCAGCCTTTAAACGACTAAGCAGTCAGCATGACAACAGGGATCTCGGTCCTGCAGCCACAGGGACTAAGTTCTGCCAAAGGCCTGAACAAGCTGGAAAGTAGATTTTCTCAATCTCCAGAGAGGAGTCCAGATTAATGGGTACTTCAGTTTTGGCTTTGAGATACTCTTAAGTATCTAGATTTCACATGGATTTCTCAGATACTGGATAGGAACTGATATAAAACATTTTATTGCTATAAGCTGCTAAACTGTGGTGATTTTGTTATGCAACAATACAAAATAAATGCAACATCTGTTCTTTATTTACGCAAGTTACACAATCAACCAGCAAGTTCTCGAGTCTGTTTGCATTCCTGCAAACCCACCAGTCCAAGCCACTCTTACTTCCCAATCGAACTCCCTTCTTTAACTCTTCTGACATTCTATTCTCCACTTCCTAACTATATTAATTTAAGTATAAAACTAATACAATTACATTAGATTACTATTGCTACTGTAAGAAGCTACCACCCAGTTAGTGGCTTGAAACAACAGCAATTTATTCTCTTACAGTTCCAGAAGTCAAGACTGATCAATTTTACTGGGTGGAAGTGAAGGTGTGAAGAGGGATGGCTCCCGGAAACTTGTGAGGGGAGAATCCATTCCCTGTTTCTACTCCCCCCCCCCCCCCAGCTTCTAGAGGCCATTTGTATTCCTTGGGCTCTGTGTCCTTCCTCCATCTTCAAAATACATTACTCCAGTCTCCACCTTTTTTTTTTTTTTTTTTTTAAATCACAT